>JASTVC010000023.1:0-165398 GCA_031125765.1 Saccharomycopsis amapae
ATGTGTTATTTGGTTGTTCTCAGCATTAAGGCTTTTTAAACTTGTCAAATGATCAAAATTCTCAAGCTTTTGGAGTGAGTTAAGGCTAAGATTAAGGGTCTCCAATGAAGGATAATTCAACACTCGGTCAACCTTCCTCAAATCGTTATTACTAAGGTCCAAAAAACGCAACTTTGGAAGCGAGCTGATATTTTCGAACGATGATAATTGATTACTTCGCAAATTGAGGTCGGCCAAATTTACCAATTGGTTACAATCACAATCGATTTTCACAATCTTACTGTAAGATAAATCCAAAGATTTCAACTTAAGCATATTCTCCAATCCATTAAGAACATGCAACGTACTCATCGGGGCTAATAAAGACTCCAAGTTTGTCAAATTTTCCAAATAATCGATTCCATCCGTCAACCTGAGGGTCAAACTCCTCAAATTTTTCAAATTCCAAGATGCTATATCATCTGACGGGACTGTATATTCTTCAAGGGTTAAAGATTGCAAATTTTGCCAATTCCCAATCACTGAAAAATCATCGATCTGTAGCCCAGCAAACGTCGCAGATATTAATTTTTTGAACCCTTTGCAATGTTTCAAGCTAAGAACTCCTTCAATAGAGAGAAAGCTAACGTATTCCAATTCCGGATACCTTTCACTCGAAAAATTTTTGACTGGAATACACGAAATATCAACTTGCTTCAATTTAGGAGCCTTTAGAACTTCAAGATCTAAAGCTGGGGCTTCCTCAGCACTAGTCATACAAAACTCTTCTAAATTGGGCAATGCAGCAGCAAATGTAAAACCCTCATATTGATAATCTGAAAATAAATCAATTTTTAATTTCTGGATCCTTGTGCAATCAAATCCTTCTAATAAATGTCTTTTAAAATTTGCCCTACCATACAGAATCGTTAACTCTTTTAATGGCTTATTGATCTTGACATTTGAAAAATCCAGGAGTTTTGCACATTGCAACTTCGGCATATCATTAACAATGGCACTGACCTTCTCCATGGTAATTCCATTCTTTGCAACATCAATCTCACTTAACGATACATAAAGTTCACCGTCATCGAGCTCGGGAGGCTCAGGTTCGCTTGATGCTGGCAGAATATCAAACTCCACTGACTTGACAAACTTCCCCACCTCTTTTAATTTCTCCGAATCGTCAATGCTAATGACTGCTTCATATCTCCGAGTATCAAATTTGTCTTCTTTATCATAAGGATACTTTATGCATATGGAAGAAAACACGGTAGCGCCAAGTAGTTCTTTCCAAAACTTATTGTTTGTCTGATCATAGATCTGCACCAACGAGGTCCTGGTTTTTGCGTCACTGAGATTTAAAATCCTTGAAAGGATTTCGTTTGGAAGGGAGCGCAAGTCTTTGATATCAGAGCTTCCCGTTAAATTAGAGCCTTGGTGGCGGTTGTAACTCATTTTGGGGGTGATCAGGGAGAAAGGAGCGTTGTAACAGATATTATGTATTTTTTTTTTTTTTTTGGCAGGTGTCTGCAACAGGAAAGATCGGTAATTGAGAACGTTCGTGTGGATTGATTATAATTGCAACGGCATTTATGGAAAAGGCAAACTTTTCTTGTTTAGTATGCGTATTGCAACAATATAATGCCACCGTTGAACTGGCCGGGCAAATGGATGGTCACTACTGAAGTTCGGCATCATAGTCAACATACTGTACATCATATGTTTTTATTCATTACATTACTCCGTAGTGATAAACCTGGTGTTCAAGTTGCTTACAGTACGAGTTACAATTGGAGCTGGAAGTTGTTTCTAAACGAGTTAAATGGACAACTCAACCCCGGTTTAGAAGTAATAATGTAAAAATAATAAATATAATGATAAGATAACGTAACTTGATGGATTAGAAACTGAAATTCTGTTGGGACGTCTGATTAGTTCTACGTCCATGATAACAGCACATAATAATTGTGACATGTTAAGAGGTATGCACTACAGGAAGACGTGGGAATAGTTTGCTCTTTTTGAAATCCATTTAGCTAAACAAGTAGTTGCTCTTACAACTAGAAGAGGCAGTTGGGGCCCTACATCTCTTTTCTAACTGTAAATCGTACCAGCAAATTGCTGGCTGTTATTGGTACTAATTTTCGATATTGAAAGTATATCTATCATCCGGAGTTCACGACAATTAAGTTCTAGGATTCTGCTTGAATAAAATCATCTGAAATAGTGCCATGGAGCTATTCCAATTTGTATTGACAAACTCTGTATTCATAATTACTCTACTAATTATTCACATTGCTGTGTTTTGAGGGTTCATCGTTCAGCGTGCCATATATATATATATTTGCTTTCTGTCTCAGAAATATTGGTTGAATGGAAATTCATTTTTTTCCTTTCTTAAAGTTTTCCCTCCACTCCCAAAGATAGGGGGAACAATCATTGATCGTACCTCTATCATGAATGATTTTCAATTTTGGATTAACTTTCAACATCGTTTCAAAACAAGGGACGAAAATATCATTATGATATTTTCGTGCATCATCTAGATCTCCAACGTACAGCATCTGATGAAGCTTGCTAAACCCTGAGATATTATTTTTCAAGATATTCAAGGTGCCCAACCCCAGAATTGTACAGGCATTGGCAATCTCTTGCAACAGAACAAGTTTGTTACCAGATAAGTCCAAGTATTGCAATGATGGTAAATTTTGGGATCCTTTATCCCAAGAAGTAAGAGAGTTTCTTCCAAGATGCAACTCCCAAAGACGAGGAAAATCTAATGGAGCATCAATGGATCCCAATTCATTATTGGAAAGAGTCAAATAGCGGAGGTTTGTAATCGCATTGATGTTTCTAAATGATTTAATCCTATTGTTGCACAAATCTAGATCTGTCAAATTTAACAAGTCGCAAAAATTATCTTCAATCTTCGTAATTTTATTATTGGCAAGATATAACGCTCTCAAGCCAGGTAATTTCAATTTATTAATTACCGTGAATTCATTTCCTCTCAAGTCTAATCTCTCCAATTTAGGTAAATGTAATTCATCAACATCGACTTCGGGTATGATATTATTGGCAAGATTCAATTTTTTCAAATTACAAACCGATTGAAATGCCTTCATAGATTGTATTAAGTTCCTTCTCAAAAGTACCTCCTCCAATTGATTGAATCTTGTAAACGCACCATTAATATGAGTTATTTGGTTGTTGTCAGCATTAAGGCTTTTTAAACTTGTCAAATGATCAAACTTCTCAAGCTTTTGGAGTGAGTTAAAGCCAAGATTAAGGGTTTCCAATGATGGGTAATTTAACACCTTATCAATGCACTGTAACCTGTTGGAACTAAGGTCCAAAAAACGCAACTTTGGAAGCGAGCTGATATTTACGAACGATGATAATTCATTTCCTCGCAAATTGAGTTCCAGCAAATTGACCAATTTGCCAAAATCACACCCAATTTTTTTAATCTTGCTTAAAGATGCATCCAATGTTTTCAAATTGATCATATTCTCCAATCCATTAAGAACGCTGAGAGCATCGCTCCGCAATGTCAAGGACTCCAAGTTTGTCAAGGCTTCCAAATTATCAGTTCTGGTAAGACCCAAACCATCAAGAGTTAAAGTCTTCAAATTTTTCAAATTCCAAGGAGCCATATTTGATGGACATTCGAATTGCCCAAGATGTAAAGATCGCAAACTTTCCCAGTGCCCAATCACTGAGAAATCATCAATTTGTGGTGTCTCAAACGAAACATCTTTCAATTTTTTGAACCCTGTACAATGTTTTAAGTTAAGAATCTCTTCCTGAAAAAAAAATCTGACGTCCTCTAATTCTGGATACCGTTGACTTGAAAAATTCTTGACTGGCAACGTAGATACTATATCGATTCGCTTCAATTTAGGAGCCTTTAGAGCTTTGAGATCTAAAGGTGGCCCTTCATCAGTACATTTCATAGTGAAGTCTTCTAAATTGGGCAATGTATCAGCAAATGTAAAACCCTCAAAATCATAATCTAAACATAATTCAATTACTAATTTCTTGATCCTTGTGCAATTAAATCCTTCCAATAGACATGTTTCATAATTTTCATCACTGTACAGAATCGTTAACTCTTTTAATGCCTTGTTGATTTTGATAAGTTGATAATCCAGAACTTTTGCTCGCTCCAAATTTGGCATATCATCAACAATATCTTTGATCTTCTTCACGGCATTTTCAAGCTTTTCAGTGTCATTTGCCCTGAACGGTGGAATAATATCAAGTTCCACTGACTCTACAAACTTCCCCACTTCTTTTATTTTCACCAAATCATCAATTCCGAAGATCGCTCGAGAGCCCGGATCAATAAGGCCTTCCTTTTCTTTATCATATGGATCCTTTATGGTTATTGAGGAAAACACGGTGGTGCCAACTAGTTCTTTCCAAAGCTCATTATTGGTCTGATTATAGATCTGTACCAATGAGTTCCTGGTTTCTACATCACTGAGACTTAAAATCTTTGAGAGGATTTCGTAAGGAAAGAAGCCCATTTGGTTGATACTAGAGTTTCCTGATAAATTAGACCCCTTCTGACGCTTGTAACTCATGTTTGGGGTGATCATGGAGCTCGTTAAAGGAACTCTGTGAAAGGTTGTTTTTTGTTTCGCTGTCAAAGAAGAATTTTTGACAGATGTCCAGTTCCGGTCGCCTGTAACGGCATTTGTGTAGACGTAGAATTTGCTGTATTATATCCATATATCAGTAGTATACCACCAATTTGCTTTTTTCCACTTCAAAATAAGCAATTATTCTTAAACCAGATGAGATTTTGTTCCACCTAATTTCCTAAGTGCAGTTCAAAATTCCATTGTCCCCACCTACTGTTGTTATTTATTACACCCACATAAATGAAAATAAGAGATACAAATACCAAGAGAACTACTAAAAGAATGATAATATAAATACAATCAATATAAATATAAATACAAACAATAATATGCTCATCAATTTCGTTTCTCATAAATTAAAGTAGGGTCAAACCATACCCTATTGATTTCTAATATTCTCCACACTATCATTTAATTTGTCAAGTTTCCGCCTTTTGGATCCTATAATGCAATCACGACCAATATCTTTGCGTTTATGTCCCAATGGGATGATAATTCCTCTAACTCCTACTTTCAATTGTCTCTCAATGCGTTTCAGATTTTTTGGGGTCGTTCCCGGTTGTGGTTTTTGTCCCAGTTTTCTTCCTGGCTTCTGATTCTGCTTTTTTCCAGAAATAACAGTTGCATCAGATTTCATAGGTTTTGAAGATATTCTTGAATTAGATTTCTGTATCTTTTGCAATGTCTTTGGTTTCATTTTAAGGATCACCTTGTTGCCAGATACTTCCACATTGCTATTAGATTTTTCAGTTGTCCTGACTATAGAAGTTGGGATAGCTTTTGCTCTGGAATCATTAGTAGACAATTCACATGATTTTGCAGCTTTTTTTTTCGAAAAATTAGTTTCCAAGTTCTTCTTCCTCGGCGGTCTCCCAATTTTTCGACTGGGCGGATGCTCTTTAAGTTTCAATGTAAGCTTTTTTGGTATTGAATTAAAGGAGTTTCCGCCTAATTCTTTATTCTTGCTATTAACCAATTTCAACAGCTTAACTTTCACTTTCTTTGTTACTTGTTTTTTTGTATTCGATTGTTGTTTCAGTTGCTTAGTAGATTCCAATGGCATTTCTAAACCATTATCCAATAGGATCCTCGGAGCATTCCTTCTTCTTTCTAGTTTTCCTTCCATCATATCAAGGTGATCTTCATTATATTGGTCCATTGGATTCACTGCATTCCAAAAAAATTTAGCATCCACATGTTGGGGAGGAATTCCCGTTTCATCCTCATATAACCTAGCATAAAAGTAGTTAAAGTAGTGGCCGGTGATTCTTGCCACTCTTCTAACAATTGCTTCTATCAATTCACCATCGAACTGGAATGTCCCCCAAAAAATCCGCTTCAATGTCCCGATCAATCTATTCTTGATTAATGGATGTTTCCGTATCCATGTGGTGGTCCGTAAAGTCGTTCGATCCTGTTTTGTTTGTGGAATACTCACCACTTTACCATATAGCAAAATATTCAACTTGCTGGCCACTTGCTTCACAATCTGTTCGATTTCTCCCACAATGATTACATCTAGTTGTAGCAAACTTGCCATATCACGTAATGTTGCTTTTGAACCAAACGCTCTATGCAGTGCTACTTTCCCTCTGATCTTGGCGCGTTTCTTCTGATTCATACTGAGTTTGTACTCTCGTAGCTGCTGCTTCAATTTCTGGAAAAAATTCTTTTCATCAAGACCAGCGAGGAATTGTTTAGTATACCGTTTTCTAACAATTTGTTCAAATTTGCTTGATTTACCGGTGAAATGATCCTTAAACTGATCAATCACCAGAACAGTGACTTCCAATCTCATATTATGTAACTCTTCAAGCAATTGAACTTTTTCCTCAGGAATCACATCATCTTCTGCCTCAACACTCTGAGAAACCTCATCCAAAACCCTATTGATATCAACATCAACATCTTCTGGTCCTAAACTATATTTGCGTTCCTCTTCATTAGAGTTATCATAATAGAAATAAAATGCTTCATCAATATCAAAATCATTAGATATCGTAACAGTTTCCGAGGTACTGGCGTCGTCAAATTTCCGTTCCTTAGGCCCGCTAAGATTCGTTTCATTTAATTGAGTGTTCGAGATTTTCGGTTCCTCACTCTTTTTTGTTTCGGGAACAATCTCGGTTATTATTTCGTGATCATTCTCCAGCAGCGTCTGCAGTCTAACTATACCATAAGTCTGATCCTCAATTGAATGATTCATTCTCACTGGTTGCTTATCTTGTATTTGTTGCAACGTTATCATCTTTTCCTTCTCTGTACTTTTCTTTATTTGAAATACCATTCTGGTTCTGGTCTTATTTGAGGGACTGGTCAACAAAATATCATGTTCGTCATCTGAAGTTTCTTCAACCTTAAGCACAGGGTATTCATCAAGAATTTTGGGTATGTTAGAATACTCTTTTGATTTGTCTTCATTGTCCACTGATATGTATCCGCTTTTTTTCTTGTCATCTGAAGCCGGGGTCTTTGAAACCGTAGTAGATAATGGTGATGATACTATTTCGTCATTCGAGCCTTCTTCAATCTTTTCAAGGATAATATCTTCCAGGTAGCTTTCCCCCATTTCCACGTTAGAAAATTCTTCATAAACGGTTTCCGTACATTGGTTCTTATCACAATTGTCCGAGGAAAGGTCAAATCTATGATTTTTAGGGATCTTGATTTCTGGGGGATTCAAAGAATTATCCTCCAAAATTTCTGATAACTTTTGAAGTGAACTACCTATATTTTGATCAAAGATTTTCGATGGCTGATGTTTTGCAAGAATTCTGGCACAAACTTCCGGTGATAGTGACAGAATTTGCGATATTCCCACATACGATAGCGAGTCTTCGCCAAATAATACCACCGGAACCTGATCTTCTTCTGGTTTTTTGTTTATCTCATATGGTAAAGATAACTTTGGCATTTTACTCAATATCTGTATACCAGAATGAGAATTCAATTGGATTGGATTTGAAAGGCTCAGAAGTCCATTGGCAATGTGTGCTGGCCATGGAGGCAGTCCCCTGCTAGATACTGGACTCAAAATGTTAGAAATGATTCTTTATTTATTTACAAAAAAAAAAATGCAGCTTTTCCCAACCATATCAATGATAAACTCACCGGATACAATATCCCCGGGCTGAAGTTCGGACAACTCAACCATGGCAATTCTAAAGCTGTGTGTGGAGCCGACCCGTGAAGCTATGTTGATGTTTTTGGCATCATCATGTATAGAGGATACAGGTGAATGTTTAGGATACAAAAGAAAAAAATAAACATTTGGCTATCATCACGTGCATGACGCTTCTTGAGAGAAAGGTTTGGATCTCCAGAGAGGCGTGGTTTGAATGATTTCGGTTTGCTCTACTGGAGTGTTGAATGACTTTCTTGAGTTTTCCTTTCATGATGTGATAATAATTTCATAAACAATGTAGTGTCAAGAATTGGGAGGGGGGTTGTTGAAACGACATCGATGACTTTAAAATATTACAGAGGGTGTTTCACCCTGTACATCTAAAAATTTTTTTTTTTTTTTTTTTTAATGAAACTTCACTATATGATTTATTGTCATCTAAAAAACTTAAAGTCAACATATTTATATATATACAAGACAGGACAAAAAAGAAAATTGCATAACGGGCGATAAAAGGGGCTTCAATAAATAAGATCAAATATACAAAGAGCAAAAAATGGTTCAAGAAAGTCTAACTGCTGAAGAAATTGAATATATCGTGGAAGAAGCAAGATATGGTGAATTAGAATCCCTCCAACAAATTTTCCAAGAGATCGATAATAAGCTTCTCCTAAGCATCAAGGATAGTGTCACTAGCTCCACTTTGATCCACATGTCTGCTGGTAATGGATACTTGGAAGTAGTGAAGTTCTTGCTTTCATTATGTGATTCCAAAATCGATAAAGAAGAAGTGAAAAACTTTGTCAATTTGAAAAATGCTTCTGGTAATACTGCCTTACATTGGGCAGCCTTGAATGGACACTTGGAAATAGTAAAAGTTTTATGTGATGAATACGAAGCTGATCCATTCGTGAAGAATGATGCGGGTCACGATGCGATCTTTGAAGCTGAAAATAACAATAAAGAAGACGTCGAAGAATACTTTTTGCAGAAATTCTCATTTGATCCTGAAGAAAGTGATGGTGATGAAGATGAAGATTCTGAACACAAATCAAAGGATGAACCAACCTTCAAGGCCGGAAGTGAAATCGAGAGTGTTACCAAGGAGGCTATTGCAGCTAAGGAAGAGTTATTGAAAGAAAGACAACAGCAGGAGGAATTAGCAGCTAAGACAAAAGATTTGAAGATATGAAAGGATCAACCCTTGAATTTCATGTTCTCATGATGATTGGTGCTGTTAAGGCTGGGAATTATTCATTTCTGCTTCAATGTCTAGGAAGCAAGGCCATAAATTAATAAACTTTAAATATAATGAATTTCTTAATGTACCCCTCAGATATACTGCTCTTTTCCATTGTAAACAGATAGAGATTCATTGAACTAACCCAATTATTCGTCGACACTGCTGCATTGAGGTATCGACCCAAGGTCGTGGAGACATGCGGGTAACACATTTTGATATTCCTTAAAACAAAGAGATGAGCACAACCATTAACTGAAAATGACAATATGATGCCGATAAGCTGTTATCAATCCAACATTAATTTTTTTTTGGATATTATAATACAGACATCGAGAAAATAGTCTTAAATAAAAAAATATTGATTTTTCCCTATTGAAATGGGTGGAAATACCTCAATATTGGCTCCAAGGCTACTTTCGAATGCGATTTCGTTATCATCCTACGTGGATATTCTCGACCATGTCAATTTCGGGAAAACGATCCAAGATAATCGATTCCTTAAATCTCTACAATGCTCTGATTCCAAAAATAATGGGGAATTGCTTTTAATAAAGTTGTTTATTAAACCTGACACTATTAATAGCAATAATGTTGATGGAGCTGACGTTTTAGATTTGCAATACTGGATAAAAATCCTAGATAAACAGCGATCTATTTTATCGAAAATCTCTGGAGTAGTTCCTTTTAGCAAAATCATTGAAACCAGCAGAGCAGGGTACTTGATCAGACAGTATTTAAACAACAATCTTTATGACAAACTAAATACCCGACCATTCTTGGAAAACATTGAGAAATTATGGATAACATATCAATTATTGAATATACTAGCTGAATGTCATGAGAATGAGGTTTATCACGGGGACATAAAAACCGAAAACATATTGGTAACTAGTTGGAATTCTGTCTTTCTAACCGACTTTGCATGCTATAAACCAGTTTATTTGCCAGAGGATAACCCGGGGGAATTTGTGTTTTATTTCGATACTTCCCAGAGAAGAAATTGTTATTTATCCCCCGAAAGATTTTTATCAAAAGATCAAGTACCCACCAAGATTGATTTTGAAATTTTGTCGGAGACTGATCGTTTGGTATTGGAAAAAATGGATATTTTCAGTTTGGGATGTGTGATTGCAGAATTGTATCTTGAAGGAGGTTCCATTTTCACATTATCTCAATTATTTAAATATAGAAATGGCACATATTATCCTAACTTGGATAATATAAATAATGAAAACTTAAAAAAAATGGTTCGAAATATGATAAGCTTGGATCCAAGCAATAGAAAATCGGCAGCAGAATATTTGGAAGACTTCAAAGAAATCTTGTTTCCAAGCTCCTTCTACTCATTCTTGGGTGACTATATCAAAGACTTGATTTATATTAATACTAGTGAAAGCACATATAAGGAGTCTAGTGGAAGGAAAGCCGGTCTTAAGATAGGGGATGACTATTACGATGACAAACTTAAAGAATGTGACCATCGAATAATAAAAATGTACTCGGAATTTGATAGGATATGCCACGCTTTGAAGCTACAGTATAAATATTATGACGAAACTTATTCTGCGAAATTTCATGGGAATAAACGAAAGCTCAATGAAGTACCATTATTCCCCCTATCTTTCAATTTAAAAGGAATACCTAAAGGCTATATCATGAAATCATCTAGATATGTTGCTGCCCAAAATAGCTCTGTTGATGTTAACAATATTGTGGCTTTAATTCTCTTAAACATAGTGGTCTCTTCCCTTCGAAATACTCATGTCGCTTCGTCCAGAATCAAAGGAGTGGAATTGTTGGTGGCATTGAGTGAAAAAATCCGTGATGAAGAAAAATTAGACCGTGTCATTCCTTTTTTGATGTCACTTTTGAGTGATGATTCCATAGAGGTTAGAATGACTTCTTTAAAGGCATTAGCACAGATATTTTCTATGGTTGATGTAATTACCCCTATCAATGCTCTAATATTCCCAGACTATATCTTTCCAAAGCTCAAAAGTTACCTCACCAGAGATTACTGTTCTAGTTATGAAAAAATGTTTTTTGCTGTTATGCTACCCAATATTGCGTTGAGTGCTGTCAGATTTTATGATATGGGACAGGTTCTCAAATCAACCACAGATTTCCTCAATCTCAATGAAAGTATGGTCGACACATTAGATTTGGAGAGTATTAATCCTGAAGACGAGTCTCCTGGAGATTCCCCTGCTGTTTCCAGAACATCTTTAATGGAGTGGATAGAATTGTTCACATTGGTGGTATTAACTGGAGACGAAAATACCAAGATTTCTTTTCTATCTGACATTCATGTATTGTGTTCAGTGATCAGTAAAGAGAAAACAAATGATATTGTATTGAGTCATTTGATCACTTACTTGAATGACAAAAGCTCTTATTTGAGACTAGCGTTTGTGGAATCTATCATCGGTATTTCTGTTTCTGTTGGTATGGTTAGCTTGGAACAGTATATCCTTCCTTTGTTGATACAATCACTATCAGATTCAGAAGAGTTCATCATCATCCAGGTATTAAGGAATCTAACTCAATTGGTAAACTTGGATCTTATTAACAAAAAAATCATTTGGGATCTCACCAAAATTATATCCAAGTTGATTCTACACCCAAATGAATGGATTAGGCAGAGCTCACTAATTTTCATTATTTCAGTGACTGAAAAGTTATCTTTGGCAGATGTATTTTGTACATTGTATCCTATCATTCGTCCTTATTTCGAATATGATGTTACAGAATTCAATTGGGATACATTATATCCATGCACAAAAAAGCCGATTTCTAGGCCCATTTATAATCTTGCCTTCAGTTGGTACTTGAGGGCAACAAACACAGCATTTTGGGGTGGCAAAGATGCTGTAAGAACTAATAAATCATTTGTTGAATCTAATAATAATGATTTATCGATTACGAGATCAATCACCGGAATCATCTCGAAAGTTGCAATCAGGGATCGACAAAAATCTTTAAATAATGGATCCGCTAATGACTCTGGTAAAACTTCTACATCTGTCAATGGAACTTCTATTCAATTGACTAATGAGGATAAATTGTGGGTGAAGAGATTGAAAGCTTCAGGCTTGCAGGAAAATGATTTATGGAAAATTTACGCTTTAAGAGATCATATTTCCAAATCGGCCAGGTCTCAAAATATCAAGACTAAACCGGCCAATGTCATCACTAATATTCAAGAGCTAAAAGTCTTCCCAAGAAGCGTCTTTTTGGATATTGTTTTCAAATCATCAGAAGATTCACATTTTAGACCCTTGCCTGGTTTTGATATTCATCACCAAAATGCAATTGAAGTTGTGGCTACCAGTAAACGCAAAGATAATGTTATTCATTTGAGCCCTCAAATAAATGATAGACCTTTTGATTCGGAAAGTATTTTTAGTGGAGTGTCTCAAGCGACAAGTGCCTGGAATACAAACTTGGTTCCTCCAGTTTCTGAGGGAACTGGTGCATTATTGGTATCGATGCGAAAGGCGACACCTTCACTCTTAACGAACCAGGAAAATATTTATGGCGAGCTTGACAGTATTCATCAAAATTTATCCGCCAGCTCCTTAGATGTTGGGAATCTTACTAAGTCTTCAAAACTCAATACTGCTATTGTTCCATCGATGACCCATACTTATACAGGAAATAATGAAAATATTTTAAGATTTTTGGAACACTACGACTTTTCCATTACCCTTGATCATTACTATGAGTTTGGACCTTCAATAAATTTACCAGTGGGAGAAAATTCTCACAATATTGATATCAATAATGGTCAAAGCTGGCCTCCGAAAGGAATATTGGTGGCTCATTTGCTAGAGCATAAAGGTGCAATCAATTGCTTAAGCACCTCGCCTGACTTCTCATACTTTTTGTCCGGTAGTGAAGACGGCTATTTGAAGATTTGGGACTCCATGAGATTAGAAAGAAATGTTACAAGTCAATCGCTTTTGTCGGTTAACATGAAGTTGCCAGTGAAAAATATCTGCTTTATTGAGAATAGAGATTGTTTTGCAGTTTCAACGAAATCATCAATTAGGATTTTTAGAGTCTCTTTCTCTCTAGGGTCGCGCTCGAACAGAAATTCCGGTAGAGAGCATTATAAAATCAAGAATTTAGTGCAAATCAGATCTTATAACTTTTCCAAACAAGGAGAATTTGCCACATCTATGGGTTTTTCTAATGTCGATAATATTCCTCTATTAATAGTCATCACTAGCCTTTCAGAAATTAAAGGAATTGATGTTAGAACAATGAAGGTTGAATTCACTTTGAAAAATCCTTTAAGATATGGCGCAGCTACCACTTTCTGCATTCACAAAATGTCAACTTGGATCCTCGTTGGTACCAATAAAGGATACTTGACTTTATGGGATCTCCGATTCAAGTTGAAACTAAAGAGCTGGAGGTTCAATGGTGGCAAAGCAATTAAAAAATTAAGCAGCGCCTTCAATACTTCTAAGCACTCATTTTTCACGTTATTAAGTGACAACAATGGATTATCAATTTATGATATATCCAAAGGCAATATTCAAGAAATTTACAATGCGGCATCTGGATATAGAAAAAGGGGATCATTCAATAAGGCTGCTTCTACCTTGGTAGAATGTCTCGAAGAACAAGAACAAGATTACGGTGAGGTATTTGGCGGGGCTAATGAGGACAATAGTCAAAGTGGCAATGATTTGTTTTCTTCTAGAACAGGGGACTTTTCTTTTGATGAGATTGATCAGGTAATCGGGCCAGAAAAACTTGACGATACTATGGGCAGAGACTATGAAAAAAAGCAAATTGATGACCATATGTCCGCGTTTGCCGAGTTGAAAATTCCTACCAGTTCCCATAAAAAGCAATTGTATTTGTTCAGCAGTAATACCTATAAACATAACATTATGTTCTGGGATATTTTCCATTCTAATAATTCAAAGGTGGTCAATGGTCCTAAAAATTCGCAGGACTCAAAGAGAAAAAAGGCTCGGCCGACATTAATTTCTTCAACCCAAAAAGAATCAATAAGAAATCATCATGCTGTTGTTACAGATATGACTTTATTGTACAAACCTTTCTTTATGGTAGTTTCTGGAGATAGGAATGGTGTCATCAATGTGTATAAATGATGAATTACCCAAGATTTTACAGAGGGAAATAACTTCGAAGTGATTGCCTTTTATTGTATATCATTGATATCAACCAATTATTTAAAAGTACTCTTTGCTATTTAATTGAAATAGCTATCGACCATGTAGTTTGTCATATTGAAACCTCCCAAGGTCATGACCAACCAGCAAATCATGAATATTGGTATTGGAATTAAAATGAATTCAGTTTTAAGTAGGAAAGGCAAAATATTATACCCGTAGAAACTGTTGATAGAGTAGTATGACAAAGTTATCAAGTATAATGTGTTACCCAACAATCTGCTAAAAAAGTTATTGAGTACCAATACTGGTAGTAAAATAAACTGTACCAAGTATAGGTTGATCCAAATAATTAAGAAAGAGTTGGCATGAATATCAAAACAGTAGGCCCATTCCAAAGTTTCCTCAGATGACAATGAGGCAGAGGAGTCTGGTTTATTCAGGTTGAAAAAATTCCCAGCCTTGAACATTAAGTATTGTAAAAGTCCTAGCACCTTATTGCTGTTGTTCATATTAAAGGAAGAGCCGCCATTACCGTACAATTCGCTCATATAGTTATTTTTCCTCAAAAATTTATTAACCAAAAACCAGTTTATAGTGGCAATGATTATCCCCACTACGTAAAAATCAACCACCACCATGTACAATATAAGCTTCAATATACCGAGAAATTTCATGTTGTATGTGATCCCCCAAGCAATGGCACTAATGATAAGGAAAAAACTTATAAGAATAATGAACGATGGATCATCACGATGGTAATAGTTTTTGGTATATTTGTGGTAATACAAGCTCTTATAGACCTTCTTTGGTGAAAAAATCAAATAGAAAATTTCCCAGATTGATTTGTCGAAATCCAACGTTGGTGGCTTCAATACACGTTTAAAAAACACAGGAACTTTGAACTTGAAGAATCTAGTAGTGCGTTTGGCAGATTCCGCAAAAATATTCCTACTATATGATCCGAATCCTCCTGAATTGCTTCCGGTAGTAGAAAATGACCCACCATAAGGGTGCTTGCTTTGGCCATAGATGCCATTATTATTGGCACCACCCGTAAAATTTTGTTTTCGAAAGTTGGAATAGGACGATGAAGCAATGGATCCTGGGCCTTGATGACGCGGTATATTACTTGATGAGAAGTTTGAGTAAACAAGAGAATCTATTGAGTTTCTGTTGTTTTTAATTGGTGGGTCATTGTTAAAAGTGCTTGAATTTTGACTGCCATTATTTCCTGATACTGACTTTGCAGCCATTGTGTTGAAGATTTATGTTATCTCGGAGCTTCTTTCTCTGAAGATGTGTTTTTTTGCTTTTTGAGTGTTTCTCGTTGGAACCAAAGGGATCAATAAATTTCTATTAACAGGAGTTGTTTCAATTTATGCCGTTCTGATATTATTCTGTTCCAAACACCTAAGTCAAATCAAAAGAAAAAAAAAAATATAAAAAGCCGTGCGCGCTCATAACACTAATAACCAGTCAGTAGTCTATCCTTTCTCTCTGGCTTTAAAATGCTGTACGAATAGAAATCCTACTTTCAAATTATATAGTACAATTCATATTAATGAAATAAATAGTAAAAAAAGTTAAGAGAAAAAATATCCCAATATCAATCATCCTCATCCTCGTCATCTGCAATTACTCTTCTCTTTTTCGTAACCCTAACAGCTTCTTCTTCATCCTCTTCGTCATCTTCATCATCGTTGTACTTCTTCTTTCCGCTCTCCTTCAACTTATTCAATCTTTCTGATCTTTCCAATTCATCTTCTTCATCATCACTTGCTATTTCTTCATCATCTTCGGCCACAAAGTCATCGTCTTCGTCTTCATCAAAATATCCCCCAGATCTCAGTCTACCGCCGGCTACATTACTTCCATCATCATCATCATAGTCATAATTGTAACTAGATGTAGTGTTTCTACTAGAAGTTCTGCCTGATCTTTCCATCCTTTCTTCCTCCATTAATTTTCGTTGTTCCAACCTTCTTTGGTTTCTAATAGCCTCTTCTTCTGCCTTTTCTCTTTGTCTCAAAACTTCTTCAGGATCAACGTCAAGTAGGGCTTGGTTGACTGTGTCTGATCTAGAATTCTTGGCCTTTATATAGTTGGTTAATCTTTTATGAATTTCAGAACTAGTAGAAGATGGAATAATTTTCATATTTTTACCAAAAATACTATCAGTTTGGAAAATTTCTAGAGCGTTATGACGAATAGTCAAAAAATGATCGGATGTCAGATTTCTCACGATATCAAATATTTCTTTTCCTAATTTCAAGGATAACGATCCATCAGACCATTCGATAAAATGTGCGTTTGATTGTTTGAAAGCTTTGTCCCCAGATGTCCCATATTTCCATCTAATCATATTCTCTGCAAATAACTTTTCCATTGTTCTGTCTTCGTGACTGAGATGGGAGCTTTCCAAAATTGACTTCTTGAATTTTGTACCGTCAAATTGAAATGGATCAACATTAAGAAATGCTGGCAAACTGACAAAATACATGTCATCATTTTCAGATCTGTTGGAGGCTGGGTGTTTAGGCAAATCAAGGTCAATGGCGTTAATTTCACGTTGTTCAACCTCCTCATCATCCTCTTCGTCTTCATCAATCTGACCTGCGTCGTCGTCTTCATCTATGAAAGCAGTTGCCTTGCTCGATGTTTTCAGAACAATTGGTCCTTCGTCACTTTCCTGATCGCTATCATCACCAAACAAGTCATCCATATCGCTTCCCTCATTCTGTTCACCATTCTCCTCCCTATCTTTGACCTCACGATCCGTTTCCGATTGGTAATTTGTTTGTTCTTCTTCCTGTGAGGACATCTCTTTTTTTTAAAAAACAAAAATTATCAGTAAAAATTCACGATATATGAGATAGCGCAATACACACATCCTTCGCCCTGCTAAGAACTCGTTCTTTTTTGTATTTCGTGAAAATTCAAGATTCCTGCGCGACGCTCAAGGCTTACCCGTGCTCAGTATTTAATGTGGGTGTTTTGGTCTGTTCTTTAAACCTTACAGTAAATACTAGATCTAATGTCTAGTAAATATCTGTTGGGACACACCACATCAGTGGTGTGAGCTCAGATATAAGAATAATGCAGTTACGGAATCGCCGTGGGTCAACGGCTAAGAATATGTTACTATATAAGTGTTTATAGATCTCCAGGTCTAGAAGTGATTGGTGAGATGAAAGGTGGACAACGTGAATATATACTACACCAAACCCAACAACTGTTCTCATTGTAATTTCTAACAATTCTACGACCCCTAATGGCTCTGAGCTTCCCAAAGTCAGTGCAAGCGCCATTAGCAATAATGGTGCGGCACTACAATATCTAACCTGTTATGCAATACTCAATTGAAGAATAATATATCAATTTCATCCTGAACGATTTTCTCCAAGAAACCCCGTGTTTACTGGCAACAAATAATGGTTCAATTCACTACAACGTTAATTCTTATATATAAATCTCCACAAGTATAGGTAATATTCAATATAAAAAAAGGAAATAATAAGGCTAAGCCATTTAAGACAAAGACATGATAGCATTGACCATATCGTTGTTGTTTTCCTTCAAAGCCTTAACAGCCTTAGCTCTAGAAACGTTAGTTTGAGCAACGACAATCTTGATGTCTTCTGGGTCAACACCAGTTTCGTCAACTTCTTCTTCTTCTTCAGCTTCAACCTTTGGGGCTTCAGCAGCAGCTTGCAAGTCGGCTTGGATAGAGGCTGGGCTCTTGTCGGCAGCAGCAGCTTGGATAGATTCAGCAGCGTTCTTAAGAGCTTCTGGAGAGTTTTCCTTCAATTTAGCTTGAGCTTCAGCGGCTTGCTTGTATCTTTCAGCCAAGTTTTCCAACTTAGCTTCACCGAAGACAATGTAAGTACCAGAGGCAGACTTGAACACTTCTGGTCTGTCAATGCCGAAAACTTGGTTGCCCTTTCTCTTGAAGGTAACTCTGGAGATACCTTCAACCTTCTTGAGGTTCAATTTGGCGAATAACTTTCTAGCCTTCTTTTCGTTCTTAGAGAAAACGGAAACTTCGGCACCGGCTGGGATTTCTTCGAGAGACATTGTTGGTTTATTTATTGGTAGTTTTGACAATGAATCGGTATAATTAGTTAAGTGAACCCAACACGATTTTTCAAAAAAAAAATTTCGTCGACACAGTGTAATTAGGGTCACCCGGTGTTTGGTGTTGTATGACATGTACATATTCTAACCTCGTTACACTTCTGGGCCTCTTTTGGCAATATTTTGTGCTATACACTGATTTTAAAAGAGCCATAAAGCAACAAAATTTAAATTTTACAAATTTCATCAACTGCTGGACTTCTCAGCTCTGTTGAAGCTGTCAGTTTGTAATGTTTCCTTACATATTATTGGTATTACCCTTCTATATTGATACTGAGATACCGCAAGAAAGTTTTACTTTTCTATTTTTTTTAAAAGTGATGAAGCCCCTTGACTCTGCTGAGAAAACTCATCAAGTGCCTTTCTTTCCTCCTCATACAGTCTACAAGTATCGCCATTCATAATGCTGGATAGAAACGAACCAATAAACAATGCTGCCATTAGTGTTATTACACACTGTGCTTCCAAGTTTCAGTCGTCAATGAAAGAGATTTTAAGACGTGCTATTACCTCCCAGGAACTAGATAATATTTTAGCTATTTTGCCAGAACATGATAAGAGAAAGGCGATGTTTTCATCTCGCGAGTTCAAGATAGCCGTTTTAATCAAGACTTTATATGAACAAGGAAGGATGTCCACTATCGATAATATACTCTCTGGTGAGGATTTTGATTTGAAGAAGGTCATTGGTGATAGCGGATCAGGAAAGAGTACCAGGGTTATTGAAATAGATTCAGATTCTGGCGATATCAAGGACTTTATTGCTAGAAACCATAGCAAGTTCCCGCCACCGCTTCCTTCCGACATTAATTCAAAAGAGTTGAAAGATCAACTTCTTGGAGTTAGTAGCTCGGGATTGTCCAGCTTGCGGTTGGTGTTCTTGGGCACGTCTGTGTTAACCTCGTTGATTACTTCCATAGTCTGGGAGTGGTTTCCTTCCTATGGGCAAGATGGACTAATGAAGCTAACACAGTACCTTATCAAGAACAGTCAGCTAACAAGATGGTGTACGCTTTGTAACTTGACTATGTTTCTACCAGACGAAGGCACCATCACTCATATTGATTCTCAGGTTTTGGCAGACACCTTTAAGGCTTACGTTGGAGCATTGTCAATTGAAAGCCAAGGCGACTATTCATCAATCAACCAATGGTTAAAAATTTTGTGTATTCCTACTATAAAAGCATTCTTAGATGGTAACGAGAACATGGAATTATTATCGCAGGCAGTGACACGTGCTGCTCGCCCAGTATTTCAACAAAGCTCAACTCCAGAAGTCCTAAGTGTGGTAAAAGCGCCTCTGCCTCCGCTTGCAGAATCCCAACAGCTCCAATTAATGGGGGCCCCTGTTATTATCACTGATAATTCAGCTGTGCGCTCCAATGTAATGGGAGATCTCTACTCGATCATAGGTACTTCAGCTGATAGACCGAGATATGAGATAACACCAAAACAGGGGCCATATGGTGTTAGTTACTTCTATTGCGTGTTGACAATTGACAACGAATTTTTGGGATCCGGATCTGCAAGCAACTCTAAGTTGGCCAAGAGACTTGCAGCCCAAGACGCTCTAGATAATAACTATGCGCTCGTTGACAAATATAGAATTCCAACCAAGAAGAAGAGAAGTTATGCGATTATCCCACAGCCCGTTCAGAATGTTAGAAATAATAATCATATTGGTATGGGATATCAAATAAATGAACAGGATCGTTACAAACGGAGAAGAACTGAAGATGGGTTTTGAGGCAAGAAAATTTTGATATTCGTGATAGCCTTCCAAAACTGCATTTTGATTGTATTTTGGTGTCTAACTGATCATTGTAGACCTTGAATTTTCTTCCGAATCTCTTTGAAAGCTTTTGCTTTTTTTATCTTGGCATTTTCTGATCTTTTTTCTCTAATGTCATCCATATCTTTGCTATAGGTATAATTCATTCAGTGAATCGTTGAAAAATCAAGGCTTATAATGATAAGTTGGATATCTTTTGGAAGAATCTTAGATTTTTAGGTATATCACGATGCACTTGTATGTGAGTTTGTTATATGCTGCACTCATATGCCCAAGTTTTTTACCAACGATGATTATCAAGAAATGGGCTCTTTCAAGGAAGCTTCTCATCTTTCTTTAAGCTCATGAATCATTGGATAAGCTATATTTCGATACCGAATTTCGATTAGGGCTATTATAAATTTACAAAATACGCTAGGTATATCGTCGGCAAATTTTTACGGTATGTAAGTAAGATTAAACGATACTCGTGAGTTTTTACAGATACCATATAAAATCTGATAATATTTTGCTAGCTGGATAGTAACTACAATGCTTAAATTGATCAAATGAAGCTCGAATTTTGTGTACGCTAATATTGCTATAGAAAACTATAGTTACTAGAAAGCGAGAGAAAAAAGAATGATTCGATGACACTATAACCGGTTTCAAATTACATCAGATATTTACCCGGCTTTTTCCTTTATTTTTCTCGTTGCAAAAATAGAGCGATAATAGTTAGGTATTAACTATAGGTATCAGATATGTTGCAACACCACAAAAATGGCTTCTTCAAAGTTTTATGGAAATTACTTAATGTTATTTAGGAATTGGAGGCAAAATGCTGGATCGCAAAAGAATAAAACTCAATGATGAATCTATGGTGACTACTGAGTTTTCCATCGAAATTTTGCCTACAGAAATCCTCATCAAGATCTTTGGACTGTGTGATTCTGAAACTCGACAAGCATTATTGAAATTTCGACAACAAATCGGGTATTGTTATCATCCTCACTTGGTATAGCTGTTAGATGCCTCCCTTTTTTGCTCAATAATTATCGGAAAAAATTCGAATCTTATATTTCCAAACACGTACGAAAAATAGATAGAGACTCAGGTTGGGCATTTACCACGACTTTCACAACAGAGTAAATATATCAACCATGTGAAAATTCGTGTGTACCGCAGCAAAGGGATGCCAAAAAGATGATGACGTAACTTCTTTAATCAACAGCTTTCTTCTCACCTTACCGTGTTTGAATAGGTTTTTGATACCTTATATTTATGGTATTTCTGTTGCTAAGCCAATATTAGTTTTAGAAGTGGATCTTAGTGAGGTCCCCATACTCAATGGGGTATTCGAAAAGATTAATTGTTCTGCGCTCAATGTCTTACAGATAGACAATAGCCGTCATGGGAATGTTAATTTTTTTTTATAACTTTGTCCAGGTATTCCCAGAATTAAGGTATTTTCGATTTGATAAGCTAACCAAAGGCTTGATGTTTGATTGCAAAAATTCGATCGCTCCAAAGTTGGAGAATTTTAAACTTGTTTTTGGAGTCATTGCTGGTATTATCAACAATTTCTCAAGTGACAGTTACCCACATTTGCGGTAACTAATTTTTCGATTAGACATCAAAGAGAAAGAAAGCCACCCTGACTTTTCCACCGCAAAAGGTTTCAAAGAATTGGAATAAGTCAGCTTCGAATCTGCATATTTCGACCATTATTCGGTAATAAGCAATTGGACGGTGCTGCAATGACTTTACAGGCGAGTCTGGTAACTAAGAATGGCGTAATTTTCCTCCTATATAATACTACTATTCTGGGATGCCAGTCTCTCTATATATATAGAGATGAGGGGGTAGCCTATCCCGGTGTGGGTAGACTATCTCGGACGTCCAATTGTTACAGGTGCTAAGATATTTATTTTTACAAGATTGCTTTGATCTTGGCCAAGCTGGCAACATTTTTAATAATTTGAATCATTTGAGGACTATATATTTGCAATTGTGGTGATTTCACCAAAATTCCCGATTTGAGAAACCTAGAAAATATTGAGACCCTATGTATCGAAGCATGTCCATTGGTGCCCGTTGGAAGGCCTAAAAAGCTTCTTTAATTTAGTAGATTTATCATTGGAAGAATATGACCATGAGGAGATTGCTACTGATTTAAGCGAGCTTACGAAATTACAGGTTCTTAACTTGCGAGTTAATCGACTTAAATCGTTTAAATATATTGTCAATTCCAAACTTGACCAAACTTGATGTTTCTGGTAATGACTTGCAATCAATTGATAACTTCTTAGTCTTACCGAAGTTGACATAATCGCTGATTTCTGGTAATCCAATCAAGATTTTGGACAATAATCTAGATCAATTGACATCGCTACGAGTTCTCAGTGCTCATGGGTGTTGTTTTGAGAAAATAACTGTCAATTTTTTCAAGTATCAAAATTTTTGAAGAATTTGAAGGTACATCTGAGGTAACTAAGTGATTTGGACTTGTTGGCCAAATTGGGATATTTGGATCTTTCTCATAACAATATTACTTCAGTCGAAACGAAGCTAGCCGGTTTGGAAAAGCTCCTAACATTAGATTTGAGTGTCAACGGAGTCTATTCATTCCAAATTGTTAATGGTATTGCGGGCTTGTCACTTTTGAATTGGGCAATAACTGTTTAAGTGATATTGACCTTCCATTGAATTATCCCAAGTTGAGAATGAACCACAACGAATTGATAAGTTTGCTTCACTTGTCAAAGTTAAAAAGCCTTGAAGGATTGTCCTTGAAGAAAGATCGATTTTCATTGATCGACTGCATTGCCAAGAAGATTGCTCCTTGCTAGTTTGAAATTGCAAATTTTGAATTTTGAAAGCAATCATATCAAAATGGTGGCGAAATTACGAAAATTGGAGAATAATTCGAGGATATTTCTCGCAGATAATCACCACGCTCAACCCCTTGACATTCCTTTGGAAGCAATGTTAAAAAACCGGCCGGCCAAAGTTGGGGATCAAGTTTGATGGCGGGTTTATTTGTACTGAAGATCGCGGCCCTGGTATTATGAAAAGGCATCCAGTGGATCTGGAGTGTTTAATTAAAGTCAATTAATTGATTGGAGAGATCTTCGGTCTCAGTTTCTGCTAGGTTTTTCTCAAAGCCTCCAATGAGAGCCTTTAATTCAAATCAGAATTCATAAACCACAGAATGAGTAAACTTATTTATTTTCTATTTTGTCGAATTGTTTATCTCTTGCTCTTCTAGTTTGTCACTCAGTAGATTTGATTTCCGATTAATTATTTTTTTTTTTTTACCATGTATTTATTATCAGTAAATAAAGTGAATTGAATGTGGTATCGTCAAGCTCAAAATTTTATTGGTAAGTAAATTCAGTTAAAAAATGAAATTAGAAACAAATTGCGCTACATGTATTTGCAAGTCTTCATGATGGTTACGAAGTATTGTTTGTAAAATAATTCAAGGAAAAATAACTCTATATTCTATAATAATAATAATAATAATAATAATAATGATAAATAAGAAACTGTAAGAAGGTTTTTTTTCTCTAATACCGTTAAAAAATGAATAAGTCTAAAAGCGAAGAACTGAAAAAACATCAATAGGAGAGGCGATGGAAACTCCGGTCAGGAAAGAATTAAAGGAAGATTATGATTATAGCAAAGCGAGGCTGAAATTTTATATTACTTCATTGAAAGCAACATGCAGAAGAGGAAAATATTATTAGAGATTGTTTTCAAGTCCTCTTTCTTGGTGCATCTTCTGGTAGATATCCATTGGGATTGGAGCAGCCATAGTGGAAGCGATCAAAGCAGCAAGGGCGACGATAGAAGCGAATTGGAATTGCATTTTGTGAAGAGAAGTGTTGGTATAAAAGATAGAAGGGAATAGGGTTATTGTAGTGAACAAAATATTGAATAGATATAATGTCATCCAACAGAAGAGAAGATTTCCTGATATATATATATATATACGTGTGTGAAAGATATCCATGGATCCATAGTGTAGGAACTTATGCAGGTTTCATGATGGAGAAACGCGGGCAATTTTGGGTCGCCAATTCGAGACGAAGCAAATAGACCAATGCAAGAGAAAAAGTTCCTACGCTGTGGTGCCCAGTATTACAGGGATAAGTCCATAAACCCATGTTTGAGGAGGTAAACTATCAGTGGATCCAGACTCGAAATCACCACTATAGGAAAAAAAAATATTATACAGCGTTCGAAATAACGGATCGGTAGATTTTATGGGTTAGCGTGGGTTGATATTCCAGGGATATTTATTTCATCAAAGTATTTGATTGAATGAGGTTATTGGCGGAAACTGGTCAGAGGAGAATTAAGAATAACTGTTGTGTTTCTATAAAACACAACATTTATTAAACTGTCCCTTGTGAACATGAAATATGAAATCAATCAATGATAAAGAATCTAGTGGCAATATTCTTCTGATCATAGAAGCATAACAAAACTGGATATATTCGGTTTGGAAAATATATATGCTGGAGAGTATATATCACCGGAGTCTCTTTTGTTTCTTATTTTATGAGAAACTATGGGATATCCCCGTATCCCCGTGAGACCCCCTACAAAAAAAAAAAAAAAAGGTACCTGGGAAGAAACGGAGGCGGGGAATTTGCCTATGAATAAACAATCAGTTGTATCAAGATTTCCGATCGCACAGTTCATGGTGGTTATTTGAGCAGCACAATTATCGCTTCAAACACCATTTTCCTTCTCGAATGTTTGAATATGCGGTCCTGGTATATATCGTTAGCAGTCAGGGATCTCTAGCGGGGCGGGCAGTGGCCAGAGGTGTCGACCCCTTCTCCGCAGTTTGCTGAATGAAGTATGAGCTCCCGATGGGTGAATTGTATAAAAATGTCTCTTGTTTACCTTTCCTTCTATATTACGGTACTTTACACTTGCTGGTATATGTGTATAACATAGAACATAGCATATAATGCCTTCACCTTCAACAACACCCCTAGTAGTGTCCGACGATCTTGTTCAAACATTCACTGAGATATTGCATCACCTTTACAGTAAAGATCAGAACGATGTTCTTGAACAAAATTCAAATGTTTACACCGTTCCCAACTCAATGAGAGATGGTTACTCCGCAGTTTATCGAAACAGTGTTTGCAAACCAGACGAAAAACTTGGTGCCTACATTGATGAGCGTCTTGACAATTATTACACCTATTTTGAAATCGTTAACAGAATTTGGCCCGACAAGAATTTTTTTGGAACCCGTCTTTTCAACAATACCAAGGCAAATGATTACGATGATTTTTTCACATTTCAAACTACTCGTGAAATACACACCAGGCGTGACAATTTTGGTTCCGGCTTAATTCAAGTGGTTACCAAGCATAAACATTACAGTTCCAAGATTATGGGAAACTTGCCTCATTTCGATTTGTATAACAATGCCAAGCCTTACCGTTTTATTGTCTCTATTTTTTCTGCTAATCGTGCAGAATGGTGTATCACTGATTTGATGTGCCAGGCTTTCAATTTGGCAAATACTGCACTATACGATACTCTTGGTCCAGACTCAACAAGTTATATCTTAGAATTGACTAAATCCCCAGTGGTTGTTTGTTCGAGGAACAAAATTATGAGGCTATTGTCTCTTAAACGCGAAAAAGGCAAGAGCTTGGATACTTTGTTGGTAATTATTTCCATGGATAAATTAGATATCCAAACCGATTACGCTCTTTTCAAAATTGCAAGTGATTTGGATATTAACTTATTTGATATGGCGCAAGCTGAAAGCTTGGGTAAAAATTTTCCCGTTGAATTATCGCCGGTAGGCCGTGACGATGTTTATACCATCTCCTTCACTTCTGGTACTACTGGTATGCCTAAAGGTGTGGTTATCCCTCAAAAAATGCATATTGCTTCTATTAAGTTTATGCTTTGTTTTAGTAATACTGTTAAAAATGCCAGTCCTTTCTCTTTAGAGAGTCCTGTCAAGTACTTATGTTTCTTGCCGTTAAGTCATATTTATGAACGTCAACTCATTACGTATGCGGTTATTAGTGGTGCAAATATCGGTTTCCCAAAGACCTCCACTCCAGTGGCAACGTTGATTGAAGATTTAAAGATTCTCAAACCACACTATTTCGTTTCTGTGCCTCGTGTGTATACCAAACTCGAAGCTGGGCTTAAAGAGCTTATTGATCATCAGGGCCGTTTTTCTGGCTCGGTCATCAAGAAGACCATCCATGATAGAATTCAAAAGCAAAGTTTAAAAGAATCGGAATTGGATAAACGCTTTATTTACGATCAGATTTATACTTCCAAGCTCCGTGCATCTATAGGTTTTGATAATATGGAATATATTACTACTGGAAGTGCACCAATTTCTATTGAGACCTTGCGTTTCTTGCGTGCTTCATTATCAGTGGCAACCGGGCAAGGTTATGGTCTTACTGAAACATTGGGAGGAATGAACATATCTCACGGCTTGGAAGATGATTTGGGAAGCTCGGGGTACGTTGGTAATACAACAGAGGTGTGTTTGAGAGATTTGCCAAGTATGAATTATGTGCATGACGATCCAGATGGTATTCCAAAAGGTGAACTTATGGTTCGCGGCCCACAAGTGTTTGAATATTACTACAAGCGTCCCGAAGAAACTGAGAAAGCTTTTGATAAAGATGGATTTTTCCATACCGGTGATATTGCCAAGATTGATAGAAAGGGGAGAATTCATATCATTGATCGCGTCAAGAATTTCTTCAAACTATCACAAGGGGAATACATTACTCCGGAGCGCATTGAGAATATCTACCTCAGTAATTGCCCATTGTTGACGCAAATGTTTGTTTATGGAAATTCTCTCAAATCTTATCTCGTGTCCATAATTGGTTTTGAACCATCTATATTACGGCATTTCATTCTTGAAAAACATGTCAAAGAGATCCCAACGAATATTTTGACCGAATTGCGCCAAGCTTGCACTAATGGCCAAGATCCAAATGAGACAAAGATGTTAGAATACTTGAACCGTACGCTGGCTTTAAAGAGATTTCTCTTGCTTAAAATGAACATCATGGTCAATGGAACCAAGAAAAAGGGGGACTCCAGTTTATTGCAAGGCTTTGAGAAAATCCATAATTTCAAGGCTGATTTTATGCCATTAAAGTTAGAAGAAAACACAGTCACCCCAACCTTTAAATTGAAGCGTGTTGTTGCCACTAAGCGTTTCAAGGAAGATTTAGACAATTTATATTCTCAAGGTTCATTGCTTAAGGGCTCTAAAATTTAAACAAATATTGTTGGTACATTATTATTTTTCTAATTATTGAATTTATTTTTTCTTGCTAAAGAAAATTGTTGCAAATGGAGATATTATTATTGTTAAGATATTGAAATTAGAATTTCGCATTGCATTCTTAAATTCTGTCCGTTTTTCATGTGCTTTAAATAGATCAACATCATATTTGGTATGAAAAGATAATTAATTTTTAAAATAACTAAAAATAAATATTTCTGATTTATCACCCTTGTTTATCCTACTCTAAAGATGAGAAAAATCTCTTTGTACGCTAAGGTTTGCCAAGTGCTGGAAAATAAGTTCACAAAGTATCTCTTCTGTCCTACCAGCGCAGAAATTTCGAAAATTGGCGCCAAAATCACTCTGAATAACAGGTTCTTCCTGAAAATGAATTTGCCTTCACTAAATCTCTGGCATTTCTCGAGGTTTCAGAACTTTGAATTCAAAAAGAAAAACAAAAAAGAAGAAAGACTCGTTTTATTATAAAATTTGAACCTGGTACTATTGATTATCGATCCCGCTCATACATACGCATATCCCTTCTTGTTAGATGTCACAATACAAGCTTATTATCATCCAACAACCACTTGGTGCTAGAGAGACCTCAAAAGCCAAAAACCAGGCATCTGCTCCCACTGATATTGGTCCAACACTTTCACACTCCAGATCTGACGCGATTTTCCCACCTCCAGTACTCAAAGTCCAGTATAATAGCTTTGATCAACAGAAACCACAACCAATGAAGTCTGAAGAGTTCTTTCCATTGACATCCACTGGGAATAGGCAAATAATAGAAATTTTAGCTAATTCTTGTGTTTTTGATCATAATACTATTAGTTCCATCTTCTTCGTCGTGGTGGGTGCCCTCCCTTGTTCGGAATCGGGTCATCCCCTTGTTAGCGCCATTGATCCAAATTGTTTAGGAGGAAACACTGTTTTCAGCGGCACCCATATCACATTGCCACTTAGAAAGACAGGAACAGCAAAGAGAGAAAAAGACTTCAGAAAAGTTGGTGCCATCATCTTTCCATTCGAAAATTTGCATACTCCAAAATGTGGCAAATATAGACTCCTATTTCTGTTATACCAAAAATGCATCGACGGACCTATTGTCTACTGTGACAAAGTTGTGTCTTGGCCATTTTCTGTTGTGAGGAAAGAAAACTTTGAATATCCAAAGTTGAGAGGGCCATTAATGAAATTCATTAGAAAATATTGTATCAACGTAAAGTGCAACTCTGGTAACAGGACAAATAAGAGAAGTATTCATGAAAGGGCAACCTATGATGGAGAGAGATCTCCGATATCTTATAACAAGGGGTCCCAGTCCAAGAGAG
This sequence comes from Saccharomycopsis amapae, assembly GCA_031125765.1. Taxonomy (NCBI): domain Eukaryota; kingdom Fungi; phylum Ascomycota; class Saccharomycetes; order Ascoideales; family Saccharomycopsidaceae; genus Saccharomycopsis; species Saccharomycopsis amapae. The sequence goes on from JASTVC010000023.1 coordinate 28,706, forward strand.
CAAGAGTCGCTAATATGGATAATGATAATAACAATCATGATAGAGATCATAGTGAAGCCCATGAAAGTGCCCAGCAAGACAAGCCTGCTGAGCAATCACATGCTAACCTAGAAAAATATCCATACTTGTTCAATGATGTTTCTTACTCGATTGAAGCTCTGGAACTTGGAGCGACTAACGATCCACAATTCAAAGTGTTTCGGCAATTGGGTACATTTTCTCCTACCTCGAATTCCAGCGAGCCGGACACTGATGCTTCAGTGGGTCATAAAGATGGCTTAAAAATTTCGAATGACAAATATAAGGATAATAATTCATATCCAAAAGGCACAATTGATTCCATTGATCTTGCATACTTTGTCCAAGATTACAATTATCAATCATAACTCTAGTATTGCGTTACTGATGGTGTGATTTTGCATATATACTGGGTATTTGTAACATTATTTAAAAAGGCATTCATTATCTCTCTGCCTGGAACTAGTACCATTTTGAACAGTGCTCAATTTTCAATAGTATGCTGTCAAGATAGCTCTATTTTGGTAATCCTTCTCCCGCATTATCCGCAAAACCTTGATCGGTTCACGAAAAAAAAAACACGACACAACATGTGTCTCCCGGGAAGGAAAAAAAAAAAGTTGAAAAAAGACAATCATTTTCCTTGCACCTTCCACTTCACCTTTCAAAAAGACAGCAATCTTTAAACACTAAACAATCTGAAATGTCCTATGGAAGACCAGTCATAACCACTCGTCTCCAGGAGCTACTCGATGGGATTCGTGCTGAATTTGAAAATGTTCGAACTGAAGCTCTGGCCTATCGTCTCCATAAAGATGAATCTGACCATAAATTTAATCAACAAACAAACGAGCTACAAAAAATTAAACAGACAGTGTTCGACTTGGAAGCTGCTCACCGCACCATTAAGGATGCTTACGAACTGGAAATATACCGTCTTAAAAAAGAACTTGACCTCAAGGATAAACAATTGATTACTATCCAAGCTCTGCAAGCTGCTGCTCAACTGGCGCCACCTCCTCCAGCTCACCAAGCTGGTCATCCTCCTTCTCATTCGCAAGGGCCTACTTCAGATAGAACTCCTACCAGTCAAGCAATGCATTTGGGTGGAGCTCCTCCACCTCCTCCTGGTGCTATGCCAAGCTACGGTAAGCCTCCAATGTACGGAAATTCCCCAAGTGTACCACCACCAGGGGTTGCTGGTCCTCCACCGGTATCTAACGAGCCAATTGGTACTCCAAAACACCAAGGGAACCCATTACCAGCTGCTCACCATCAACAAAACGGCACCCCATTGTCTCACCCACCACCTCCGCCTGGTGCTGCTGTAGCTGGTGGCCCTCCTGGTGGCTATCCTCCTCTTCGTCATCATGTCCCAAGTTATCCTCCAACCCAACAACACACTCCTCAGCAGCCGCGTAGTGAGTTAACCCCTCTTGCGACAGGTGCTACTATGGGAGGTGCTCCTCCTGCAACAGGTGCTACGATGGGAGGAGGGGGAGGTGCTCATCCTGCGCCTATCTCTGGCCCTCCTCCAGCAACTACTGGTGCTCCTGGTGCTGCAGCTCCAGTGGGTGCTTCTGGTCCTACTTCAGCCGCATCCGCCCCTGCACCATCAGCTTCCCTAATTCCTGCCTCTTCTTCCGCATCGTCAGCACCTGAAGGAAGTGCTGCCGCTGCAACCGGTGGTGCTTCATTCACTGCTGCTGATTCTTCCTCCCAAGAATTAGTCAAGACTGAACCAGGAACTCAACTTAGCGCCCATAATAAGGCTATCCCTCCATTCCTCAACTACCTTGATGTGTCATCCGTTCCAGCTGAACGTAAAAAGCAAATGAATGATTATTATGTGTTGTATAATCCGGCTGTCCCACGTGCTATGGACGTTGAGCTTGTTCATTCTTTGGATCATAATTCGGTGGTTTGTTGTGTTAGATTTAGTGCTGATGGTAAATATTTGGCTACCGGATGTAACAAAACTACACAGGTTTATAGTGTTGAAACTGGTGAACTTGTTGCTCGTTTATTGGATAGCAGTGTTCCTTCGTCTGATGGTAATGTTAATGAAGGTACTTCAAGCGGTGATTTGTACATTAGATCAGTGTGTTTCTCTCCGGATGGTAAATTCTTAGCCACTGGTGCTGAAGATAAATTAATTAGAATTTGGGATTTGACCACTAGAAGAATTACTAAATATCTTAAAGGTCATGAGCAAGATATTTATTCTTTGGATTTCTTCCCAGATGGTCGTAAATTGGTTTCCGGTTCTGGTGATCGTACAGTGAGAATCTGGGATTTGACTTCCGGTTTGACTCAATTAACATTGACTATTGAAGATGGCGTTACTACCGTTGCTGTATCTCCTGATGGTAAACTTATTGCTGCTGGGTCACTCGACCGTACTGTTAGAGTTTGGGATGCTATTACAGGATTCCTTGTTGAACGTCTTGACAGTGAAAATGAAAATGATAATGGACACAAGGATTCTGTGTATTCAGTGATGTTCACTGGAGAAGGTAAACAAATAGCCTCGGGGTCTTTGGATACTACAGTGAAATTATGGTCTCTAAATGGTGCTGCTGGTGGCAGTACTAGCAAAGCCCCAGCCAATTGTGAAATCACCTATGTTGGTCACAAGGACTTTGTTCTTAGTGTCTGTGCTTCTCCTCGTGGAAAATACATTTTGTCTGGTTCCAAGGATCGTGGGGTCATTTTCTGGGAAAAGACCAGTGGTACTCCATTGTTAATGTTGCAAGGCCACCGTAACTCAGTCATTAGCGTCAGTGTTTCTGCCAATCCAGTATTTGGTAACGGTATGTTTGCTACCGGTTCTGGTGACTGCAAAGCCAGAATCTGGAAATGGTTTGCTGTTCAGCCATGAAATTGGTCCAGTGATCCTATATCTTTATCATTTTTATCAATTCAGGTGTTTTATTTATTTTTCCTCTTATCCCTTTTTTATATATGTATATACATATATATTTATATTTACTTTTTTGTCCTGGTGTACCAATAGTCATTTAGCTTTCTAATAATAAAAAACATCTTGAAAAAAGGAAAAAAAAAAGAAACGGCTGTAGATTCGGTACCTGACTTACTCAGCCTTAAAGTAAGGAGCGCACCTAGTTATTCTCTCACAGTTATCCAAGCATTCATTCCGTTTGGGGGCTCCCTTATAAAAAAGGGGGCATGCCCTCTAATATCTGATACTATCGATAGGAAGAAGAAGAAATCTCTATCTTTAAGAAATCCATTAAGACTAATTCATTTACTATATATTCCAAATCATGTACATCGATCCAAAAGCCGCTGCTCTCTTTGCCAGAGATCTGAGTTCTAGTGTGTCACTCGCACAGTCTTTCAAACACTGGGACACCTGTATGGCCAACTCTAAATGCAAGATTATAGCTATTATTGTTATTATTATTGGTTCTTTCTTTGCTCTTGTTCTCATTTGTTGCATCGTCAACGTTTTTTGTTGTGCCATTAGCTGTTTCGACTCTTGTCTTCGTAGTCTCTGTTGCTGCTGCTCCAGACCTGAAACACGAGGCTTCCATAAACTACAGGTCCCTGAACCACAGTATACAAGACAAGTGGAGCCGATTTATATGCCTTATCAACAGCAGGCTCATCATGCTCCAGATCCTTATGCTTATCAAAAGCACTGAGCAGTGACAATATTCTAAAGGGTTTATGTCCTACCATTTCCAATACCCAGAAAACAATAATTAAACGTATCAGCAAGATAATTGCTCTTTCCAATGGTCTCTACAATTATTCGATGCCTTTCTTCCACTCTTTGCGTTGTTTTACACTCCTCCTGCATCTCCTCGAGATCCAAAAAAAAAAAAAAAAAAAAAAAAAAACTCCGCCTTGCATTTCATATATTATTATCATCTTTTGCCTTTCTTAATATTACATTTCTATTGCTTTCTTCTTTGGAGTTGTACGATAATCTGAGTTTTCTGTTGCTTTCATAACAGGTCAGTTGAAAATGACTAGATCTAGAAGTGATAGATTTTTAGCGTTGAGTATTTCACAGGCGTTGGCAGAACAAAATAAATACTTAACTCATCCAGATAGCTAGTATCTAAGCATATTTCCTCTGGTTGGCGATGTTTAAGAACTTGAGGCTTTGAAATTTAGATTTCATCCAGTGATCAGGCTTGGGATCATTGATATTTTTATAAAAGAAATTGGATGTGCCGTTGATAAGCTCTATAAAAAAAATGCCTTAGAGTTTTAATTAAGTAGTTGATTTAGGAGGGAAAAGTGTTTATCTATTGCCATGACTGGCACAGTCAGCTAAGATTGATAACATTATATTTGTATAGTGTTGAATTGTTCCTGGCTTATAGAGTCTTATATGTAGATGTTTTTCAGGCTGACATTTCTAATTCGATTTGGTTCTCTAACAGTTGTTTTGTTCTGTGGACCATTCAAATGCTATACTATAATAATTGCAATGGCTACAAGCGAGTCTGGTACTAAAAATGGATACTTTTATTCATACCTTACTACTTGCTTGTAGTGGACCAGAGTCCTCTTTATATATTTCTATGGAAGCCATCGGCCTCCTATTCCGGGAGGCACAGTTTACTACTGTCGTTTGCTTCCATTATGACCGTCTACTCTGGTGTCGGGCTTCACCAACCTTATTACAATAATTATGAATATTAAAACAAAAATGTAACTAAAATAGTCCGTCAGAATTTGACCTTTTTTCTTATATTAAAGAAAAGGAACAGTCTTTTATATATTTCGGATTGTATAATTCCCGAATGTTAATTACTTTCAATAAGTTTACTATTTGCACAACACGACCCACGTGGGTATGGAACCAGACGGATCTTTGGGTCTTTCTCAATGATATTTTTATTTTTCCCCCTATAAATGAGGCTATTATTCTTTTTGGAGGAGGCAATTAAAAAAATATGAATAGACCTGGCCATCTGCTTACCTATAAACAATAAAAAAAATAAAGAGCTACGAATTCACAAAAAATGCCTTGCCTTCAAAGACATCAACCAAGAGACAGCTATTATCAACATTTAGATAAGAGAGATACTTATTTCATAGCTCCTTTTACCGCCGGTGGTGGTCTCGTTGGGATAATAGTGATTTTTGCCTTTAGCTGTTGGCTCGCTGGAAAGCTCAAAGCACATCGAGTTGCCAAAAAGGCCAAACAAGAGTCCGTTCCTTTGGCAGAACCTGCCTTCGTACGGGAGGTAGACCCAGTGTACGTGCCTGATAATCGCAAGCGGGAAGCTTCTTTAGATTATGACTCCCAGACCCTCATTTCCAATAATAATAATTCCAAAAGCAAACATCATCCAAATGATGATATGGCTACAATTTACAGTCATAGCATCAATAGCGAAGACAATCAAACGTTGGCTAGAGACTAAGTACAAATATGTCACTCTTATAGTCTTTTAAACATCAGGGCGCCTATCACCAACTCTATATGCAAGAGTGTGTATGTTTCTCAGCCATAGTGTACGCTATAAGTGGAGCTGATTTATGTGCCTTATCAACATCAACTTAAAGCTGGCTCAACAGATTCCGGAATCACGCTAATCAAAAAGGTTTATATATTACCATTTCTAATACCAGGAAGAAGAACAAAAAAAGAACAAAAAAAAATAAAGGCCTCAAAAAGAGAGCTTTTATTTCCAATTGGCTCATTTATTTAATACCTTTCATGCACATTTTCCGTGTCGTGTTATATTATTGAATTGATTTACTTCTGCAACTCTGGCAAAAAAATAATTGTGCTATAACCTTCACATATTTTCCTTTGATTTTTATCATTAATCTCCTTTCTTTATATTACATTTCTATTATTTTCTTTTGTGGGGCTACACTTCTCTTGATTTTCAATAAATTGGGTTATTCTTGCTTATGGAACAGACTAGTTGAAAATGGCCAGACCCAGAGGTGAAAATGTTTATTTGTCACCACTACTGGCGCAGTTTGCTAAGATTTATAATACTACCATTTATGCTGTGGGAGTTGTTCTTATTAATATAGCTTTATAGGTAGACGTTCTCCAAGTTAACATTTGTTCTCCATTCATATGCAAATTACATAATGACAATTCTGAATACTAAAACAAAAATTTAACTAAAATGGTTCACCTTGGTGTCGCATACACCTTATATTAAAGAAAAGAAACAGTTTATTATATTGCGGAATACATTCCAAACTTTATAGTTCCTAAATACTCAATACTTTCAAATAGTCCGTCTACCAATCATAGGCCATAAGTCACGTGTGTGTGGATGAAGCCAGACGAATCCTTGGGTTTTTGGAGATAACCCCCTTTTCATTTTTTTTCCTCGCCTTTAAATAGGGAGCACTTTTTCTTCTTTTTTGGGAAGATCATAAAAAAATATCAATAGATCTCGCCACCTGGTTACCCATAAAGGATAATAGTATAAATAGCAGCCAATTTATAAATCATGCCTAATTTTCAGAGTCTTCAATCAAGGGACACTTATGCTAACTATTTGAATAATGGAAACAGTTATTTCACAACTCGTCGTATCATCGCCATTTCTTTATTAAGTTTCGGTTTGCTATGTATGGTTATTGTCATCACATACAAAGTCGTCCACCACTGCAGAGAGAAAAAAAGAGTTGCAAAAAAGGTCAACCAAGAGTTTGTTCCCTTGGCAGAACCTGCTTTTGTCCGTGAGATCGACCCAGTATACGTGCCTTCTAACAACCACAAACCGGAAAATCCTTTCGATGATTCCCAAGCCCTTATTTCCAACAATTCCCATAGCTCACCTTATCCAGATGTTGTAGTGGATACTTCTTACTCTCATAATATTAATACCAAGCACAATTGAACGTTGGCATAAAAAGATGTGCATCATCAGCGCTAAGTTTCTACTTTTTCATCTATTTATTTTTTCTTCAAACCCTGGTTTATTTATTCCCTCTACTCTATTATATAACACTCTGCTATTAAATTTTTTTGATGCTTTCTAATGTACCATTTCTTCTATTTTGCTTTTTTCATGCTCTGTGAGTTTTGTATTTTAAATATATAGGTGTCCCTATCAAACTACATTTGCTGGAGTGTAAGCTATTCTATCTGTATCATATTTAGTAAAATGTTCACCACTGTTTATATCTAATCAATGGATATTTTATCTGCTTAAAATCCCTACCGACGCTATTAAAAATGCCGTAAAACCGTCTCATACTCTCTTGTTTGACGGATGGCCTTTGACAGCCATTTCCCTTTTGGTAATGAGTTTATGTGTGGGTGTATATCCCTTGTTGGTGTTTGGATTTTTATACAGAAAAATCATCAAAAATTTTTATACAAAGGAAGTTATCGATGGAAAGCACCTGTTAGCGACTCTTTACTATCCATAAATATATATTCTGGTAACAATGTTTGGGTCATTATTGTCTAAGTTCCAAATACTAAACACCTGTGCCTTTTCTGGTGCCCGCTCACCGGTAACAACCGTCTTCACAAGAGGCTTGATGAAGACCCACAAAGGTGCTGCCAAAAGATGGATCAAGACTGCCAAAGGTTTCAAGAGAGGCAAAGCTGGAAGAAAGCATGGTAATGCTGGTTGGTCCCAAAGATTATTGCAACATAAAGATGGTAAAACCGAATCCATGGGGAAAGGCCATGGTGATATGAATAAGAGACTCAAGAGACTTTTACCTTATCATTAAACTATCACCAGCAAAGATCCATTATTTTATTCGAGACATATTCATTGGTCGATCCAATAATAAGTTTGGAAAATTATCTGACATAAAGTAATATTATATTCCTGCGGAAAAATTACCTTCCCCATTTGTACATAGTCATGATAAATTTGGGCTTATAGTTCTCAATGACACTATCAAATCTCCATATATAATTTCCTCCACAATGTTTTTTACAATTATTTTCATTTCTTTCATTTTTTTTTTTTATTATTATTATTGAAACTGTAGGGAGCAGAAAAAAAGAACACTATTTATTGTCTAAAAATTTATTCCTGACAAAAAAAAAAGAAAAATTAATTAGATTTGACGTAGAAATGAAAAATATTTAAAGTACCATCACCAATAATTTATAAAAACAAGACTTTTTTCAAATTAATATGAAGTTTGTTGAACCACAACATCCTTCTTAGCATTGAAATCTTTATCATAAGAAGTTACATCCCAGTTCCCCTCTGTGTTTCTCTTATATTCCACGGTTGCGAAATAGTGATAATTTGTTTTCAAACTAATCGCAAAAGGAATGCGTTCAAAAGTACACATCCTCAATTTACAATAAGTATTATCTGGGATCTTTTTGATTTGCTCCATGAACTCTTTCAATGTTGGAGTCGCAATTTCATTAACATGCGTGATGAAGTTAGTTGGTGCAATCCCGTATTGCTGAGCTGGTGAGCCAGATGAGGTATGAGAAACGTAAACTCTGGATGGCAAATTCTTCAATTCTTGGCGGACACTATGATGTGGTTCTTGAATATTGGCACCACTCCAGGCGACGTAATGATCACTACTACCCACTTCCGTTGTCTTCACTCTGATTGTTATTTCTTTGCTATTTCTGACGATAGTCAATTCAACTTCTTTTTCGTCTTCGAATGAAAAGTCATGTAACTGGGTTATTCTGTGAACTAAAGTACCATTAAGTGCTAACACAATATCACCAACCTTCAACTTATCCAATTCTTCTTCTTCATTCTTCTTCTTTTCATCATCATCTTTTGATTCCGCATGTCTGATGGCGTCTTCGGCACAAGTAACTCTTGAAGCACAGAAGAATTGGAATCTGTCTGTCCCAATTTTTTCCAATTCAGCAATCCATTTTTCCGAAACACCTTGTAATCTGGCACTGGAAATTGTAAGAGCGTAAAATTCGGCATCAATTATTCTGACTCTAGGGGTTTTGTCATTCTTCAAAGCTTCGATGACGTTATTCATATGGACAATATCAATACCCATTCTATACGAAACATCACCATCCGATCCAAGCTCTCCTAGATACTCCAACCAAATTGCTCTAATGGTTCCGTCATCATCTGCTAAAACACCCGAATCACAATCACCGCAGGTCGTACTATCAATCACAACACTTTCCAAATTCAAACCTCTATAACGTGGACATGCATGAGAGTATGGAACATTGATTGATAACAAATCAGTGACAGAAGTTGTTGAGGCTAAAACTCTGAAATTGTAATTATAACCAATGAAATTTAGGGAGTCACCTCTATTGATCGGTGTCTTAGAAAATTTAGGACTGATAACATCTGCATTGACCAATTTTGGATCGTACTGGATCACAGAATAGTTATAAGTTGGGTGCATGAAAACTACTTTGGCAGGAACAATAATTGACTCGGCAATTGTTACAAGAACATCACACATATCATGTGGGACATATTTTCTAGAGACAATCACGTAACCTTTCTTAGCATCAACAACCACTCCGTAACCTTTACAGCTTGAAAATGGATATGAGTCAAGAGCAGTTGGGAAACGGGTGTTAACCATGACGAAACTTCTAACTAACTTAGCACATCCTGGCTTAACATTTGGGACATCAATGAATTTAGCACTAAGAGTTTTTGATGGGTTTGGTGGTATAGATTTGGCCAACTCTTTATAATCCCAGATACCAGTTTCATCATTTCTAATGGCTAAAGTCGCACCATACCAGTGACGATCAATGAAAACTACCCCAGATTTTTGTGATTGAATTCTATTCAAGTGTCTAAATTTGATTGGGACAATTTCACGATCAGGAATAGTTTCCATGACTTTGATAAACTCATCTAAATTTTGAGTTGTCTTATTGTTGATAGAATCGATGATCCACCCTTTACTAGAACCTCCGAAATTGAATGTACCTCCTGCGAGACTGACAAACACACCCTTGACTGGAAGCACATACAGTCTGGCAATCTGATAACTTAAGTCATTAAAAGAACCACCACTAATATGCAAGTATCTGTTTGGAGTAATTTTGTGCAAGTCTTGAACTTTGCAATCGACTTCAATATATTCACCATTTCTCTGCAAGAGAATATGAACATCATCACCAATTACGCTATCTAAAATATCATCCACCTTAATGAAAGTAGAGATGTATTCACCATTTATAGAAATCAAGATATCACCTTCTTTAATTTTGTTGTATGCTGGACCTTCTGGTAAAATTGTCTCGGCAACTAACAAACTCATGATATTTGGAAACAATTTTCTTGCCTTCTCTTCAGCTTCTTCAGACAACCCTAAACGACGACATTCATCAAAAGGTTTCAAGTACCATTGGACTTGGATGGTACCTCTAGTGATTGGCTTCTCAGCCTGTATTAACTTTAATGCTCTAAGAACTCTATGAACTGGTAAGAAGAAATCTGTAGCTGAATCCGTCAGACCACCAGCCTGCAATGCCAAAGTATTACCTGAAATATCAATTACTGGAGACCCACTTGAGCCACCAGAAGCACTAGCAGCTGCTTGAATATATTCTGTGTTGAAATCATTGTAAGTCATGAAACCATATTCTGGAGCGTTTCTATCAAGTCTAGAAATGAACCCGCTCAAAATACTCAATTTCTCACCAGCATCATTACCAACAACACGGATTTCACAACCCACTTTAGCTAGATCCGGACGCAATTTAAGCTCATTGATCTTCATATATTTTATTGATTTAGGGTCAAATTTCAAAAACCCAAAATCATGAACTGGGTCTCTGTAAATAGGCTTCACGTCGGTTTCTTCATGGTTGTCAAATACAGCATGCCCTACGAATGGACCAGGAGAAACAACGTGTCTATTAGTCAAAATAATCCCTTTTTTTGCATCGACCACAAACCCGGTGGCTTCACTGACAATGGCTGATTCTGAATCAAATCTAGCAACTTGACAAAATCTGATCGCCACCACACTCTTGATAACTTTGTCGATCGTCGCTTGCCATTTTTGAGCATTTTCTGAAATCACTGGCATAGCAATAGGTGCTTCATTGGCAGTGGTACCGTCAAATTTGCCGCTGGTACCATTAGGTTGTCTCGTGTGGCCATTTTCAGGGCCTGCAATACTCTTCTTTCTTTTGAAGGCACTGTCACTAGGGCCATCTTCATGTGCTCTCTTGGAAGAGTTCACTAGATCATTCCCATTCATTTTTCTTTCCACTATTATCCAACCTAATACAATATCCTTGATGTTTAAATATTGTACTACTTCAATACTACTATGCTTTGTGTTAAAGAAATTAATAGAAGAGAGAAAAAAAAAAAATTTCCACAATCTGGTTATGATGCCCTGTCTCTTCAATCCCATATAGATTCCCATGGATGGTAACCATCACAGTACTCCCCCCCAGAAGGGCCAACACATTTGATTTGGAAAGCTATCTAGTTGCGGTAATAAATTTCATATAAATTTCGGTAACAGCAACAGCAGAAAGATCCTGGAGAGCCATATATCTTCCTTCAGTGAAGAAGACAGAGATGAGATGCACATGCAACAACATGCATGTCAGCAGAAGGGAAAATTTTTTTCCAAAAAAAAAAAAAAAAAAAAATATTCCAGAGATGACATAGAAGCAAAGGGATTGTGATTGTACCAAAGCATTAGAAACCAGACCTTCAAAATGAAAATAAAGACTATTTCAAGATCAAGTGACACATATATTGCGGAAAGAAACACCGATGAGAGTCGTATATCCCGTAATTTGAATCCAGCTCTCCATCCATTCGAAAGAGCTAGAGAATATCAAAAGGCATTGACAGCCACCAAAATGGAAAGAATGTTCGCACAACCGTTTGTTGGACAGCTTGGTGATGGTCATAGGGATGCAGTCTATTCTATTGCTCGTAACTTTGATAGTTTGAACAAAGTGGCCACTGGGAGTGGAGATGGGGTCATCAAATATTGGAATTTGAAATCCAGAAAAGAGTTTGTCACATTTAAAGCACATTATGGGAGAGTTAGTGGATTGATCGTTACACCAAATGGTAGACTATTGAGTTGTGGTCAAGATAAGACCATCAAGATGTGGTCGGTTAATGATGAAGATTTCAAACAACAAGCTAAAAAATTGAAACAATACGATGATAATGAAGATGAGGAAAGTGATTTTGATGATGATGAAAGTAGTGACGAAGAAGAAGAAGCTAACAATGAACTCCAAAATGGTTTCATGAATGAGAACGAAATCAATTCGAGTAACGGTTTGATAAAGACATATTTGGGTGAACACTCATTTGAATCAATAGATCATCACTTTAATAAAGATTTGTTTGTCACAGGTGGCGCTCAAATTGAATTATGGGACTCGAACCGTTCAAAGCCTGTTTCCAACTTGACCTGGGGTGCAGACAATATCACCACAGTACGATTCAACAATGTCGAGACGTCGATTTTGGCATCTGCTGGTAGCGATAACACCGTTATTTTGTATGATATTAGAACCAATTCACCAACTCAAAAAATCGTTAATACTCTCAGAACTAATGCCATTAGCTTCAATCCAATGTCAGCATACAACTTTGTTTGTGCTTCGGAAGATAGCAATGTCTACGGTTACGACATGAGAAATATGAAAAGAAGTACCAACGTTTATAAGGATCATATTTCTGCTGTATTGGATGTTGATTTCGCACCAACTGGTAAAGAGCTTGTGACTGGTTCATATGACAAAACTATTAGAATATTCAACGTCAACGAAGGCCACTCAAGAGAAGTTTATCACACTAAGAGAATGCAGCAAGTTTACTGCACCAAATACTCATTGGACTCCAAATTTATTTACAGCGGTTCTGATGATTGTAATATCAGAATTTGGAGAGCGGTTGCGTGGGAGAGAACTAATGTCAAGTCCACCAGAGAAAGAAACAAATTGGAATACGACGCCAAATTGAAAGAAAAATTCAAGTTCATGCCAGAAATCAGAAGAATTTCCAGACACAGACATGTGCCTATTGGTATTAAAAAGGATACTGAGAAAAGACAAATCCAAACTCAAAGTATCAAGAGAAGAGAAAACAATGAAAGATTGCATAGTAAAAAAGGCTCTAAACCATTCAAATCTGAAAGAGAGAAGCACATTGTTGCCAATACTTATAAATGATTTAGTTATTATCCTTAATATAATATATGTACATCTATAATTATCCTAGCTTTCTATTTTGTACGTTCAAGAAACAAAAAACGAAATAAAAATAAAAGAATAAATCTACCGTTAGAAATATTCAATGATTTGGTTGTCATGAAAAAAAGTAAAAAGTAAGCTCCTCATCAGGGGCTCGAACCCTGGACATTTCGGTTCCTTATTTTCTAAAAGCCGAACGCTCTACCAACTGAGCTAATAAGGACGAGCTTGTTGGAGTGATATTTCATAGACTCATAACCCACATATTGTATTAGATCCGGACGGTTGGTATATGATTTACCAAATTTTTTTCAATTTTCATCAATTTTGAAGGGTTTTTATTGGTTTTCATTGATTTATTTGATTTCTATTGTATTTTATTGAGTTAAAACTCATTTTTGAGTTCATTCTGTATTAATCTATGGATATATTCATTGATATTTAGCACCACGGTATTCTGCAAAAAACAGAATTTTTGTCAAATTGAACCCTTCGGTTCATTACTACTCAGAAGGGACGTTATTTCCTGTTACATAAAGGTTTCGAAGCCGGTTTTTATTTCTCTTTATCTATATGTTGAATATATATATATGGATCTTTCATGGCACAAAAGAGCGTTATAAGAAGGTTGCTAGCGATGACAACTAGTCTTAGAATTCTCCTTTTTATCTATTATTCAGTTCAGTGACATTTTTGTCGTTATAACTGAAATATTGAGACACTATTATTCATCAAACTCTATTATCATTGTTACATTTAACTACATGTTACAATCTCCTTTTATGTTTAACTCTTTATTATCTTTATTATCTTTATTACTTATTACCTATCACTGCGTCTAAACACGCCACTGTTATTCTATTTGTTATATAAAGGGTTCAACATCCCATTTTATTTATTATTATATATCTTATATAAACTACGGATTTTTATACGAATATTTTCTCTGCTGGTGAGATGAATTCTCGTCAGTAATTAAGTTTGCATCTATAAATATATTCAATAAAATGAGATACATTTTATTATATTTATATTTTTTTGAAATTCCCAGTGAATCATGTGTATTTTGTTTTGTTTCATTTCTACTCTTTTTTTTCCCCTGCTATGAGAATAAAGTGAATAGTTTGATTATTGAGAAAACAAAATATAAATTGTCTGAAAAGAATTCAAAAAAAAGTAAAGTCAAAATAAAAATCAAAGTATTCTTTTTTTTTAAAAAAGAAAATCCCAAAGAGCTCTTATAAAACACCATTACGTGAAATACGTAAATGTCAAAGTAAGAAGCACTGGAAAATAGAATAATAAAACCAGAAAGAAATGTAATAGTGATTTCTGAATCTCAGTTACCGGGTCTACCACAATGGTATTTGGGGCTCTCATTACCGTTTGGACCTCTTTGAGATTCACTAGGAGAGTTCCCGTTGACATGAGTAGAGGACGCCCCATAAGTATTGAAAGTGGATTTTGGTGGGGCAGCAGTGCTGAATACCAGCGACAAGGTACCAGAGTCAGAATGTGTGTTCAAGTAAGAAGGAGAGCCATTTGTTGTACAAGTTGGATGAGAAATGGAGTGAGATTTAAAATGAGTCGATAAGCTTAAACCAGAACTAATATATGTTGTGCCTGAAAATTGGGGCGTGACTGTAGATGGCTCTGATTGACTGGTAGTGGAGGAGCTAGTAGTGCGGCCCTTCAATGCGGTAAGATCAGTATCATTTTGAACGGAATACACATAAGAGTCATTAGTTTGGATAGCTGGTGCCACATAAAGCTTTATGTTGATAGGATCAAACACAGTGTAGATTCTTTGTAAGGTGGTGATCCCGAAATAAAAATTCTCATCATTTCCCAGGGACTGCATGGCAATAATACATCCACCTGCACCATCGGAAAACAAATTATCACTCACTGGTACCGTGATTTCAAATCCGTCGAGTTTGAACGTAAAAGTATCATTATTATTACAAGAAACCGAATCCTCAGGGTCAGAGACGTTGAAATAATCATAAACGAGGTATTCGTAAATTGCATCAGGAAGATTGAGCACTGAAGTACCAGAATCAAAGATTACGGTATATGCAGCATCATTTTGAAGTAAGGAGGTTGCCTTATCATCTCTATTGAGAGAAAATCCTTCGATATCAACCCAATAATCAACAGTTTTTTTGGCAGTCGACAACTGAGGAACGCAACTCAATTCAGCCAAATTACCTGAATATTTCGCAACATCGACTCCCCCAAACACAATACTACCACCATCGGTCGAGGATTGCGTCCCGGCATATAAGCCAAATACACCTCTATCAACGAGCCCCTGACTTACCAACTGAGTAACAAAGTTTGGATACCTATTGATGTAAATGTTTTCTGAACCAATTGGACCAAGCCCAAGTAAAGCGGTGATACCATTATCCGTAGAATATAAGTAAGCGAATTGATAGTTACCGATCCTCTTACCGGACAATTCGACATCATCAGTACCCATGTAGCCCCAGACATCACCACTGCCGTATTGCATGTCATAAGTGATGTTCAAGTATTTGAAAGTGGAAGAATCGCTTGGAGTGAAGGAGCCAATGAAGTCAACGGGATAATAGCCAGTGGTGACATTAGGCAAAGAAACATACATATCAGAAGAAGCACTATCAAGAACCACCAAGATTGCAGAGCCAGGAGTTCCAACACTAAGTTCCATCATAAGGTTAGATTGATCAATGTATTGGACAAGTGCTTGTATATGCCGATCGGATCTTTTTGCAATAATGGGGGACCCATTTGCCAAGAAAGTGAAGTGAAGAATAAAGATAACAGATGTCAAAAACATTTTCAATGGAGGTATGGCAACAGAAAACAATAACAGGGGAATTCTGTGGCAGTCATGGCGAAAACAAATTCATTTAAATATTGCAGAAATTCATGAAGGTCACTAATTTCGTCCTTATTTCAAAGATCCATCAGTAGTATGACATCTTATCAATAGCATAAATATCTGAAACCACTTAATTATCTTGAAAATAGTTCTATATTTATCATTATTGATGTTGTTCTCAATATTTTATACAAATCGGAATCGGACTATTGATGTTCTGCAAAGTTGTGCATGCAATGTTGGAAAATCGGATTTCCAAATCTGACAGAATCAATGGGATGCACCAACACCAAACCAGTTTTGAAGCCCACTTAACAAACCAAACCAAACTAAACCAAACCAAAAAAAATACCAATATGAATCAGCAAGTAACTTAAATTTAGTATAAAAAAGGGGCTAATGTTTTAGGTTACAGTATTGACCTTCTAAAAATAGGTAGCCATATTAACTTGGGAGGACAAGTCAGAAATGCCATATGGTTACATTTGTTTTAGTGCACCGATTGATATCAAATAACAGTCTGACAATAACAGTATCATGCCACGCGTATCAGTAATAACTCTTGACAAATGAATCGCCACAGATGTGATCAATTGCCACAGCAGTTAAACGTTACCCCGTTGATTTTCTGAAATCAATAGACAAAAAATTTCCAATCAGGCAAGTCTTTAGATCTACAAGCTCTGATGAATGTGTCAGCTTCCCTACACCCTCAACACGTTGTGGTTTTTTTGTTGGTAATGTAATAAATCTTCATCAACATTAAATGTTTCTCTGCTAAGATTTCTGCTGAAGACCGTACTCTGCTTTCTCAATGTCCGCAGAAAACCACCGGATGACACAATCGAGTTATTATTTTTTCATCTTTAGTCATTGCCGAGCCTCAGACTCAGGAGCGACAGCAAAAGAAAAGTCCCCGTCAACGAATAGAAACCCCCAAAGGTTATTGCGGAAACAGCACCAGTTTGCAGCAATGGCACATGACTTTGTGTGCGAACTGTGGGGCTCAACATGAACCGCTTGCCATGAGCAAAGTTATATAAACTGGTCCTTTTTTCTCAAGAATTTATTAATCTTATTGTAACCCCTCTACGGATTTGTATCTTCAGTGCGATAGCTATAATACTCCTAACATTTTCACACCCCCTTTTTTTTGTTTTTGCCATTAATAGTACTTACGTCAAAAGAATATGACTTCTGTTGCTGTAACACACGGTGCTAAAACTATCACTATCGAACCTTATAATAGGAAGTCCCCATTTAATTCCATCCGTCTAACTCCGGTTCCAGCGCATGATTCCCAAAGCGATGGTAACGAAGTGACGGAAAAAGATTTGGTGGCTGATGCCGGTTCTTTGAGAACCAAATATTTTCCTAACCAGAACATTGCCGATGTTGAAAAACGATTCAATATCAGAAAATTCGAAGAAGCCACACCATCTGCCCATACCGATATTCCGGTGATCAAATTGGATTCCATTGATTTTTCAAAGTATATTGACGGCCCAGAAGGCTTGGAGTGCAGAAAACAATTGGCAGCAAAACTTGAAAAATCAATTTCCACCTACGGATTTTTCAACATCACCAATTGGGGATTCGATCCAAAGAAACTAGATTATTTGAGAGCCATTGCCCAATCGGTGCTCGAAATGCCAGAAGAGGAAAAGCTCAATTACTTGGCCGGGGCTAGGCAAACTGATTTGGAAGACAGAACCAAGTCCCTTGGTGGGGAAAGAGGCTTAGGTTTCAAACCAAGGGGGTATTGGGCCATGCAAAATGGGGTAAGAGACTCTATTGAACATTATAACTTGAGAGATATGAACCAGGATGATTATTTCTTTGATCCTAACAGAAAGTACCCAGATGTGGTGCGCGCTTTCTTGCCAGAACTCTCGGAATTTTACAAGTTTTTGCACTTTCAAGTCTTGCGAAGATTATGTAATCTCTGTGATCTCATTTTAGAGAAACCAGAAGGCTTTTTATGGGAAAATTATTTTAAAGTGTATAAAAATGATTTGAAAAACTCTGGCACCGGGTTTGGCAGATTGATGCATTATTTGGGAATGACCGAAGGTGAAGAGAAACTTACCAACAAGACTTGGTTGAGAGGACATTCCGATGGTAGTGCTTTTACATTTATCACTTCCCAACCGATTTTATCATTGCAAATTAGGGATTACTACACCGGTCAATGGAGGTATGTTGGACACAAGCCTAATGCGTTGATTGTTAACATTGGTGACGCAATGGAATTCATCACCGGCAGCTATTTCAAATCTTCTATTCATCGAGTCATTTCTCCACCAGAAGACCAAAAGAAATTCGAAAGGTTGGTGTTGATATATTTCCAAACCCCAAAGTTGACCTCTGTCATCGATCCAGATTCCCTAAGCTCTCCGAAACTACAAAGATTAGGATATAATACTCCAGAGGAATGGGAAAAATGTACATTTGCAGACTGGGATGAGGAAAAAGGTCGTTTGTTTGGTCGTAAAGATGTTAATGATGTGCAAGGCGACGAGCCTCTATTGGTAAAGGTTTTTGGAAGATACCACGAAAGGTGGTGGCAAGCTGTCAAAGAAACTTAACGAAGTGGTGATCCTCTTTTTTTTTTTTTATTCTTCTATATTCGAGGTTTTGTTTGTACTTTCTTTTCATGTTTTCGCTTTTCTTTTTGGACATATTAAAACGGTTTTCAATTTTTTTTATTAACAAATTTACGTGATCTTGGGAATACCAATAATAATATTTGTAAAAAAAAAGTTTCCACTTGCTGATATATATATTGTAGAGCAAATAATCACACTTATTGATGTTGATGGGCGAGCACCTCCGGGTAAACGAGAATAGTAATTTTCAACATTGACAGACGCTTTCCCCAAAATTGGCTGGAATCGTTCAATAACATAAACATCACAATCAAAATAATCTAATTAATAATCTCAATAAACCATGGCTGAAGTATCCGATCAGCCAATAAAAACTGCAGATGAAGCCGTAATTTCCAATGTCCAACCGCCAATATCGTCAGACTCAGAAGCGTTGCCCACGGAAAAAAACAATAATGGCGATAACGATGGAAACACGCTGACGAATTACAAAGAAATATACGAGGGATTGCTAGACCAGTATAATATGCTGACTGCCGAATCGGAGAAACTTTTCGCACAGGAGAAAGCTCTTCGAAAGATCTTCAATAATCTTTCGAGGAAAAACAGTGCCATAATAGATTTATTAATGGAATATGAGGATGGAACGACGAAATCCCCAGAAGATACCACCCGGGAAATTCCACAGGATCGTAATGGTAACGAGAAATCATCTCCACAATCTTTGGAACCGTACCTACCGGAAAACGGCCCACTGATAGCCCGGAAAATCGAAACAATCATTCAACAAAAACCAGAATTGGCCTCGATCCTTCAACTTGTATTGGGTGCCAATTCAAACCAGGAGACCCCCCTGAAATCGGAGAAGTCACAGGAGATCACCAGGAGGCACGAGCAATTATTCCAATTATACAATAACGTTCCATTGCTTCCATTGGACGGAGAATTGATTTCTCGAGAGGAGAACCCTTCCAGTACTAGCTCGTGGTTGAAACTCAATTACCCTAAGATATTTAACGACACGGGCGATCTTTTGAACACTCTACGGCCCCTACCGGATACTTCTGCCTATATCTTGTTGAATTCCTTGATTTCTTTACCAGAGGGAGCGAATACAAAGGATCCAAAGTCAAGCCAGCCTAGAAAATCGGGAGAAGAAGAGCAACACGAGGAAGATAGGGAAACCAAACGCCAGAAGGTCGAATGAATGAGGTGTGATTTCTCGGTTATTATAATGCTAAGAAAAAAATTGTCCAAGAAAGAAAAACCAGCTTAACCGAACGGAAAGTATAAATAGTTCATCTGTCTTTGACCTCAATTCTTTCTAAAATTTTCCAAAACTCTTCAGGCCTATTTTGAGAATTAATATCCAAGAAGTCAAGTTCCATTTCTGTCACCCTTTTTCCGAAAAAAGTGAGCAAATCGGTGGATTGAGCCTCCTGGGCATGTCTAGCATTGCACGAGAATTTCTATATAAGAGTATAATATTTGGATTAATTCTACATCAAAGAAGTCCATGCTCCAATATACGGAACCAAAAAAAAAAAAAAAAAAAACGCTGGCTCCACCTGAACTTGTAGTCATGAATAACAATAAACATCTTGGTATTTCTTTGTCAATGTCAATAATTTAAAAAGAAGCAGAAAATACAGTGATATTACTTACAGTGCGCTTCACACTGATGATAACAATTACGGTTCGCAACTTCGCTCCAATATTTAACCATTACAACGAGAATGCTAGTTCTAAAAAGTCTATTGTATCAAATATGATAATCCAAAAAGTAAATGTGCTGGTATTAAAATTGAAACGTGATCCATTGTGGAAATTCATAAAATATCCTGGTTGTGGTTATTATTTTGTTTTGGTCTCTTCCGAACTATAATGTTCCACAATTGCGTTCCAGTCAGAAGCAAAATTATTCAAGGTGATTTCATTCTTGTCAAAGAAATCCTCATCCATCTGCAATCTTCTAATGTTATAGTTCTTTAAACCTGGCCGAAAATCAATGTTTTTGATCAACCCATATTCCGAAAACTTCATTAAATGCAATGGGAAAGTTTCTATATTGAACTGTCCGCAGAACTGTCGGCGAAAAACCAGTTGTACATGGTCATAATCCAGATCACGGTTTTCGTCTTTCTCAAACCCAGCGTCAATGAACCCAACATGGTTCCGATGTGATGGCTTAGCTAAACCGATTGGGGAATTATCGTCAATGAAAAATTTGTCATTTACCGGATAATTCTCATACTTGATGTAAGCCCGTTTCAAACCGGTGACTTGTTCTTCTTTCAAAAATGGTAATTTCCGAGATGCTAGTTGAACTTGCAGGAATAACGGGGTATCGGGGTAAGGATTCTTAATCACCATGTTTCGATCATACACTCTCCATCTATAAGATACGTATGATAAGCATCTGGTCAAGTAGAAAGTTTTCCGGTATAAGTAGTTATAGAGCGGAGGATTTTTCCACTTGTAATGGAGGTCTAAGTCCCTCAAGATCAGTTCTTGATACGTAATATCAATTCCGGCAAATCTTACCAACCCAGAGAATTTTATAGTGAAAAGGTACAATACTTCAGGAAACATGGTATCAAGCAACGAATTTATAACTAGCCAGTACAACTGAGAGATTCGTTCAATGACCGATAAAGACCCATAATTGTGGTAAATGTATAATCCGGTAGGTGGATAAAGCGCAGTGAATTTCGATAATAACTTGTACAAAATTTCCGGAGAGTACGAAATGGCTCTTGTTGGGTCATAAGAGGCAAGCAATTCTTCGTTGTTGATCACAAATTCGTTTAGGAAGACTCGTAATTCCTGCAAGTGGGTCAGCACATCAGCACTAATCAGATTTTTCACATGGGCTTGAAAATCCACCAAATCATCATGGATCTCTATTACGAGACCGGTATTTAAATTCGGAACGTATAGCGATCCAATATTTCTCAAATAGTAACTGTGAATGAATGGGAAAATCCTTCGTAGTAGCTGCACTGGATATACCGAATAATTGGTCATATTGTTTTCTTGTAAAATGGTCCTAAATCGTAAAATCACTTGTTTCGATAGCGAGGTAGAAATAAAGCCTCCAACAAACGTCATAAACGTCTTGAAGTCCAGTTCATTAAACATGGATGCTGCCAAACTAACCATTGAATAAGCCATGATTTTATGAACTGCCGAGAGATATTGGTGATTAGAAATGGTTTTGGGCTGGTTTATTGTGTCGATCACATCTTGGGCAAGACGTAAGCCTGTCAACCTGTGTGATAGAATGATTTTTTTCAAGATGTCGATATTACGATCCAGGCAATGATTTTTTCTGGCTGGTCTGGAAAGTTGGTTCAATACGAGGCTACCGCATAATGTCATGTCTTCATGGAATGAAATTATCGAGACAAACCCATAATCGATCAAAGTCTGGAACCAATTCTCGAGCCCTCGGCGATACTGGGCAAATTCAACATCGTCCTCCCCGCACAACACAAAAAGCTCATCGGATCGTAGCACTTCATAAAACCACTTGTGACGGTTGAGTTTGTTTAATCGGAACATGGTAGGGTCATAACTGGAGTTAGGGAGTGGAGAATATTTCATATTGGGGGTTACGGTTGGGGCAAATTGCTTGTATGCTGATTTTGGTTTTACTCGGTATATTGGGTTTACTGTGAATTGCGATAGTGGTTTAATGACCGGGTTTCTCATATCAGACTTGGATCTTGAACGTGATGATAATGATGGTGATAATGATAACGATGGTGATGATATTAATGATGGCGATGATATTAATGGCAATGAGGATGATGGCGACGATGATGTGGAAAATGATGGAGAGACCCTAGACTTTTTTGTTTCCCAATCTATAGTTGAGCATAGGGTTTCTTCGGGGGGTAGTGGTCTTTCATTCAATAATTTAGAGCAATCTAAATCGAATTTTTCCGCTGCAAACAAGTATCCTCTTCTATTAAGTTCCTGGAATTCTTCTTCTAGATTCCCAGTATCAATATTTTGCGGTTTCCTCTGTTCCCATCCTTTGAGCTTCATTTTCTGAAGTTCCGGTAAGTCAATGAAGTTGCACACCAAGTTCTTCTCCATGCAGTTATAGCAAGTATCCAATTCCTCACCACATTTTATCCTTCTTTTTTTGCAATTCAAGCATCCTAGCCGCGAATTTTTGTGCTTTTTCCGTGTCTTCTTCGATGGATCGATGGCGCCGGGGTGATTGCTGATAAACACAGGAAAAGTCATTCTTCATGTACTGCAGTCACCGTTTCGGTCTTAACAACAATGCTTCTTCCACCCACGAAAAAGAAAACAACTATGTTCGAACGGAACTATTGATATTGACTATTATTGTATGACCCCAATGTGCTGTTATGTGTTTATCAGAAATTGATAAACGAACAAAAAAAAAAAAGACGAAAAACAAACAACTTCTTATCTTTCAATCTTTGTACTTTTTTCCTATTTAAGCACCAAACGTTTACCGTTTTGCGTCCCTTTTTTTTTTTTTTTTTTTTTTTTTTGTGGGAGTGCGCAAAGTTTACTTTTGTTTTGTACTATCGTACATAGTACCTTTATGGTCACCCTGCCTTACCCTTTGTTTCGTGTCTTTATTTTATCATTTGTTATTCGTAAAACCTTATTACATTTGTTGTTATAAAAAAACAACCATATATCTTATCTTATTATCTTAATATACCTTATATTTCTTACTGTGCTCATTCCTGTTAGATCAGAGCAATAACAAGTCGTTATATTACGAGCCACTTTATTGAGTTGTGTGTTCATCAAATAGCTTGAGACTAATCACTGTGATAGCTATTTGACTTTCTTATTCTATATCTAATGCGAGGTCAGCGACGATAAGTATTGTTATAGGATTAAGGAACTAACTCTTTACACCTATACTGTTGTGTCGCTGTTCCACGTGATTACCGATACAAAAGTTTGGGTCAAAGATTACAACCAGACACGCCAAGGCCTGGCAAATCACAAATCACTGGATATATGTCGGTGTTTATTAAATCAACAGAGGGTCTTTAGATGCAGAAGAATTACGTCCTTGTCTTCGGAGTAGTTCTGAAGTACCACTTTTGGGTCCAGAAAATTGAAGAACTTTCCCTGGTTGATGTAGAAATTACCTTCCACAGCATTCATTGCCGGCTGATAATCAATATTCTTTAGTAATCCTGAATCAGAAAGTTCCATTAGCTGAAGGGGAGACTCAAACACATCAAATGTATATGCAGAATTATCAAGAAATGAAGTCACTTCAAAATGTCTCTGGTCAACATTCTTATTGACTGCGGTTTTAGAATCGTTATAACGAATGTTTGTAGGATGATTGAGTTGCGCCATACTGATTGGGTCAGTGAGATTGTTCAATTGCTCAATAAGTGAAAGATCATTGGCCGGATAATTTTCTTTTATTATCGCCCCGGTTTTGAAGCTTCTCAATTGTAATTCTTTGACAAACTTGGGTTTTCTAGAAGCAAACCTAAACCGCTCCTTGAAAATTGAAGGAGTCTCCAGAAATGGATGGATTAGCTCCAAACTGCAGACGTAATCTCTATGACGAGCTGCCAAGAATGAGATCATTCTTGTTAAATAGATGATTCTCCGATACAAGAATTCATAAACGTCTCTGGTAATATTCAAATTGGCATAAAGGTTTTGTAGATCTTTCAACATATCATTAATCAAATCCATATTGAATCCCGCCCAATGGATGCTTCCTGAAAATTTGGCGCTGAAAAAATACTCGGCCTCAGGGAAAATATTGTCCAAAAGATACGCAGTGGCAGACCAGTGGAGATACATGATCTTATCAATGGTATTGATGGATTTGTGAACTTGTTGAAAATAAACAATTTCTGAGGGGAAAAAATCAAAAAACCCATTAGTCAACCTCGACTCAAGCGCCACATTATGTTCGGTGACAAAATTCGGATTGAAGCTATCAAGCAATTTTTCATAACCAACCACCTGGTTTCTAATAAACTTTATTAAATCATTTAGTTGGAAACGCGCCACGGAATAAGGGTTCAAATTGTGACGTCTTAAAAAATTTTCGAAATTTAATAGTTCCTGGAAGAACTCATCGAAACTATCCGGTCGGTACGATGGAATATGAACCATGGTTATGTTCTTCAAGTAAAAATTCCTCACGGAAGAAAACATGAATTCGGTATACTTCTGCTCTTCCTGGATCTCGGTATCACAACAATATTGATATTGGATATCCTTTGATACTTTGTCAAGTATGTCCGATGATAGCGCACTAGAAATGAATCCGTTAAGGAATGCTGCAAGAGAAGAATACTCTTCTTTGGATTGTAAAGTCAACCCAATGTTGATCAATGAATAATGTAACAAATATCTGAAATATCTGAGATATTCAATACTAGACGTCAATTGAGGATGGTTCAAAGATTCAATCACATTCTGGGCGTGTCGTAATCCTTTCAATTTGTAAAGGCGGCACCATTTTTGAAGATTGGCAATGATCCCAGGACTTCGATCGGTCATCGGACTTTTGTAACAACCTTTTTCCATGTTTACCAAAATCAACGTCATCGCTCTGGAAATAGCGCCGTTGTATACTGTCGAAGATTTCCAGGCGCAATAAGAAAAGTCAGTGAACCACCCGCTCATTAACTCCCTTGCATAGGCGTGAACTTCATCATATTCTCCACATACATCGTATTTGACGCCCAGTGAGAAAGTTCGAGGATATTTTCTGATATTCAAGCGGTGGAGTTTGAAACTTGTGGTGGTCTTTTCGTAACTTGGCAAAGGAGATCCATGATTTGATGAGTTCAAATTAAATCTTGCAAAGTGCATATTCATTTGTCCATGGTCATTTTTTGAGTTTGTAATTTCATTGATATCGTCATGGTTATTAGAATATGGACTTATTTTTCCATAGTTGTTCCTATTTGTATGTTTTCCATTGGTGCTGCTGATACTGTCAGGACTACTACCGATACTATGGTGGTTCGGGTCGCTATCTTTAGGAATAATGCTGAATCGCGATACCCCCATGCTAAACTGGAATTTATCAAGCTCTTGCTGCACGTTCTTCAAGTGTGGTGATGATCCAACCATGGGTCGTCTTCCCGGGATACTCCCCTTTTGATTAGCGATATTATTCCCATGATCAACCAAGTAATTTGAATTGTTTTTTGTGTTTGCGTCAATGATTTTCTGCTTTTGCTCCGGGGTAAGGTCCAAATAGCTACATCGTATCCCTTTATCCAAACAATTGAAACAAGAATCTAGCTCTTCACCACATTTCAATCTCCGTCGTTTACAGTTGAAGCACCCTAGTCTAGAATATTTGGATTTTTTAATCTGTTTATGCTGCTTCATATTTTTCAATTCTCTGATGACCTCCAGCAAGGCCTCCTTTGGTTTTCCTTCTCTCAATGTATGCCAAACGGACGATAAAGTACCAAAGATAAGTGACGATGGTCCAGTGGTATTCCAAGTGTGAATGCTAAAACCATATGAGTGGGGAATGTGTCTTGCGATAGAAGAGGATTTTACGAATTATAATAGAGCGTTATTTTTTTTTTCCCCTCCTCGGTAACATTTTTTTTCTTTCTTTTTTTTTTTTTTTTTTTTTTTTTTTTTTTTATAAATAATATAAACCCTGGTGCTTGAACCAACATGATGATAATATATTTGCTAGATGTTGCTAAACATCATATAATATTCACATAAGTAAAATCAGCACCATGAACTTAATTTATACGAAAATATGATCTATATTACTGAAAAAGAAAAGGGGAACTGGAACAGGAAGAAGAAGATAAAGAATAAAACACTTCGCTAAAGGAAATAATAATAATAATAATAATAATAATAATAATACAACACCATAAGTAATCAATTACACACAATAATTAGATTGAGATTTTCAAAATTTTAAATAGTTAATTTTTGATCCGAAAAAAAAAAGGCTATTTCAAATATTGACCTGCGATTCATAAAGCTCAATAATCTGATCAGGACTAGTAGAGTCTTCTGGTCCTTTATCATCACGAAGTCTAATGAACCGAGGAAAACGAAGACTAATCCCTTTACCATATTTATCTGCTCCTGTCTTATAAACTGGCGATAATGATAAATCAGCAGTCCGGATTTCAAAGACAAGATTTGGCTCAAACCACACGTCCGGAGAACTTTTGGAATTATCCTTATCGTAACGATAGTAAGTTTTCGGCTGGCTGATAACGGTACCCACCAACTTCTCACTTAAAGTAGCAAAATCCTCATCCGAGAACCCAGTACCGATCTTACAAGTGGTTTCGTATTCTCCAGAATCTGGATTGTAACACCCAAGTAAAAACCCACCATATTTACCAGTACGTTTACCTTTACCATGGTACCCACCAAGACATACCAAATCAATTGAATCACCGATATCTTGAAGATAATCCTTCTTGAGCTTGAGCCAATTGCTGGACCGTTGCGATGGCTCATAGGTACTGCTCATCAATTTGATCATCAACCCTTCACAAGAGTCTTTGATACTCTGATCTAAGAATTGTTGAATTTCTTCAATATTATCCAAGTTCTTGTACGTGGCAAATTGAAACTGTCCTGGGGTGATTTGTAAATGATCCATCATTATCGCTCTTCTTTCACTAAATGGTTTATGAATCAATGGTTCATCATTTAGACAAAGCAAATCAAAGGCAAACACACAAATCTGCACCTTGATATCCTCTAATTTCACATCTTTTCTTTTTCTGGTGGTCAATACCTGGAATGGAAGGATTTTCTTGTCAATACGATCCCAAGCAACCGCTTCACTATCAAGAATCAAGGATTTCACCTGTTTTCCTGGCTTGATGAAATTAGAAAGTGCCTGGATCAAATCAGGATAACGTTCGGTCATGTCTTCAGAGTTTCTAGAATAAATCTTCACTTTCCCATCAGATAACAAGTGAATCTGGGCTCTTTCCCCATCATATTTGTATTCACAGGTAAAACTGGTATTGCTAAACTTATCCAAAATTTCGGTAATGGCTTTCGTAGGCTTGGCCAACATTGGTTTCAAAGGAATTCCCGGTTGTAAGCTGACATTATCCTTGAGGTGCAAAACCCCGTGTTCCATTGCAGCTTTGATGATCACCTCATAATTTGAGACTTGGTTGAAAGTGTCTTTGATTTGCAATTCCGCATCACTGATCAAACTTGGATCAATCTTGTTGTAATCCTTTCCTTGTTGCTGATACTCAAAGCTCAATAAACTTTTGGCTAATGCTAATAATATACTCTTATCGGCCAACCCAATTCTAAGTTTCCCTTCAAGAGACCTGATCAAGAATTTCGCTTCTACCCCATTACAAGAACTTAGCATTCTGACAATGATCCCGATTTTCTTGCCTTGTGATGCCGACCCGGTACTCTGGGCGATTTCTTTCAAGTTCTTGAACACGGATTCGATTGTCAATGGTTTTGGTTTGAACATTAACGATTGCCTGGATCGAGAAGTTTGGGCAATCAGCCCCAAATCCCCGGTTTCTTTATAATTAGCCTTGATGGTAGCGGTTGACCGACCAGTGCTTTCACAAATCGACTTGATCAACAATGTTTCTCCCAAACCAAGTTCTAGATTATCATAGTCTGGACCAAGTTTATTGATTGATAGGTAAATGATGGTGACGAGCGATTCAGGACTGTTTTGTAATACTTCGAAAAAAAATTCCGAAACGATTTCAATGATTTTCAAACGGGACGACTCCTGTTCGATCTTGTCGAAAGTTTTACAAAGAAGACTGTAAAGAATTGGTTTTGACTTCTCCAATCCTGCCACTTTGGTATCGATCTTATCAGCGGCAAGTTCCTTTTTAAGGTCTTCATCACTTATTTGGACAGACGGTTTAAGTTTCTTCGGGGACGAGGATCTTGATGAGGAGCTTGATCTTGATCTTTTACCAGCCACAGGGTTTCCCCCTTCCTGTTGATCTTCATCTTTGATGATGGGGTTTTTTTTCTCTGGTGATTTTGGGGTATCGGATTTTTTCTGGTCGTCGGTTTCCTTCGCTGGTTTTGACGGAGTTTTTTTCATTGAGGTGAAAAACCTTGCCAAAGTTTGCTGCTTTGCCATAATTGATGTTGTAGGATATATATGTAGCGGTGATTTCCTGTGGATAAATGGAGTGATGTTGATGATGGACAGCGAGGTTCTAAGTAAAGCAATAGGAATTCTTTGCATATGGAATCAAAAAGAGCAACAAAAAAAAAAGAGACAAGATGCAATAATTGGTAATCTCTTTGCAATTTTTTTCTTTTTTTTTTGAGTATATATTTATAATTTTATAAGATAATCTTGCTGGGAAGTGTTGATCTATTCGTACATATAAATAAACGCTTTGCATTTTTTTCTTATTTTTTTTTTTTTTTTTTTGATTTTTTGTTTTACGTGACTGGATTTGAATTTATTTGCCATGACGCGTCGCACACACACACATGGTATCAGATCAAAAAAACAAGATCATAAGCAATTGAAGAGTTTATATGGAATACATATTTATAAAGATATTTTGAGAATATGGAAAAAAAAAAAAAAAAAAAAAAAAACAGAGCACACATCGAATAAGTAGAAAATAAATAAAAAAATACAATGAATATTATCATTATTGTCAATCGTCACCTTCTTCTCTTGGGTCTGCAATCCCATCTTCGTAAATCGCAAAAACACATTCACTTTCTGGTAAACAAGGACTATCGTAAATCTTGCAAATTCTCTGTTCACCTCTGCCCTTTTTCAACGACAATCTTGTAGTCGAGGCATGAGCCAAAATATTCCCACCAATAGGTTTCTTTGGATCAGGATTAAATGACATCCCCCCATCTACCTGAGCAACCACTTGATTGGTAATGACCACGGCAATTCCAAACTCATCGGCCAATCTTTGAAGGGCTCTCATATATTTAGCAACATGCATTTGACGGGCGCTTAACTCACCACGACCAGAATAATCGGTACGATACAACGCCATGATTGAGTCGACAATAAGCAAAGAGAACCGGGACTCGGTCATCATTTGTGCGGCTTGGGTAAGAAGTTGTAGTTGATGGTCAGCATTGTAAGCTCTAGCGTACGCCACGTTGTCGAGAGCGTCCTCTTCGTTTAACCCATAACGACGGGCAATGGAAACAAGACGAATGGGACGGAAAGTTCCCTCGGTATCGATATAAAGACATTTACCTTCGCCGCCACCCATATCTATTGGGAGTTGGCAAGTGACTGCCAAAGTATGACATAGTTGGGATTTCCCAGTACGGAACTCACCAAACACTTCGGTAATTGAACCGGTTTCAATCCCACCACCGAGAAGGGTATCGAGTTGTTTTGAGCCGGTGGTGAGACAAATGAGCTCTGAACGACGCTTATGAAAATCAGTGGCGGTGGTAAACCCCATCGGAACAAATTGGGCAGCGGCGGCAAGAAGCTTGTCACCTTTGTTTTCGGAAATACCTTTAACTTGGAGAAGGGCCTTTTTTGGACTGATTTATGTTAGTATGGTGGTGGACTGGTTGGCAATAGATATAGTGTAATACGTACGTGTAAGCGATAGATTCGACGGTATGATATCCCGCTTCCATTAGTTTTTTGATATCACCGGGAGTGATTCCATTTCCCTATTGAGTGAGTGTTAGTGAAAGAAAAGGGTTTGCAATTTGGAGACACTGAATACATACTTCAAGCTTAGAGATGGGCATTGGACCAGCAAACTCTTCGTCATCGTATCCTTCTTCTTGTTGTTGTTGAGGATGGGTTTCGTTTTGTATATCAATTTGGGACATGATCTATAATATATTTATAAGTATAGTATTTATATCTATAATACAATGGAGGCACTAAGTAACAATAATACGTGTATATATTTATTTATTTATGTTCTTTCAGTTGGCAGCGTACAGGAATATACCGAGACAAGATGGGTGATGAGATGAGATGACCTGTGATTTGAGATCAAAACAGACGCGAAAAATTCCAGCAGCAGATGTTCGGGGGGAGGCGGCGGATGGGTTACCCGGGCTTATCCAGGAACTTCTCATCAGGTGCCACCCAGACACCAGAAGCACCACCGCTAACAGCGGCAACAGCCAACAACAATACGACAGGCAGGTTGGAAGAATCTTAGATGAATAATAGCGAGAGGATACCAAGGATGCTGCTACTGTTGTTGCTGTTGGGTAACCGGTGACTAAATAATAATGTAGCTGGGTAATATGTCAAGACAGTAGTTGTTGTTTTGTACACCGATACCCAAGAATATTGTCTGTACTGTAATGGGACACCTGATCTTGTTGCTACGGGTACAGACTTTTTTTTTGGGAAAACTCTACATAGATGTTATTGGGGGTGTTGTTGGAGGGGAGGAATAGCAAGTGTTGTAGTAAATAATAACCATCACCATCACATCATATAGGAGGTTCCTGCTTGCCCTATTGAGACCGCGGTGTCTGGGCGAGTCTCCATGGACGCACTTTGCGGTGGTGTTGTGCAAGAGCATGTACGTGACAGGAAGACCGTGGCCAAACGGGAGATCGGCGCCTTTTTAAGCTCCAACAACACCAAATGGAAACACCGGTGCTGCGCAGCCAAATGTAAAAAAGCAGAAGTGTAAAAAAAAAAAAAACGCAAATTCACCTGTGGTAAAAAAAAAAAAAAAAAAAATGGATTTCCCATAAGCCCTATTGTACATTACTCCATATATATCCCACAAGAAACAAGATCAATCGTTCTCTATCAAATAACATATCCCCTATTGACTCTCCCACCTATTCATTCGCTATCCAATATATCCAATATACATATACATATATATATAGATATATCATCACTATTGGGCTCTTCCCCCTTTCTGAATTATTGTCTGCCTGCTGTTCCCGTTTCTTAGTACTTCCGTCTAGCCAGCAAAAAATTATTGTCCTCAAGCCCCTCTATTGTGTCCAATAATCAAACAACAACAACAACAACAACAACAACAACATCACATTTTTTTGGGATCCCCTTCAACAATACCTGCCGTCATGTTCTCAGTTGAATCAGCAAGGCATAAAGACCTTTTGAATAATACTTCGGATATTGGCTCTATGATTGCCCCTCCTGGCTCGATTCCGAAATTCCCTACGCCCCAAGGCCAGCAGCAGCAAAAACAACAACAACAACAACACCATCATCGCCAACAACCAAACTTCGACCTCAACGCGTTCGATATCAGACATGCCGGATTGAAAGAAACGGAGCTTTCTCATGTCACTAAACGTCAAACAAGACGTCCTGGAGGATCTCTCGCATCCGCCGCTTCCCAACATCTTAAAAACACCAGACCAAGCTCACCGGTAATGACCAATTTTTCCAACCCTTCGCGTGTCAACTCAATGTCCTCAGCCTCCAGCGGCAGTGGTGGTAATAACTCACCTTTGAACCCAAAATTCAGTCCTAGATCTAGCGCTACCGCTCCTAGCCCTCCCATCAATGGGGCACCCCACGGATTTTTCCCTCCAAGAGCTCGTGGTGTACATCCTGGATCCCCTAAAAGCCCTCAGCCTCCTAACCCTCCTAGAATGCTGAGCATTGATATCATTGCTATGGAAGAGAAAATCAAAGAATTACAAAGCGAACTCAATGATAAAGATGAAAAAATCAGAAAATCGTTATCCATGCGATCCAGTAATAATCCAATGATGGATGAAAAAATCATGAAACAGTACGCATCGCTCGAACAAGAAAACCAATTTTTGAGTGGTGAACTCAACTCCAAGAATAAAGAATTGGTCACAAGGATCAAAGAACTACAACAAAAAAATGAGATCATCAAAGAAATGGAGACTTACACTAATGAACAATACGAGAAAATCAACCAATATGAAGAAGAAATCACACGGCTTCAAGAAGATGCCCTAACGGCGGCTGAAAATCAAGAACCTTCACCAACTGTGGATCCAGAAACTGAAGAAAAGCTTGAATTTTACGAGGCAGAAACCGTGAAACATAAAGAGCTTATACTACAGTACCAGCAGAAATTGGAAGAAATGAATCAGAATCTTGTCAAGCAGCGTTACAACATCAAGTTTGAATATGATGCCATCATTGAAAACAAGATGAATGCCAATCAAAAATTAAAGAAGGAAATACTGGCACTTGAAGAACAAGTTTCTGCGTTGGAATTGCAAACCACAACTTCTGATGCCGAGACCGAAGTAAAAACCGAGTATCTTCGTAATGAATCTCATGAGGTTTTCTCATTCTTTATTGATTTCCTTAAAGATTCCGCACTTTATATTCCTCCTCATTTGCTCAAAGAAAAATTGGCAATTGCTCAGGCGAATCCTGCGTTGGTAAACATCAACGCCAATTATGATAATCAACTTAACGATTTATTGACCCCAACGGAAATTTTTGAATCGTCTCCTGATTTGCTCAATGAGAGCACCGAGACCAGTCCATCGGTATTTTCTGATGTTCCAGCCACCTATACTCACCAAAATAATAGCTATTCAACATCGATTTCCAGAAGCTCATCGTTATACTCTAAATCAAAGGAAGTTGGCTCAAAAAGTGTCGCTACCACCCCGGAAAAATCCCTGGCGTCCTTATCCAAGGAGATTCCTACATCGTCATCTTCTTCAACTCAATTGAATATCGAAGATATTTCTGCGGACGATGAAGAAGAAGAAGTATTCCATAAGGCTGTTAATGTTCCAAAAGAAGCATTGTTGATGAAAGCAATCCAAGAACTTCGGGCTGCTGCTGAAACTCGTGAGTACCTTGCCGCTCAAAAGATTCAGCAGTTTGCTGATACTGCTGCAAATGCCAGCTACCTCGTGGCCAAGATGTCTTACAACAATGCCGCCCGTAGAGCGGAACAACACGAAAAGACTAAACAACATAATACTCGACTTCTTGAGGTTGCGGATGTTTTGGGAAGTATTATTGGTGATACTGATGCAAGTGGGGAATTGGTTGGTAATCAACTATTGTTGTCGCCAAGCTTGGAGCAAGGAATTTCAAACAATTCGATGCATGAATTCCTCGGTACGAAGCCTTCTGTTACCGAGGCAGCTGGAACAGTAGCTAAAGGTCCAAAAGTTGGAGGTTTGAGATTATTGAATATTGTGGCTCCACAAGATACTAACAACGAGAGTCTGATAAATGGGCCAATCGTCGAAGAAGATGAAGTATTGATATGAAGTTGATATTCACAGTTGTTTTTCTTATTCTTATAATTACTTTTTTTTTTCTGCCATAACGATCCTTTTATGATTTTTTATTTTTCTTTCACGATTTTTTTTTTTTTTACAGCTGATTTTCAATGATACCTCCCCTCCATCATTGAACAATAAGGAACTTTCAATAACATTTCCCCCCCCCCCCCCCCCCCCCCCCCCCTCTCTTTTTTTTTTTTTTTTTTTTTTTTTCCTTTTTTTTTTTTTTTTTTCCGTTTTTTTTTAATTATCCCCCCCCCCCCCCATTTAAAAAAAAAGAAACTTTCAAAAACCTTTCCCCCCCCCCCCCCCCCCATCTTTTTTTTTTTTTTTTTTTTAGTTTTTAATTTCCTAAGAATGGAATTTCCTAAGCTTCCTACTTGAATTATATATATATATATGCGTTTTTTTCTCTTTTCTTTTTCTTTTAGTTTCTTACAAAGTTTTCATTGAGATTACTTGACATGTTTTGTTTTTTTTCTCTTTATTACTTCCTCCCTTTCCCATTTTATTTTGTACAGTAATTTTTGAAAATTGTGAATTAGATATATTATTATGTGTTATTAGTTATTTAGATTGATTGGCTGGATTTGTAGAAAGATTGGACACATCCCTAAAAACAGAAGATTTTTTTAGACGAGGTCGGGAACGGATCATTTAGACGATGTATACCACGAACGTAGAATGCTGATTGAAACGTACTAATCTAACTGATGGAGACCTACATGGAGACGAATATTAAGAAACGTTGGAAGGCACATGTGTAATTAAACAAAATATAGACTAGAATATAACATCTAGAGAAGAACTGAGAAGAAGAAGCGCAGTGATTACAAAATGATGATGATGATGATGTGATCACCAGCGGAAATTCTATAGTAAATTCTATCCAAACTCATGCAATAAAATAATGATAATAGAGAAATATAACGAAATAATGAAATTCTAAATTGAAATAGAAGTGTTAAAAAGAAAAAAAAAATCTCTTTAGTAGCAGTAGTAGTAGTGCTCTCTATTTATTTAGAGAATATGATGTGATATGATTTTCCAACTCCTTTTCTTTCTGCACTCTTCAATGTTTCTGTAAATGAGATAAACCTCCCCCAGGAACTGAATAGTTGTAGTTAAGATATTAAACCATAAGATGCAATTTAAAAATTAAAAAATTCGTCAACCAAGTAATAAAAGAAATTGAAAAGAGTGAATTTGAAGAAATGGCTGATATAGTGAACAAAAAAAAAAAAAAAAAAATGCAATGAAAAGTTGTAACGATTTGTAATCATCAATCGACAACCACCCCATACTGCGTTGGTTTAGGATTGCTGTGATTCTTATTACTAGGATTGAATGCTGGAATATCATTCAAATGTCTAGGAACGTTTTGTGTTGGTTCTTCCCCAAGCGTATACATTGGGTCCTTAGAATACCCTTCGACCTCCTCATCGGTATTATCACTTGGATCAGTTGGCAAATCAAGAAGATCCCATGGGGTCAATGGAGTGTTCATGACACTGCTATTGGCCCTCCCGTTAGCCCCTCTAGACGAAGGAGGAATGGTGGTGCTAGATGAGGCATGGGTTACTGGTGGTAGAGGCCCATCAAAAATACTACCGTATGATCGTTTAGTAGAATCAAAGGAAAGTCCGGATCGCTCATTGGATTCTTCTAGTAATCCTTTAAGTGATGAGAATAATAATTTTGTTGGTTCTGATTCTTGTTGGTCAAATATTTGACCGCCACCACCATCGGTATGAAAATTGGATAATGATGAAGTACTTTTATTATTATGAGTTCCTAAAAAACCATTCATGGTATGGGAAAATGACATGGTTTCTGACTCGGGAGGCTGAGTCACCGGGATGTTGGTAGAATGCAAGACTTTTGTTTCATATTCCTGAGCACTAGACGAAAGTCCTAATCCAAT
This sequence comes from Saccharomycopsis amapae, assembly GCA_031125765.1. NCBI lineage: Eukaryota > Fungi > Ascomycota > Saccharomycetes > Ascoideales > Saccharomycopsidaceae > Saccharomycopsis > Saccharomycopsis amapae. The sequence goes on from JASTVC010000023.1 coordinate 64,510, forward strand.
GCCGGTGGTGGTCCTGTCCTCATTATGCTGATGTGGGTGTTGGTGATGTTGTTGATCATTGGAGGAGAGCGGTTGATAAAGAGAAGCGTCATGGCGATAAATTTTCCATTGATATAATGCCAATAAATCAAAGGCTATTGTTCCCGCAGATCCCAAAATATACGGCAATTCCCGAACAAAGAAGTCCCATCGGACTTCGGAGTTGGGAGCTTGGGCAAAATCGTCGCTGGTGAGAATCGATAACGTATAGAAAATGTTCCCATTAAGTGCGCAAAAAAACAAAAGAATCGAGAGGCCTTCGGTGGATTTACGACGATAATTTTTCACAAGTTGGGGGATTCTTGCTGATAAATAAAGCAGGGTACAAAACCAGGCAAAGACTTTGCCAATAAATTCAGAATTTTCCCCCAATGCTCTAAACATAGAGTCCATGGTAGAAATCACAGTATCATTATTATTATTATTGGTGATGGCAATTGGAGCGCCCCGAACTTTCCCAAAACTGGCAAGAAAGGAACCGGTAACCATATTGGAAAATGAATTAGCGGTTGGTAAAAGAGAGGTCAACAGACTTCCTCCATGGTTATTATTGTTGTGATCATTGATATTATTGTAGGCGTTATTGAGGATATTGTTGACGAAATTCATCTTTGGTGCCGGTTTTCCTCCGCCGATGGCAATGGGCTGGGCAAATGTTGGCGGGGATAAGATATGCTCTGATGGGAACTCTGCTTCTGGGGACGACGGCTGTTCTTGTAGATCATTACTGGTTAATTTCTGTAATCTTTGGGTAGAGAAGTACCGATGATGTTTGATTTTTGGGTATATTTTGGTATAATAAAGGTATTGTGAGCACAATATGAGGTCGATGCAGCAATAGTAACTCGATAACAATACTTGGAACGGGAGGGCGTTGGTTAGTATACAACCAATCAAGTTAGACACATCGCCAGCGACCCACGAGGCCAAGAATCCAAAGGCAATACCATCAACCGATTGGTTTTTGTAATTCTCGATAACTTGGGGGATCTGGGCAAAGAGCCAAAACGATAATGAGATATACCCCGATGTCAAAGAGATGGTGTGTGAAAGAGAGTTTTGTGGGGCCTCGAAGGTCAACGAGGGCGGGGACTCCAGGAGGTTCATCAGTGATTATCGATGAGCCGGAGTAAATGGTGATGTATCTCTTTGAGAGAAAGAAGCAATCGAAAGTTTGTCAGAAATTCGCGGCAAAATTTTAGGTGCCGTATTTTTGCTGCGTTCAAAAAGAGAAGTTAGGTGCGTCGTCTTAAAAAAAAAAAAAGAGAAAAGAAATTTTTTTTGTCTGTTGCTGGGAAGTCTTCCTGTGTGTGTATAAAACTATAGGTGTTTGTGTGTGTGTGTGTGTGTGTGTGTGTGTGGGTATATTAGGGTCTGAGGTAGTGTGGATCGAAAGAATAGTAAAGAATATCCGATTTTATGGAAGAGAGCCGCCAGGGATTATTGGCCAAAATTACACACGAAAGGAGATTCAGGACGATACACGGGAGCAAGCAATTGTCTGAGTTGGCGGGGGGTAATGAAATGGCAGAGCAGAGGGGGAAGTATCTATCTTTGGAAGAGTGATGGAAGGAAAATTGGTTGAAGAGAATAAGAATAAGAATAATAAAATACGATAAGAGAAATCGCTGGGGAAAAAAAAAAAAAAAAAAAAACCAACCCATCTGACGTCGAAGATTTGTGTCATTTTTGTTGTGATAAGATAACACGCAGTGCGATGCGCAGTGATGTACATCACCACCACCGACTATATATTATTATTGATCATCACCACTCCATATCAGGATCATATATCCAGCAGCAGCAGGAACTTCTCCTTGTTTTAAATGGATCACCACCGCCCAAAAAAAGAAAACAAGATGTCACCTGGCACCCGACAAAAGAAATGGGGTTTGTTGTCATTTGAGAGTGGGGTTGTCTCACATAGCAAGCTTTCGTCATATACAGATCACAACATATAAATAGAACCAATAACTGGGGTAATAATCAGCTCTTCACAACACCATCCATCAACCACCGTACCGTAACAATGTTGTACCTATTAAGACCAAACATCCGTGTTATTTCAACAACCCCTTGGCGTCATTACAGAACCTTTGGGGTCTGTGTCGCTGCCAACAAATCGATTTCCGAAAACATCAAGCATACCGCCGACACCATCAACCACAAGCTTGGGGATATCGCCATCAATATCTTGGACAGAGCAGAGCTGGCGGCAGAAAAGACAAAGAAAACCATGGATAGTGTATCTCACAAATCTGAAGAACAGCTTGGCCAGGCAAAGGAGAAGTTGAAGCACGAAGCAGAAGCAAAATTGAAGACCAGTAAAAACCAGGAGGAGTCAAGCACCCCCGAGGTCAAGAAGAATTTCAAAGGCTATGACAGCTTGGCGGATAAGGGGAAGAAAGTGGAAAGTGAACAAAATAGAGCCGATGATGGTTTGTAGAAGAGAATAGTTTAGTTTGTGGCGTTGGCTTATTATTATTATTATTATTATTATTGGCTTTCTTTGCTTGACACTAAGGTTGTTTGATTCTCAGTACTCTTTTTAATTTTTGTGATTTCTCACTACATACCATGTTTATATCATGTATATTTAATTACATCCAAATAAAACTTTTTAAACCAAATTCGTAAAAAAAAAAAAAAAAAATGAAAAAGAACGAAAACACACAACAAAAACTTAGGGGAAATGGAAAAACTAATTCTTAATATCATGAGGACTAGAACTCACAGTCTCAGGATTCTGGTTTGCCACTTTTTCTTGAAGGGTTGATCTTTGTATAACCTCTAAATAATTGTAAGGAACATAACCAACTTTACCATCACGAGAACGGCACTTCCACCATTGAGAAGGCTTGCCAAATGGATCGTTCTTTGACAACACCGCGTAAAGTCCTCCTTGTTTCATCGCCAACTCGACATTTGGATCTTCTGGGTTGAAATCATACAACGCTCTGCAAAATTCGATATTTTTAGGATCGAGTGGTTCACCATTACCAATAAACCCCCCTGGCATACCGCCGTTCAATCGCTGGTTTCGCATTTGGTGTTGCTGTGCTAGAACTTTGACAAGTTTATTCAATAAGTATGGGATACCGAAAACCGCAGCCACAAATATCAATAACGGTTTCAAAGAAATCCGTGGCTTCTTTTTACCTTGACCATTGCTAAATTCATGGAACTCCTCGGTGCTAAAGCTGATTTTTTCTTTAAACATTCTTAGACCGGTGATCTTGTGTAATAGTTTCTTAATATACTTGATGATGGTGAATATCCCAAACACCGACCCCAAGGCATTTCGAAGATTCCCCATCTGTTCTCCCACCGACATCATGGTGAAAAACGACGACTGTGTCGCCATATACGTCGCCTCCAACATCTGAGCAAAACCTCCAACCGCCCCAATCAAACTCTCAATTAACTGGAACGTCGCTTGTGTACTGGCGGCTAATCCTCCCATCCCGCCATTGGCCATCCCCGCCATCCCCATCCCATTCATCATCCCGTAACCCCCATATCCTCCATAACTTCCAAGACCTCCAAGGCCCATCCCCATCCCCATACCCCCGTATCCTCCGTATCCACCATACCCACCCAAGCTCGAGCCGTACATCAGACCATATCGTGAGCCAAAGGCGCTTCCATAAGGGTTTCCTCCAATATCACCGCCTTCTACCCCTCCAGTATTCATGGCCGCCAGTTGTTGTCCTAGAGAATCTGGTTTCGGCGGTAGGGCTGTGCTGGTCGCCGCTGCAGGAGCACTACTTAGTATATCATCCATTATTTGTGCTTCTCCTGAGGCAGCTGAAAGTGGTGGTGTGTTAGTATTTGGAACCGTGGGTGTCACAAGGATGGAAAAAGCTTATTATTATTATTCTTACCTGCAGCAGATGTTCCCAGCGATACTTCCCAAGGTTTTGCTCTTGGAACAGACATGTATTTTTGTAATATTAAAGAGGGGGAAAAAAAAAATTTAGGACTTTCTTTGCTGACTCCCGGATAATTTGGTAACTGCCAGATAATTAATTTGTATGAGATTGCCGCTTTGATTTGATCTTCAGCGAATTTCTCTCATCTCAAAAAAACATTCCTTTTTTTTCTCTCTCTGATTGTGAGCAGATGGTCACGTGTTCGTACTGTAAATGTTTGACATTAGGGTCGCCAGTGGTGATCATCTAGTCCACCACTTCAGATTGAAGTTGTTCTGGTGGTTGTAAGATTAGTTTTATATATAATTGAATAATAATATTCGGTCATATCTTGTCTTCTGTAGTTTCAATTAGTCAGTGCTATAGTTTGAAAATCAAGTACTTTTTGCTTCCGTTCGATTGTGGAATTGTAGCGGTCCACAGCTATAAATCAGCAAAAAGCGAATAAACCACATACCTATGCACTTTATGCCTAGCATTTCTCAGCTTGTCAGTTCAAAATATCGGTAAGCATGTTCTAAGCAATCCATTACATAGAGTTACCAGTCAAAGATATAATAATATTAATATTCAAGCTATATTTCACCATAAAGCCTAAATGAAAACACCAAGAGAGGGGTACTTGATGTGCTCGTAATAATGGAAACGAAGATCAAACCTTCTCACACCTGATGAGACATCAATATCAGCATTAGTGATCTCATCAATCGTGTCTTCAATAATTAAATATTTCCTGTAATTCCTGCAAACAAGCGTTTTGCATTGTTGCAATCCTCTTCTCTTTTTTCCAAAAATTCTAGGTTCCAATATGTATTTGGCAGCAAGTTTTTTGCTTCCTGATCCTCTTCAAAACCAATACCTTAAAATCCACATGACGGAACCTTAGGCACGCCTAATTAAACAAACATGCTAACTAAAAGTCTTGGGAGAAGAACCTGGAAATAGAATCGAATGAGTGTTTTATGTTTCATATTTGTGGTTAGCACGAGATTGATGAGGGCTATAATTTTGAGGGTGTGATTAAGTAATCATTTTGAACCTTAGAATCACTACTCATATACAATGTGTTGACTTTAATGATAGATATTTTGATGGTGTCTGGGGTTTTGAAAGAACAGTCAGTACTGAAATTCCGTAAAAGTTTAAGTTTATTTCGTCTGTGATTCTTTCGCCCATTAATTCAACGATCATTCTATCTTGAGAAGTTTCATATGCATTCAATTATTCTCTAAGCATTGTATTCTTTATAAGATCAGTAATATCAAATAGTTAAAAATAATAAATTTCGTAGTCTGTGACTGACCTTCCCGATTGGCCAATTGAGACAATCTATATTTCACATTTTGATATTGGTTTATGTTGCTCCTGTCCTCATTATCCTGTTTTGTGCAAAACTGGCCACCGAGGGTTCTAAACAAATGATCCCTCATGGGACCCGGAGTTTTGTCCTCTATGGGAAAATAACATTCGTTGCAAACGGCAAAAACATGTTGTCAAAGTGCAAAGCTCTTTTTTTTTTCGCTTCCAATAAAGCAAACATAATATTCTTTTTTTGAGCTGAAAGCAAAAGTTACCCCATGTGGCTATCTGCAAACATGGGAAGATAATGTTCAAACATATCTGCCTCTTTCGAATAGTTTTCCACGCATGGTTTTCCAATATTATTTAATGCTTCAGAATTATTCTGCACAATCATACCGGCAAGCTCATTAATCAAAGTTTCAATCGTTAACCTCAAATCACCGGCCTACTAAAAACTCAACAGCGCATCTCAGAATAGATTCGATTTTTTCCAAGTGTTTCAATCGCACTATGTCCTTGTATCCCATGGCTGCCATATTTTCTGGTCTTTGGTTTTTTGCCTTCATATTTATTTATTTTTAATTTGGGTGGGTTGAGCATTAAAAACCTCTTCAACCTAAATGTGCTTGTGATTGCATTAATAAACTCTTTATTAACAACAGCATGTCCATACTTTTCAACGGTAGTTTCTTCAAACAAATCTCCAAATTCTTCAAGGGTTCAGCTTGATTTGGATCTTTTTATTTCTGAATATAAGCAGTGATAAAGCATTAAGCTATAAGAATCTATCTTATCACAAATTTGTCTGTATTGTAAGCTTTCAAACGTAAAGCTGCTGTTGGCAATTATTTCACAATTTAGACATTTTAATATGTTTTTCTTGCTAAATAACTTCTCTAATTCTATGGGAGCATCAGGCAATGGTGGTCTGTGCTCTCCTTTCTTGAGTGCGATGGAACCACTTTTCCAGAACTCGCAACAAAGTTCATCATTTGTTTCAAATGAATCAAAATAACGCTCTAGCTTGTTTTCTTCTTCGCCATTAATGCGAAAAATATCCATCGTTCTTAGTTGTTCAACCGCCATCTAATAAGCCTTGCGCTGATCCGAACACAAAGGGAGAAGTTGACAGGAATGAGCAAAGAAAGGGCAGTTTTCCTGCGTATGGGCTGCAAAACGTCACAAATATATTTTTCTCTGGTTATATAATCTGAGAAAATTGGTTTCCATTTACTATAGTAGTAGTATTATCATCATCATCATCATAATCAAGAAAAAGGAAAATACGACCTTCTATATTTGCTCGAGAATATATTTATCCTGAAAAAAAAAAAAGCACCACCTGGAACCGATAATATTTTAGGCAAAATCATCAAGATCTTATCAAAAGCACCCTTATAGAACAGCAGCTAATTGATACACACAATAAGGCAGTTCAGTTGGCCCACCATCCATGGGGCTGCTGGGAAGAGACGGTAGCTGCAATGATACCAAATTCCAGTGTTCAGACTCATCAGCCTAATCAAGAGTCTAGGCAAAATACTGGAAAGAAAGAGTACTAATTGAATCACACACTGAAGAGCGGCCATGAGCAGAACACTGGAAGTAAATTCACAATCAACGGTGGCATCCCACAAACATATCGCCAATAAGCCCAATTTTGGTTCACAAATACTTCAATGACCTTTATGCCACAATATCGGAGACCAAAGCAGAATTACTAGGCTTCATTGGTGGTATATCACCATAATCGTCACTGAAAAGAGTAATTCTCTGCATATAAGCGGGAAATGTCACAGGTTCTTTGGCTTCATCATTCTGATCCTTCTCCTCTTCCGATTGCTGTTTTTCTTCGTCACTAGATTCTCCACTTAAGTCAACTTCTGTATCACTTTTCCTCACTTACTTTCTGATCATTATCTCCACTGTCATTGTTGCCAAAGAACTTATAGGAGATTTTAACGATATGTAAGTAATGGGTCTGAGAATTAAACAGTCCTTGGCTGTGTAGCAAAGTTACAATACTTGATTATCCAATGGGAAGCATTGGGAAGAAGCATCAAAATTGTAACAACTACTTTCCTCAATTGCGTAATTATAACAAAGGGACAAGCAATGTGAAACTTTTTGGAACTTTGGCTAGACGACCAGACGGACTGTAACTATCACTTAAATAAAACACGCAGCAGGATAAAATCCATGATAGAAATAATTCAAAATATCAGTAAAATCTCAAAAGGAACATATCAGCACAACACTAGTCCAGCTTCACAAAAGCTGTATTGTGATCAAGCTAGTGTATGGTTCGAAGGTATACGCAGGGTACATTCATTACCCAGACAATGGATCTAGCAAAGATCAACCAGCCTTCAATTCATGGTCTACTCTGAGTGGAATCAGGGCAGAAAAGCAAGCTGGAGACCTGCTTATCAAAATAAGGTCCAATTATTTTGAAAAGAAGAACATTCTCATTTCTATGAATTAAAGTATACTGCAGCAAGCGAGCCAAATTGATCAGATCCCATTGAGCATCGAGGGCTATTATTAAATCATGGGACTGAGTCTAAGCTAGTACAAGTTTTCTAGTGCCAACAGTGAAGCGAAAGAATATATCACCAGAAAGAAAGTTTTGAAATCTAGGGGTACCCTTTGAACGGTTTACCAACCGAGCTGTTGGTACGTCAAGAAAAATAAAAAAAAAAATCCGTCCGGGTGAGGATAATTATTATTATAATCTTTAATATCGAAATATATCAACGGTACCATAAATAAAAAGCCCATTATTTATATTCCATCTCTCCCCATATAATATAGCATGTTCAGAGCCAGGTGCTTACGTCGAGAGACTGCCAACCTCTTTAATGGCTTTAATCGCCATCATTCGACTATCGTGAAGAATAGCGTGTACGGAGACTTCAAAAGCATCCCAAAAGACAAATCGGAAATTCCAACCCATGAATTACTCCAGCGTGTGGGTTTCATCAAACAACCCGCTGCCGGACTTGTCCACTGGATGCCAAATGGGCTTCGAGTGCTACGGAAACTTGAATCGATCCTCCATCGTCGGATGGGAGAAATTGGGTTCGAAGAAGTCAGTTTATCTTCGTTATCCCCTTCACATCTTTGGGAGCAGACTGGGAGATGGGGGAACACCGAGTTGTTCAAGCTTAAGGACGCCAAACGCGGAGATTTGTGCCTTGTGGCGACTTGTGAGGAAGAAATAACGGATGTGGTAAACAAATCAGTCCAGAGTTACAAACAATTACCGGTGAGGGCGTACCAGATCACCAGAAAGTATCGGGATGAAAAACGTCCACGGTTTGGGCTCTTAAGAGGCAGGGAATTCGTGATGAAGGATGGGTACTCGTTTGATGTCGATGCGAAATCAGCAATGAAAACTTTTGACGATGTCAATGGGGCGTATCGTAAAATCTTCCAAGACTTGAAAGTTCCATTCAAATCTGCGGCTGCCGACTCAGGAAGTATCGGGGGAGATCTATCGTTAGAATGGCATTTTGTCCATCCAACCGGTGAAGATACCCTTATGGAATGTGATTCTTGTGGAGAAGTTAGTAATGTTGAAAAAGCCACTGGTTTCCCAATAGAAAATTCAAAGCCTGCCAAAGAGGCCTCGGTGAAATACTTCACCACCAAGGATAATTCCACTTTGATTGCCATGTATTTCCCCAGCGACAGATTATTCAATCCAAGCATGGTGAAACTGGAAATCGACGATATTGATCTAGATGATCTGTTGACGAATGACCAAGTGCTCGAGAAATTCAAAAAAGACGCCGATGAAGTGGCGGTGAAAGGAATCATCAGGGTGATTGATCCTAGAGTGACCTCGGCCTCAAAACTCCCAGACTTTCCTGATGGAATCAAATTCCAACGCAATAATTTCACCTCATTCACTGATATTTCTATTGTCGATGCTCATGAAGGTGAGGTCTGTGGTGGGTGTAACAACGGTCATTTACAAGCCATGAGAGCCATTGAAGTCGGCCATACTTTCTATTTGGGCACTAGATATTCTGCCCCATTGAACGCCGGGTTTGTCGACCGTGATCAAAAGCCTCAGTTGTTCGAGATGGGATGTTATGGGATTGGGGTTTCCAGACTCTTGGCGTCGGTTGCCGAGGTGTTACGTGATCCTAAAGGTATCGCTTTCCCAGCGAGTATCGCCCCGTATGAGGCTCTGGTGATCGTTGCGAAAAATGCCGATGAATCAGAAGTGTCGAAACTTGTTGAACAGCTCGATGATGCCAAAGTTGATTTCTTGGTGGACAAGAGAGATTCGAGTTTGCCAATGAGGATCAGAGAAAGCGCGATGGTTGGGGTTCCATTATGTGTGATTGTTGGTGGTTCATCGCATCCAAAGGTGGAAATTGAAGTTAGAAGTAGACCGTTTGCTAAAGAGGGTGATAAATGGGGATGGGAAATGGCCCATGAGAAAAATGCTAAAGATTGGCAATGGGAATCGTTTGTCGATGCAAGAGGCAACGAGAAACATGTGGTGATCCTGGAAAAAGTCGCGGAGGTATTGAAGGTGTTATTGAAAGATTTGTGATAATTGTAAATCTATATTTATTTTCTGTATATGCGTAGATGCTTGTGAATAGATGATGATAATATTATTATCCACTACATTTGTGAATAATTGATATTGGTAGAGATTAGTTTACAGGATGAATATCTAAGACAAAGAAAATAATATTAGACAGAACAGCATAATGGTCATTGCCAATATGGACGAACTAAAGATGAAAAAAAAAAATGAGCAAAAAATGATGATAAAAAATTATGAGCATAAAAAACTAATGATCTGAATTCGTAACGCAACAAATGAACAATACTAATCCAACCATTGATAAATTAATGATCCTTGACAGATAATCAGGAAGGTTTTTGTTTTGTTTTGTTTTTTTCCATAAACCTTGATAATTCGCAGTTGTCTTCATTTCCCATTCGATAATCATTTAAAATACTTTTATCTCAACCAACCAAGGTAATTTTGATTTGAAGTATTGAAAATTCGTTATGAAGGAAAAAAAGAAAAAAAATCAAGAGGGCAGGGGAATACTTTTTTTTCTTCTTGATAAAGACATTTAGGCGGTCAACTTACCGGTGATCTTAGCAATGACGTGCAAAGCAATAACGGAGAAGATGAAACCGACAGACAAGAACAACACCACCAATGGGTCAACATTAAGCCCATCAGCTTCATCGGTAAAAAGCTTCAACATGGCAGCGGAAGAACCGTTAGCGCCTGCGGAACGAGCAGAGTTTGGAGTAGAACTGGCCTTATCTTTGGCATTACGACGCTTGGCCAAAGTTCTGGCACCACCTGGGACTGCTGAAGAGGACTATAACAAAGATTATGTTAGTTGACATAAATTATGAGAAAGAGTAAGAAAGAAGGAAAAAATAAGAAAAAAAAATATCAATCAAGGATGAACTGACGTGTGAATCATATCAAAAACTTCAAGAATGAAATAATAAAAAATCAAAGACTCGTTGATGATAAAACTTTTCCTTCCCGTTTTGATAATAATAGGATCGCAATATTTATCCTATTATTGGTGTAAAAACTTACCATTGTGTTGAGTTTGATATAAATTTCACTGTTGATAGGGTTCAATTTTATTAACACTTCGGCACTATGAGACAATAGTGATTTGGAATTTTTCGAGTTGCAATAATTTTGACCAGCATCACCGGTAACCCGCACAAGATCCCAACATTGTGTGCGGGTAATGTGCGGCATCTTATCCTTATCATCAACAAATAACGTTAAATGAATAAATTATAGCAGGCAATGAGCAAATAAGGGTCCAAATTTGTAATCATAAGGAAGTAAATGAATTTAAAATCGAATATTCAAACAAACAAAAAAAAAAAAAAAAAAAAAAAAAGAAAGTACTCTGTAGAAATGGTGTAGTATGGGCAAATTTCTTGGGCTGATTTTTATCAAAATATTTTGCCATAGGAAACCATTCATCAAAAAGATCGATGTTGGAAGGCGGTGATATTACTTGTTCTAAAAAACATTTTTGGTTTGAAAACTATATAAGTCATGTGTTTTTCAATTGTGAGCTTTTTATGATTATTGGAAACCTACATCACTTTAGATTTGATAATGCTGTTACTTCGAATTGTGATGATCTACGTACTGATCTACTTGTTTCTTTTTCTTATTAACTCCATTTCATTATTCCACCAATCCTTTTCTCTCTATTATTTCCTATCTCCAATATCTTTATTTACTTCTTACTCTTTTTATCCTTTTGTTTCATTTCCTTTTCTCACCTATAAATAGAGCTTATTTCTCCTATTCTTTTATATTATTCTACTTTAAAATACATTAACTATCACTTTCTGTCCTAAAAAACGTAACCAAAACCATTACACGAATCATATGAAGATGACACAAATAAACAGATATATATTCTTGCGAGTAAAGCAACACTTAAATTGCATCTTGTAATCTCTCGATTAATGAAACAAAAAAGGCTTTTCAAGTCATATATACACGGAAACTACAAGATACCAGGGGAAGAGATATGATGCAAGATGGCAAACCGAGATTTTTGATTAACGTAATTGAGAAATTCTAAAAGATGGCAAGCATACATCCTGGAGAGTTTTATAGGAGCTTCGATACAGGATACGTCACATGTGTTGGATGATATTACAGCTTGCTCCCTATATAGAAATAACAACTCTACACCCAATCTCATATTCTGTTCTAATGATGCTTTCTGATACTTGATCGATTTGGAAATGAAAATGATTTTGAGTATCACAGAGTATCTATCATACGTCATGGTGATTAAGAACAAAATTGTGGGAAATTGACAAATAAATTCTTCCAAACAGAGTAATATATTCAATTTCACCACATATCTATATTCACTTTTACCAAGTGGAGTAATACATTCACTTTCAGATTACCATGGGAGATACTATGGGAATCTACAAAGCGTTTCTTTGCGATCGCTGGCAGGCATAGCTATAGTTAAGTTAACTATAGTTAACTGTGGGACTCTAGTAGGAGATAGTGCCAAAGACCCTATAAATCAGGTGCTTACAGTAAAAAGAAATAAGTTGCTGTGTTCTAGATTCGGGTGTTGACCAGAATGAAACGTAGAGCATTGTGATACAAACAGCGCTTACGAGTAAAAGAGGTCTTCTTTCCTACTAAAAGGAAAAGAAAGGAGGCAATGTTTCTTTTTTTTTTTTTTTTTTTTTTACCAATAAGGTGCTGGAATTGTATATTTGAACTATCATGGATAATATACTACAAACAATCCATTACTGCAAGTAGAGAATAATAAAACGTGGCCAGTTGTTTCTTTTCTTTTTTTTTTTCTTTATAGGGGATAAATTGTCAAAGCCCATCATAAAGTTTAATTGCCAAGGGCAGAGATCTGAAAAATAGCGGGCTGCCAATAACAGGGCAGTGGAGGGGATCTAAGCGAGGCTTGGTATGTAAAGGGGGGCGAACGCAAAATAAAAGAACATTCGAGACTGCGGTTTGCAGGGTGATGACTTAGGTAATCGCTGACAAACAGTGGGAGATTGTGGGGGTGGTGGTTGCCTAAAATGGAAAGTATATTCCTGCTGTTGCTTTTTTCTCTCATGAAATTCCTCCTTCCGGATAGACAATAGTTAGTAATTACTGGTGTTCATGGGCGGAATGGTTGGTGACAACCGCTAGATAATAGCCATCTGGTATGGTGAATATCAGGGCAACACAACGGACCATCTATTGATCGAAGATCACCGGTCCTCAGCCACTTGGGGTCTCGGAACAACCGCCTTCTGTGGGTGAGAGCGATCTAGGCGGCAGAGAGGCTATTGCAATCACTAAAAAAAAAAAGAAAAAGAAAAAGAAAAGCTACAGGGGAGAGAAAATTATTACATTAGAGAATTTTCATAAACAGTGTTTGTTACAGTGGTAATAGTAGAATGAGAATCATTAGTGGCAATCGTATATATACAAGATTCTCTGGAACCCATTCCTAATTCCTACAACAACACATACATATAAATAAACAAAGGGGAAAGAAACTTGAATAAAGAAAAAAAGGAAGATTTGGGGTATTTTTAGAACTTTTTTTTTTTTTTTTCACTTCATGCAGTAAAGCAGAAAGCCTCCAATAAACCAACTACCTTTGTTGAATAGTAGGAAATAACAGAAATATATTATCATTAACAACAACGATATAATAGTAAAAGTATTAAAAAATATAAGTGCACGTTTGTGAAACCACTCTCTTGTTATGTCTACTGATCTCTAGTAAACACAAAGTCATTTTCGGGAAAAACACAACAAAAGAAAGAAAGAAAATAAACAGGAGCTGTCTCAACATGCACAAATAAGCCTCCTTGTTGCGTACCTCCAAAAAATTAAATTGTAAATTACGTATATATATAAAAGGTCGGTGGATTCCAATATTATCCATTACATTTTGTGGCTATTCTATTAAACATCCTCTACCAGTTTCAATTATACCTACCTTTCGCTAAATAATAATGTTGAACTTTCCTCTCGCTTTAGCCGCCCTCGCTGCCCTTGGTACCGCTCTTCCAGTCGAAAAAAGAGAAGTCACCATCCCAGATTACTTGAAAGACTTCAAAGGTTTCTCTTATACTCCTTTGTATGTATTCCCATTGAGTTATTTCTAATAATAAACCCTTCAATTACTAACATTCTTGCCAGTGATCAGTACAAGAACTGTCGTACCGAAGACGAAATCAAGACTGATCTCGATGTCATTAAGGACTTTGACCTCCTTCATCTTTATTCTTCCGACTGTAACGTGATCCAATATGCTGCTGAAACCATTTCTGGGAAATTGATCGTTACAGTTAATGACGTTTCCACCTCTGCCGAAATTGCCAGTGACATTACCACCATCCAAGACCAAGTTGTTGCCGGTGGCTCCACTCTTAATGATAAGGTCGACACTATCATCATTGGTAATGAATTGATCTACAATGGTTGGTACACTGCTGACGAAGTTACCACCTTTATCACTGAAGCTAAGGCTGCATTCCCAGACTTCAATGGTTCTTGGATCACCTCCGAAACCGTTTCTTCCTTCTACGGTAACCCAGACCTTTGTGGTGCCGTTGACTACGTCGGGATCAACAACCACCCATTCTTTGACGGCCAAACTCCAGAAACCGCTGGTTCTTATGTCTTGGGCCACATCCAAGCCCTTGCCGAATTCTGTGAAGAAAACGGTCACAGCAAAGAAGTTAAGGTTCTTGAAACCGGTTGGCCATGGGCTGGTAACGCCGATGGTGTTGCCGTTCCATCTAGTGAAAACCAAGTCACTGCTTTGAAGAACATTGCCTCCGCTGCCGGCAACGACTGTATTGTGTTTAGTGCCTACAACGAGTTGTGGAAACCTACTTCTGACTGGGATGTTGAAAGAAGCTGGGGTATTTTAGGTAACGCTCCTTCTGCTTGGTGAACAAATACTTTTTCCCAAAAAATTTATTGACCCCAAAAATTTTAATCGCATTATTATTATTTCTTCTTCTTGATACCTTACACTGGCATTGGAAATGTCTTTGAAAAGTTTTATTGTTTTTTCTTTCTACTCGTTTAAGATTATTTGGATAATTTTTCTCATTTTCGCATGAATACTCAGCTGTTGAATGAGTATCAATTTTTTTATATCACTCTATTATGTATGTAACATGGTTTTCGGTTTTTCAAATATGTTTGTAAGCGCGGGATCAAAATGATCTGCCTATCAGAGGACTGTCTATAGAAGATTATGAATTTTTTCAATCAACATGGCATGTGGTGAGGTTAAGCTACTACTACAAAATATATAAATATATTTATATATATATGGATTGGTATAGTTTTTCCAAGTCCAAAGATTGGCACCATGTATTGATGTTTACAAAACAAACAAACATGTTGCTCACAAACACTGAAGGATTTCTATGTACATTCCAGTTCAGGACTAGCAGTTCCAAACCAAGGATGCCGGTTGCCAAATTCAGCACCGATACGTGTGGTCCGAGGAAGTTGTTTGACTACGTGATTGTGTACAGTACAAATGATGGTGATGAATAACAATATTGGATGGGAGATAGATAGATAATGACGAGGATTACCATTTTACGACGTGGTTATATTTAGCCATCCCCACTGGGACGTCATTGCAAATGAGGTTACTTTTCTTGGTAGTGAAACATAACCCTATTTCTATTGCAATACGATGTGCGACAGACAATAAAAATAGAATAGCTGCTACGTAATTGTCTCCTATTAATAGCCATCGCGGTGTGCCTAACAACATCCATGGATATCCTGGATAGAAGATGCGCTCCCTGTTGTAGAATACCTAATAATATTAATAATAATAATATTAATAATAATAGGGGCAACATATGTCTATAGGAGAACAACACTTCCTGACATGTCGGCGGCCATCCCATCTCAATAAACAAACAAACAAACAGCGGTTGGCAGTTGGCAACTGGCAAGTTCTCCCAGTGTTTCTTTTTTTTCTTGTCTCTAAAAGGCTAGAAGGATCTCTCTCTGTCACCCCATGCAGTGCGACGCTAAACATAAAATATCCACTACACAAGAATATCCAGTAACACTGTGAGATACAATATAATATAATATCGATGATATATATCCGATACCTCCTACCAACACCTATATGATCATCCCATAACCACACCACCGCTCGCCCGGTTGCCTGTGGCCTACTAATCTTTTGTACCCAGACTCCCCCCACCCCCACCGCACCCCACCAACCAAACCCAACGCACGTTGCTGCATTCTTCCATATCCGGAGTGTTACGGATCTGGCCTTTCCAAAAATTTTCAGCGAATATATAACTCTGACTATTCGCTTTGACGATTTGTATATGCCGAACATTAGTATTTTCTCCTCAACGCTTTCGCTTTCTATTATTATTCTTATTATCTCACAATGAAGCTTTCTTCCTCCATCCTCACCTCCGTTCTTGCCGGCCTCACTTTGGCCAGAGAAGTCGAAGTTCTTGAACCTTCCAAGAGAGACGTCTCTGTCCCATCTTGGGCCACCGGTTTCCTCGGTACCACCTATACCCCATTTGACCAATACAAGAACTGTCGTTCTGCCGACCAAATCAAAGAAGACGTCGGTTACTTGAGCAGCTTCGAAATCCTCAGATTGTACTCCAACGACTGTAACGTTGTCCAGTACGCTGCCGAAGTCTTCCCAGGTAAATTGATGGTTACCGTCAACGACATCTCCTCCACCCAAGCCATTAGTGACGACCTTTACTCCATCGCCACCTCCATCGGTTACGCTGGTAAACAATTCAACGACGCTGTCCACTCCGTCATCGTCGGTAACGAGTTGATCTACAACGGTTGGTACTCTGCTGCCGAAGTTGCCAACTTCATCAACGAAGCCAGATCAATCTTCCCAGATTTCCCAGGTATGTGGACCACTGCCGAAACCGCCTCCTCTTTCTACGGTAACCCAGACCTTTGTGGTGCCGTTGACTTCGTCGGTATCAACAACCACCCATACTTCGATGGTCAAACCCCTGAAACCGCCGGTTCTTACGTCTTGGGCCACATCCAAGCCGTTGCCGAATTCTGTGAACAACACGGCCACAGCAAACAAACCGTCACTTTGGAAACCGGTTGGCCATGGGCTGGTAACGACGATGGTGTTGCCGTTCCATCTAGTGAAAACCAAGTCACTGCTATCAGAAACATTCAATCTGCTGCTGCCAACGACTGTATTTTGTTCAGTGCTTACAACGAATTGTGGAAGCCAACTTCTAACTGGAACGTTGAAAGAAGCTGGGGTTTTATGGGTAACGCCCCTTCTGCTTGGTAAGCTAATTACTGATACCCTTTTTTCTCATTTATTCTCCCGAATTTTAAATCTTTCGTTCTGAAGCACAAGGTATTCTTATTATTAATAGAACCTTGTTGCTAAACATGATATCCTAGATAACTCACATCCACTTCTTTGCATTTTTCATCTTTTAAACATTCTTCGTCATCAACTTTTAATTCGTTATATTTGTTTACCCCTAAACATTGAAATATATATTATTGCTCTGTATCATATACCATCATTATGAAAAAGTTGGACGTAATAATAATAAACCCATAAGTCGTTGTCGCTCGTACCTGGTGGTGCACCCCCTGATAGCCCCTGGACCGGGTGACCGATTGCAACCACTCGATGATCATCGAATGAACGTAGTCCATCACCGAAAACACCACCGAAAACACCATGCAAAGTCTCCGGTATAAGGTCTCCATTAGCGTTGGAAATAATATAATAGTACCTCACTATCTGCTGTATATAGCCCGTTACAGAAGAAGAAAATTACAATTCCAATTCCCTCTCCCAAAGAATTGCTTTTTTCTTGTTGTTGTTTAGTTGTCATTACACAAAAAAACGTTGTTAAACCGTCAAACAGCCTGTCGTTCTCCCCATATAAAATAACAGATCATCCGTGATCTACATATATCAACACATCGTGCAACAGAGTACCAAAGTTGCTTCCTCCGATATCTTTGACGACAATAATTATTCTCGAATGGCAGCCGCTAGCGCCAACAATTCTACAGCTTCTACTAGAACTGCAAGTACCTCCAACAATAACAGCAGCTTTTCCCGTGCCCCTTCATCGTGGGACACCCAGGACGACATCTTGCTTCGTCATTTAAAAGAAGAACAGAAACTCGGCTGGAAAGAAATTGCAGCACATTTCAATAACCGTACTCCTAACGCCTGTCAATTTCGTTGGAGAAGATTACGGTCCGGGGTATTAAAGAATACCCAAACCACTACAAATCAGCCGTTGAAAAGAGCGATAAATGCTGCCAAAGCAGCAGCGGCATCTGCAAATAATAAAACTAGTGAGAACAATGGTGGGGCCAATGATGGGTTGACCGGAGTGCTTGCTGGTCTTAATGCTTTAAGCTCTGGAGTTAGAAATGGCTCGCCAGGATTAATAGTCTCTTCAAGCTCATCATCACCTTCACAAGATAGTAAAAATACCAATGGTGGAACTTCATTGTTTGCCAGTTTAATGGGCAATGGGACCACCACGGCAAAAGCCAGATTAACTACGAATCCTGGTAGTGGGCTTTCAGCCATAAATTTTGGGACCAACGCCCCGCCTAATTACACCAATTGGAGTTTCAGTTCCACCGGCGCGTCATCTAATTCCATAGCATCAAATGCCCATAACATTGGTTCTCCTCCAGATAGTAATGATCCGCTTTCCAATAGTCTATCATCTCTCAATTCGTTGGACTCCGCTACATCAAATAAAAACTCATTCAACTTGTACAGTAGCCAAGGGGCGGCCCATGCAATGTCAACCAACAGTATGAATTTCGATCCAACGGTGCCAGGCTCTGCAGGAACTAGTTTTCTGCAAACCCTTATGCTGTCGTCTAGTCAATCATTACCTTGGTCTCATGATGAAGATGAACTCTTATTATCTAAACGCCGTCGGGAATTGAGTTTAACTGAGTTGAGTATCTTGTTACCATGTCGTACCGAAGATGATATTTTGGGTCGTATCAGATTACTTGACTCTCAACCACGAAGTCAGCCGAGAAAAGGCAGCACCACAAGAAATGGATCGGTGATCACGTTGTATGCGTCTGGAGAAAATGATAGTCATAGTGATGTAACAATGCGAGAATCAAGGGGTAGTGGTATAAATGGCTATGGCTTACACACGTTATCAAGAACTTTAAGTGCTTCTTCCCAGATATCTCTTAATTCTAACACTTCGAGCTTTTCTTATGCCACCAATAATAACCCGATTCCAACCAACGCAGGCGGGAACAACAATAATAACAACAGTGTCCGCAACAATAATGAGGCTGCATGCACCACGTCAAAACCTTCTAATTTTGCCAACAGTTTAACTAGCAATAATTCTTCGCCTTTGCCATCGTCGAAATCTTCACCATTATTATCATCTAGCCAATTACCTTTGCATTCGATGGCCAATGGCGAACTCACTAGTATCAATACTGCCAATCCCTCGGGAATTTCCTCAGGAAATAATACTCCGCTTACGATGTCTGGTGTGGTGGGTATGATGGCTAACAACGCCAGTTCTAACATTAACACTACAAGCGGTATCTCTTCGAATTCTGTTGCCACTTCGCCCCCAAGTATTGTTGGAGGGGGGACCAGTATCTCTTCGCTTAGAAGAACGTTGTCACAACCAGGAAGTACCACCAGATCGATCAAACCCCAGATGTTGGGGAAAGCGAATCCAGGAGGCCCAAACCCGGTGATTCTGGAAATGGGTATTCATGACTCGTCGTTGTCTGAGGACGGGGTATTGACTGACAGCGATGAAAAGAAATGACATTGTCATTTATATGTAGTTATTATTTATTATTGTGTAATATATCAAACAAGGGGTAATATTTTATTTTATATATAATTGCAGTTGTAGAAGAGACATCCGTTAAGTGTTGATGAATAAAAAGATCATGCACAAAACACCGGGTAACCTTCACTCCCCCGGATGGAAAAAATTTTTTTTTTTTAAAATCTGTGTGGAAGTATTATCACCCTCTTCCCCCTCTCGGAATCTCTTTATTGTTATTTGATTGAATAATACCAAAAAAACAAAAATTTCAAAAAATGTACGCCAGAACCTGTTTCAAATGTGGTGACACCGGTCACATCGCCAACGACTGTCCTCAAACCGAACGTCTTTGCTACAACTGCCACAAGCCAGGCCACAACTCCAGCGACTGTTCTGAACCACACACCGCTGCTGAAAAGACCTGTTACATTTGCGGTAAGACCGGCCACATCAAGACCGATTGTCCAAACAACAGTGTCCGTTGTTACAAGTGTCAAAAGCTCGGTCACTTCTCCAAGGACTGTACCAGCACCGCTGCTGCTCCATCTTCTTCTGCTCCAAGAAGCTTTGGTGGTAAGCAAACCACTTGCTTCAAGTGTGGTGGTATCAACCATTTCGCCAGAGACTGTCAAGCCGCCGATGTCAAATGTTACAACTGTGGCATGACTGGCCACATCTCCAAGGCCTGTTCCAACGCCGAAGGTAGTCGTGAAAAGACCTGTTACAACTGTCATCAACCAGGTCACATCTCCAAAGACTGTACCATTGTCGCCTAAGTTTGATCTATGATGATGATTTGAATGAGTGGCCGGGAAGAAAGAAAGAAACAAACAGGAAAAAAAAAGTGGTTTTATTATCTTTCTTTGCCGGTTAGTTAGTTATGTTGTCGAGTAGGAGGAGATGTTTCTGTGTGTTTTGTGGTGTTGATATGAGTTGTGCTAAAGCGTTGTACCTGGATGATGCGACGATAATAATGATAATGATGATGATTTTGGTAATATGCCAGATCTTTCAAAACCTTTCGTTATTATTTTCTCCATTTTCCTTTTTGTGTTGTTGTCGATATTGAAGTTTGTTGTTATTGTTGAAATCAAGGTCTGCTGAGTTTGGACCGTTGATGGTTGATGGTATAAGTATGCTGATTTTGTTGATATTTTTTTTCATGTTTTCCTATCCCAAATATTTTGTTTCCTCATTAAATTAATATTTTTTTATTATTATTTTGTGTATAATGCTAGCTTTGTCCTCTCCTTCACTTCTCTTGTTTATTTTTTTATTATCTCTTTTATTTATCCTTAAATTATTTTTCCCTGCTCGATTATTTTTTTTTGTTTA
The DNA here is from genome assembly GCA_031125765.1 of Saccharomycopsis amapae. Taxonomy (NCBI): domain Eukaryota; kingdom Fungi; phylum Ascomycota; class Saccharomycetes; order Ascoideales; family Saccharomycopsidaceae; genus Saccharomycopsis; species Saccharomycopsis amapae. The sequence goes on from JASTVC010000023.1 coordinate 85,515, forward strand.
CTGAAAAGAAATGTCCTTAAAAATCAAGGTTTTCCAATACTTTCAATTGTAATGCCAAGTGTCGTTGATCGTAGAAGTCATGACAAATACATTGATACCCCAAAATTTTTGTTTGTCCTTGATCAAAAGAGTTATTTATAATCCAAAACAAAAAGAAAAAAACAAAAACAAAAAAAAAACTAAAACTATAAAAATTCATTCATAGCCCATATGATTAAAGGATCCCATTGTAGATAGCATCTCCGAGTAAGCAAATTTTCTTGATCTCTTCAACATCATGGACTCTGACAACGTTGGTCTTGTTGGCAATGCACGCCATGATGATCCCACTGGTACCAATCACCAACTTTTCATTTTCTTTCAAGTTTAGAGTCTCATTGGTGATTCTCAGAATGAATCTTTTGCGACTAGGCCCCACCAATATTGGAAGCTTAGCAAAACTAAGATAATCATTAGTAGCCCCTGACTGTTGCTTGGATTGATCACCCCAAGGGTTCAAACCATGGATCTCATTGTAATTTTGCACCACGGTGGAATCACGGAACAATACCCCGTAATTTCTTAGTTCCCCACAACTCCTTACAAGGTTCAAGTTCTGTTGTAAAGTTTTCGCGAACCCAATACCCGGATCGATGATCATTTGCCATTTGGCTACCCCTGCTTTATAAGCCCGATTGATACTGATGGCAAGTTCTCTCGCCACCACTCTCGTAACCTCATGGTTGATGGCCCCAAACTCCACAATGTTGTCACCACCATCATCGACCAATTGATACTCGGTATGGTTTTTCATAGTTGTTGGGGTGCCTCTGGTATGGTTGACGATATATGGACATTGGAATTGTTTAACGACATCGAAAATCGTCGAATCGTACATCCCCATACTCACATCATTCACCATATCTGCCCCGGCTTCCAAAGTGGCTCCGGCGGTGTTACCGTAGAAAGTATCAACACTAATCAAGATGTTTCTTAATTTTTCATTAGAAGATTGTCTGATTTCTTTGATCAATGGTACAATACAATTGACTTCCTCTTGAGATGCTGCCATCATCGTGTCGTAGTCCTCGATTTTCGCTCCTGGTTTAGTAGAAGTCGCCCCAATATCAAGGATATCCGCTCCTTGATCAACGAGCCGTTGGGCGGTCTTTAGAGCATCTTTCACCAAGTAATTAGCCCCGCCATCGGAGAAGGAATCCTTGGTCATGTTGATGATCCCCATGATTTTGGTACGATCGCCATGGAAGTTGAATCTCCAATTATCGAATTGTTGATTGCCATTGAAGTTTCTCCGGATTGGCACCAAGGTAGTCATCCCAGGCTCCGAGGATCTGGAAAGTAGCCCTTGATGATGGTATTCCAAAATATTCTGATTGGTCACCGGATGGACGACATCGTTGATTGGGTCCAAGATTTCAGAAAGTGGGTTCAACACAAATAACCGTTCAAGCATTCTAGGATGCGGCACCACCAAGTTCTCATCGGTATCGTTACGATACACGATATTGTCATAGAGAAGAATATCAACATCGATGGATCTTGGACCATTATCGAATTCCTTAACCCTTCCAAGCTCTTGGTATTCCACTTGTTTAAGGAATTTGAGGAGTTCAAATGGCGAAAACGTGGTGCGAATCTTAAGGGCCCCATTGACAAAACTGGATTGGTCCAAATAATACATTGGGGTGGTTTCGTAAAGTGACGAAGTGGCCAAGATTTCAATCGATGGACATTCACGTAGACAATCAAGCATATGATAAATGTTCGCCATGGTATTACCCTCATTGGTACCGAACCCCAAGTAAGCAACATGCGAAGCTTTGATGGTGGTGGCATTGGTAGCCTTGAACATCAAGTCACTGGTGATAATATGAGATGATGTTGATGCTTCTTTGGAGACACTACTACCATTGGAGAACAAAACGATAGGAGTTTCTGTAACTAGTTCAAGCCCCACTCCGTCAGAATTCACCACGGCGTTAAGCTTGGTGATCCTCAAGTTGAAAATATTGACGATTCCGAATTTTTTTCTAAGGTAATCATCGACCGAAGTAATCAATGCTTCAACTGTAAGGAACTCAGTGTTTTCCACGTATTCTGACAACGATTCAAGTAATTCAAAACTGATAAACTCATTGAAGTTTTTGGCCAGGCATTTTGCGCAAATCTCATCGTAATCGAGCTTCAAATCAACCGCGACGTATTGTTTTTTCTTTCGTTCGAAATCAAAGATCCCAATCTTCGTCAACAATTTGAGTTGATCAAGAATCAAATAATTCGTAGGCGTTGGAGTTGTTGTTGTTGAAGATGATGGTTTGGTTAGCTGGTACGATTTTTCAATTCTCAAGTTACTGAGTTTCAAATGACATCTATCATCTTGGAAGACTAAAGTCAATTGATTAACGAATCGATCATTCAAATTAGGGATTTTATTGTTATGTTGGACGAGTTTTTCAAACATGGTATTCAAGAATTTCGGGGAATCGTCAAATTGGCAATTCTCATGGTTGAGGTACTGTAAAATATAATTCAGGACGTCAGCATAAGAAATCGAATGGTTTAAATCATCAGTAGGGCCAGAGTTTTGAAGCACTGAGTGGTTAAGCCCCAAAAGCACTGATAGTTTATAGAGCAATGGTTGTTGATTGAGTTCATTCCAGTAATTTTTCCCAATGTGGGCGTTGATCTTGAGATCTTTTACAAAGATCTTTGACGATTGACGTCTCATGGGGTTGATTTGCAATGGCTTGGAGGAAGGACTCACAAGAGACCTGGATAAAGGTAGCCTAAACATAGTAGGCAGACAAGACTCTCTAGTGGAGAATACGAAGAAGACCAAAGAAGAGTCATGTTGGAAGATGAGAAGCAATTTTTGGAGGAGTTTTTTTTTGCATGTTTTTCCCTATAATTTTTTCTCTCGATGGGATCAGCTACAATAATTATAATGGTAATGGGAAACACCATGATGGTTACAGCGAAGATACTGATGGTGCTGTAAAATGGCATAACCGCATAACCAACATGGTATATTCTTGAGGTATATATATATATATATATATACATCGCTTACAAGGTGTTTAGTAGTTTTAGATGGATTTACGTTGTTTATTAAGCACGACTATTTGACTATTAAAGGAAATCTAAAACAGGCAGTTAGTAAACTGTATCAAAGACAATAATGGCTTGCCAATACATATATAAACACATTGATATATATCTAGGGAACTCTCAGTGTATCAGGATAATTGATGAATGTTGGATAGGAAAAGTTATCAGCACATTGTGACTCTGAGTGAGCTGAGTAGGTTATCATCATAAACTGAGAGAACCCCATGTAAATAGAGAGGGAAACTAAACATACAATAATGAAATTGGCGGGCCAATGAACTGTAATTATTAAAACTAAAAAATAATTGAAGAGAGAAGAGAAAGGAAAATAGAAGAACAAAAAATTCTCGCCAATTTATACCGCTGTGGAAATTTTTTTTCCTATCCGGTGGGCTCCCAGGCTTGCCGTACCGGACAGCCGGGTGTTTTCCGCCTTTCCAAATTATTATTCACTCTGTCACAATTAATACATCATATATCTCTTTTACCCAGGATATACTCAGTAATGACAATAAATAACCCCGATGACTCCTTCGAGTTACAGTCCATCTCATTAGAAAGTAGAACAACTCCAGATGAAGACGACAATGAGGACGACAATGACAACGATCTTGTCCTCCACGAACTAGATTATGAAGAATCCCCTGTCACCGACCACGACGACACCGGGAAGTCCAGCATGAAAATGGCATTCATGAACATGTCCAACAGCATCTTGGGGGCCGGGATCATCGGGCAGCCTTACGCCACCAAGAATTGCGGGATCTTCACCAGTTTGATCACTTTTGTATTGCTCACGGTGATCATTGACTGGACCATCAGATTGATCATCATTAATTGTAAACTATCAGCTACAAAAACCTACCAGGACACTGCGTACAAATGTTTTGGCAAGCCAGGGAAAATCGTGATCTTGATCTCTCAAGGATTGTTTGCAATCGGCGGGTCCATTGCCTTTTGTATCATCATTGGTGATACCATTCCTCATGTTTTACAATCGATCACCCCCAGCTCGTGGATCGAGAATAATACCCTTTTGGCGTTGATTTTGAAGAGAAATACCGTGATCGTCTTACTCACCTGCTTCATTTCTTATCCATTATCGTTGACCGATAACATTGCCAACCTCGCAGTATCGTCGCTTTTTGCATTGATCAACATGGCGACCATCATCCTTATTATTGTCATTCATGGGTTCACCTTGTCCAAAGAGACGGTTTCCCGATACACTTTTGAAAACCCGTTCCAAGGCTACGTGTTCAACCCACAGTTATTCCAAGGGATCAGTGTAATATCATTTGCTCTAGTTTGTCATCATAATACCTCGTTCATATATGATTCTTTAAGAAAACCAACCTTGGACAGATTCACCAAATTAACCCATCTTAGTTGTTTCATCTCCATGATTTGCTGTGCCCTTGTTGGTGTTTCTGGTGATTTGATCTTTAAAGATAACACTAAGGGTAATATCCTCAACAATTTCCCTGAAGACGATTGGGTCATTAATATTGCCAGAGTGTGCTTTGGGCTTAATATGTTAACGACCTTCCCGCTTGAAATCTTTGTGGTTCGCCAAGTGATGAATGATTTAATAAACATTAACAAGAATCCAGAGAAAATAGCCCATCAACCATTATCACAAGCTGATAACGATTTCGACCAAGATAATCTTCCTGAAGAACCAAGGGGAGAGGAAATGTCATATAACAAACGGTTTTGGATAACCACGTTATTAGTATTTATCACCATGGGGGCATCGTTACTTACATGTAATCTTGGAGCCACTTTGGAACTTATTGGATCAGTCTCTGCATCAATTATGGCATTTATTTTCCCGGTGATGTGTTATATGAAATTGACTGATTACAAATCAAAGACTTTTAAAGAGAATCTTTGCGGATATTTTGTGATTGTGTTTGGGATATTGATTCTTGTGATTTCTTCGGCCCAAACCATTATTCAGGCAATCAATGAGAAGGATGGGGGTGATCATTGTAAAGTTGGATGAAAAATGGCATCAATTTTTACGTCGTTATTTTTTTGTTTGTTTTTGTATTCATTTATTCATAAACGAAATGTTTTTTGGTTATTGTTTTTTCTGTTATTTTAAATTGCTTATTTGGCTCTATTTCTACATTATTCCTATATGGATATATCATTCAATTCTCTGATAGTTGTTGTAAGTGATGAAGTTGATAGAGACCAGAAGCACCGCCAGGGCGCAGTAACCGGATTTTCACGAGGTAAAAAAAAAAAGCGCAGAAAATCAAACAGTTGTCGTTCTCATTCACGCCGATCACACTGTAACCGGAGGGGGCAACCAAGCAATTGAGACCGTGTTCCACCAACATATACTAGATCATTGTTCTTCGTCTGTCCAACAGTAATCATAGAGAACAAGACATCGTATTTTCCGCCTGAGAAATAAAGAATACCATCATCACCAACCGCAACAGCAATTTGTCCAGATTGATATAATTGTTACTCGGGCACACACTTTTACAACACATCATGTACAATCCATATGGGGATCAAGGACTTTCGTCCAATGTGTATTCTAATAACAACCAAGCAAACTCACGAGTCGCTCACGCTCAAGGAATATCAAATAATGTTAACAACAACAACAACAACAACAACAACCAATACCAACAAAACATTTATGGTTTAGGGAATCAACAACAACAACAACAGCCACAGCAACAACAGCAACAACAGCAACAACATCATCAACAACAACCACGAGAAAATGTAGGTTTCCAAGGAGCCCCGCAGTCCTTTAATAATTTCTTCAATGATCCAAAGACAAACTTGGGATTCCAAGTTGGCCAAACCGCGTTTGCTCAGGGAACCCAAATGATGGAAAACAATTTAAAGCCATACATTGGCAGCTCGTCTGATTTAAAAAATTTGTTCAAAGTGTCTAACAAGTACGTGTTGAAGAAAATCCTGCTTATATTGTTCCCATTCAGACACTCTAGCTGGTCAAGATTGATCTTGAACAATTCCGGGTCGAGCATGAACAATGGCAACCGATCTGTTGAATCGTTTGAATTGCCGGTCAACGATATCAATTCTCCTGATTTATACATTCCTTTGATGTCATTTATCACTTATATTTTATTGTGTGCGATTTTCCAAGGGTTGAAAGGGGAATTCCACCCGCAATTGTTTGGGTACACTTCATCAATTGTGTTTGGTTACCAATTATTGGACATTTTGGTGTTGAAATTGGGATTGTATTTATTGAATGTCGAGTCCAACTTTTGGGATTTGATCAGTTACTCGAATTACAAGTTTATTCCCTTGGTGATCAGTTTGATTGTCGATTTCTTCACCAAGAGCGCGACTGGCGGCAACACTATCAACTATTGGTTGATTTTCGGGTATTTGGACTTTGCGTTTGCATTCTTCTTGATGAGATCCTTGAAGCAAGTGTTTTTGGGCAATGGGATCAACAATAGTACGCAAACCGTGACCCACAAGCAACGACAGAAGAGGATCTACTTGTTATTTGGGTACAGTTTCCCATTTCAAATGATCTTAATGTTCTTGTTGATGTAGTGTGATGTATATGATGAATAAATGCAACAACTGGTGATTACTAGTGGATTTGTAGACGAAAAATGCCGTAGCAGGGAATACTAGGCGTGGTGCTAAAAAAATTAGCGGCAGTCATAGACCCAAGATTTGACAGATGTCTGGCATTACTTGAGAAGATTAGTGAATGATCGAGATATGGAAACAATAATAATATATATGGAATATAATATAATGAATATATTTGCGTATTTAGTAAGGGAAACAGATAAATCATAAGAGAGAGATCGACGCCGGTCACGGGACTCTAAAACGTTGATCACCAACAGTCAACAAACAATAACGGTGACAATTTTTTATTTTATTTTTTTTTATCATTTGGCACCATTTGGCTAAATAAAAAACGATACCTTAATATCCATAGCAACAGGGGTGGATCGTTGTGTTCTTATATCTGTGTGCTGTGTAATTATTGCTGGACTCCTTATCTCCATCTGTCTTTTTTTTCATCAACCCTTTTAATCTTTTTTTTTTGGTGACCTTCAAAAAAAAAAAAATAACTAATAAACGGAACTATCCAACACTCTTTCACTTGAAGACGTGTTCATTCTGCTCATTGAAAAAAAGATTGCATTATTTATCTCCTTGGTGAAACCCAGATATTATCATCAGAAAAATAGAATGCCCAACCACAATAACCAAATCATCCAATTGAAAATATAATCCATCCCAATAGTTGAAATCACATTTTATCCATGTTCAACAGTATAAACAATAACACAGATTGTAATCTGACAGGCGGCTCGTCGTCACACACCCCAATCCTGGGAAATAATAATGGAAACTCACTGTTTCCATCTCCTTTACCCCCATCCACCCGCCAACTTTCCACCGCCAACTCATCATTGTCACTTGGCAGTAGTTCCATGACCAACGACTCTTCCAAGAAGAAAAAGAAATGGAGACGCAATTTCAATGATTTGCTCACTGTGAGAAGAAAGGATCTTCCTGACTACGAATCCAGGGAAAGAATGATTATCCAGCAAATGGCTTCAGTCGCTAACGTACCCAAAAAAGAAGATAGTATCCCAGCCGCGGCTTCTACTGCCGGTTCATCATCAGTGACCAGTCCCAGCAGCAAATCCATGGCATCTGACTCAAACCGTAAAGGATTCTTCAAAAGCATGAAAAAGTTTGGCAAATCACAAGTCTCGGTCGATGGACCAACTAATATGCTAGACATGGAAGATGAAGACTATATTCGACAAAATTACTTCCCTAATAGTAATGGCCATCATGACCATGCCTCAGGCAATAATAACAATAAGAGACTTTCTGATGAAATAGAATCTTACCAAATAAGTCATGCCCATAACTCATCCGAAAGTTCATCACTCCTCAATAATCTTTATACTGATCACATCGGGTCGACTAGACCACGAGAAACCTTGAACCAGTCTGATGATGATGAAGATTTACCTTTCTTGGTTGAAGCATTATCAAGTAGCGGTATTGTGGCTCCTGGCTCCAATAACCGTCGCATCAGAGAATCAGTAGATGAAATTCGCAATTCAAAAGAAATTTTCAAAGGTAAAGACCCAATTACCGCCGATTCTGCTGCCAGCATAACGTCCCCAGCCCTGAGATACTTCGACAGTTCCAATCACATAAATGGCGACCTTCGGTCTCATTATCAAAAGAAGCGTGGTAGTGATAATACTATGGACGACACTAGGAGCCCAAGAACCATTTTCTCCTCACCTCTAATCACTAGTGATTTTGATGTTACAGATATTCAGGATTACGGTCATCCAGCACCACTTCATGATTTCTTGAGCGATGATAACGAGTCAACGAATGAACATGGTATTAGTGGCAAGAATATCAAACAGCAGGAGTCAATGTCTCAAAACCATGGTGTTCAGCCTCATACTGTCCCATTAACTCAGCCGTTGGCTATGCAAAGTACCAGGCATTCTAACGCTTATGAATCCTATCAAGAAAATGGCACTTCGACGCTAGAAAATTCTGATTCAAATCCTTCTGTCGTGTCTCCTACGAATATGGCCACAGGCAATGAAATGCGAACCGATGGAGGAAGTTCAAGAAAAAGAGGATTCAATCCATTTTCTAGATTGAAACCTAGATTGAACATCCTAAGCGGTAATCGATCAGTGAGTGGTAGTAGCTCTTTAAGTGCTGAAACATCTATCAGTAATAATGATAACCAAGTGGCAGCATCTACCGGAGATTCTAGTACCCCTCAGAATGAGAATAGAGGAACAAGAAGAGACGGGCTGTTGCTCCCAACTTTAAACTTGAGTAACGCGAGATCTCATTTAAGTAGATTCAATTCCCCAATGAACCTGCCACTTAGCGGATCGTTTTCGGCAAGCAATGCTAGTACCCCTACCAATCCAAACTTTAATCATAATAACTCCAGTGCCAACGATTTGGATAATACCTCGGGCTTCCAGCATCAGGCAAGAGTACTCTCGAGACTATTAGAACAGTCAGCGATTTCTACCCTTCGTAATCTCATTGGTGACTACAATAGCGAAGATGGTACTAGAATCGACAACAGAAACCGTAACAGAGGTTTGACTCTGAGGGTTCCTACCCTTCGGTTTGAAGATGGGTCCGACGCGAATTTTGCTGAGTTTACTATGGCGTTGCAAGGTAATTTATTAGCCAATGAATTATCAAATAGTGTTAGGTTACAAATGGACAGAGCAAGAAGAGAGAGACAAAATCAGCAAAATGGACCATCACTGGAAAATAACAACAATGAGCCAGAAAATCCTGAATACTTAATGGCTAATGACACAAGTAATGATGATAACACAACAAGCTCAGAACCAACCGCTGAAGACTTGAGAACACAATCGATGTCATTTTTTAGGGCTTTCCGGTTCACCTCAAGAAGGTCTACGTCCGATGGAGAAAATGACCAAGAACAAGTGCCAGTATTGATTCTTGGTGTTAGATCTGGATTACCAGAGGAAATTGATCGTTTCAATAACAATAGAAATAACAACAATAACAGAAACAATAATAGTACCAACAATAATAATACCAGTGGCAATAGCTCAGATGATGCTATTAACAATACCAACTCCCAAGCAAGCCCAACAAGCGAAGTTGAAAATTCCAACAGCACTAATAACAATGGCAGTACCGGAATGTCATTTTTCAGAAACAGAAACCACAGATCCCGTTTCAGGCTTGAAAATAGTCGTAATAGCCGACGTCTTGAAGAAATCGCCCAGAGTTATGATCAACGTACTAGAGCGAGACATGAAAATGCTCATGGAGCTCAAAGATCATGGGTTATTTTTGTAATGGGTCATTCATTCCCACCAGACCATGCGGTGTTGTCTGCACCAACAATTATGTCGGAAAACCCAACTTACGATGATTTGTTGTCATTGCAAGCGATGTTGGGTAGAGTCAAGCCATTGGTGGCTACCCAAGAAGATGTCGACAGATCTGGTGGATTATTGAAGATTATGGTTGATGATGTATCAGGAATCAAGAATTCTATCATTGAGGAAGATCAGGACAATGAAGAAGAATCCGACTACGAATCGGATGATGAAGGCGTAGAAGGCCACAAAAGTCACGAAGTCTCCACCATTAAAGTTGTATCTAATGATTCGTGCCCTGTGTGTCTTTGTGAATATGAGGATGAAGACTTTTGTCGGAAATTGAAAACCTGTGGCCATTTCTTCCATAAAGAATGTATTGATCAATGGTTAATCACCGGTAGAAACTCTTGTCCGTTGTGTCGTAAAAAAGGTGTTGCAGTCAAGAAGAAGAAGAATAATGAAGGTAACAATGGCACCACCACGACTACGACCACCACAGGAGAAATCAATTCTATCGGCGACAACGCCAATGACCCAGGACTAGATTTTAGTGACTCGGAAAACATCACAGATACCATTCCCGATCCTACCATACCATCTTCTGATGGGCCTGAAATTTCTCACGGGATTTCTTTCGATAGAGATATGCCGTTGACTGCCCGTGACAGTTGGTATATTTCTTCATAATATATAAACAGTGTATTAATAATTCTTTATTGATTGTTCTTACAGTCCAATATAGGTCTGTTTGATTTGCTTTTTTATTTAATTTGATATGTTTCCTCGATATTTTGTACTGGTTTCTTTTCTTTTCTTTCTTGTCTTTTAGATGCTTTTCACAGTTTGTGTTATAGCTTTTATCTTTTTCTTCTCATTTCTTTGTTCTATTCCAAATATCCTTTTGGTTTTTATCGTATTGTGAGGGACCTTTCAAAAGGAAAAAAAAAAGGTTGCAAATCAAACAATTCGATAACCATCTTTCATTTTGCTTATGGTTTCTACGAATTTTTCGTTTCTTCTTGTCACAAACTTAAATCAAAATTGCATTATTCTTACATAAATTTTCGGTTTCTTGATAAGCATTAAATGCTTCACCTTCAAATAACATATAAAAAAAAAAAATCGCTTTGTTGATATTACGAGCCCACGCACGCTCTGCACGCACCGATGATTTCATTGCCACTTCGAAATATTAAATAAGTATTTTACCCCAATAGACAAGTAAATCTCAAATCTGTTGTCCCATTTGGAAATAAAGTAATCATAATAATAAAGAATTCCAATATAAAATGGTGAGTTAACACATTATGATAATAGGTATACTTACATGATTCTGAATTGCCAACTAACAAGAAAAAAAAATAGTTCAGTGGATTTGGAGGTTTCAACGATGGATTTGAAGGGTTCATGGGCCAGATGCACCAATCTTCGACATTTGAAGACTATTTCCGGTGCTATCCAATTATCATGATGCCTGATAGCACTCGGAAAGATGATGCCAATTTCGGTGGAAAAGTTTTCTTACCGGCATCAGCTTTGAACAAGTTGACGAGATTGAACATCAGTTATCCAATGTTATTCCAATTGACCAACGAGAATAATGGATTGATTAGCCACTCTGGGGTGTTGGAATTTACTGCCGAAGAAGGAAGAATTTACGTTCCTCAATGGATAATGAGCACTTTGAAGTTGGAGCCGGGAGAATTGATCAAGCTTAACAGTTGTGATTTGCCAAAGGGGAAATTCGTGAAGATCGAGCCCCAATCGGTGAACTTTTTGGATATCAGCGACCCTAAAGCGGTGTTGGAGAACGTGTTGAGAAAATTCACCACATTGACCGTCGACGATATTATCGAAGTGAATTATAATGACACAATCTACGAGATTAAGATCTTGGAAGCTAAACCAGAGACCGTGAACCACGGGATTTGTGTGGTGGAAACTGATTTGGAAACCGATTTCGCCCCGCCAGTAGGATACGTCGAACCAGATTACAAGAACAAGGCCCCGGAAAAGTACCAAAAGAACCAATCGACCAAAAGAGAATGGAAACCGGTGAATAATTACGGTGCCATGGCCAAAGCCCTAAATTATGCAGAGATGATGAAACCAGACACGTCGTCGTCGTCGTTCCAAGGTCACGGGGCAAGATTATCTGGTAAAACCATTGTCAATGAAGATAAGGACAATGCTGAGCCAATAGACGTCACGAAACTTAGCTTGGATGGCCCGGTGAAACCATTGAGGTTACCGGGAAACCAATTGTTTTTCGGTTTCCCATTGACCCCACCACCAGAATCCGAGGAACAAAAATCAGGAGAACTGAATAAAGAAGAAGGAGAAGAAGAGACCACCGACAAGCAGGGGTTTGCCGGAGCAGGGAAGTCTTTGAGGGAAGCTACAAAAAAGCGCAAAAGTACAAGAGGCCATTCGACACATAAGGCTAAAGTACGAAGCCCAGGGAGTTCGCCATCTGATCCCATGGAAATTGATTGATTGGTGATACATGTATACTCTTTTTGTGATTTATATCATTTGCCTATATAAATATCTTTTTCAATTTTTTTTTTGCCTCTCCATATATTTTCATATCTTGCTGCGGTTTTTACTGATGAGATTACAAGTATGATAAGTTGAAATAACTCATTCCTTCCTGTTATTTTTTTTCTTCATTCATTTTATTGTTTTGTAAGAATTCCCCACCTAGATTAATACTATAAAAGAAACAGCAATGCTCTCTAATTGGAACCTGGCAATATTAGTTTTTCTTCCTTTTTTTATGCATTTTTTTTTATTTTCTTTATTTTGATTTTGATTTTGTTGGCCCGGCCATTTCTTCTCATTAAGCAACGGTCTTGCCACTAACCACCTCTTTCCCGGTCTTCTTAATGGCAGCGAGCACCGAGTCGTAACTGACTTCTCCCGCAGTAGTCACATCCACAAGCTGGGTCTTCAAATCGGCATTGACACCCTTAACCCCTTCTAATCTGTTCAAGGCCTTGGTGACGGCACCAGAACACCCACCGCAAGACATCTTGACGTTGAATTGGTATTGATGATCGGACATTATGGTGATGAAAAAAGAAAGAGCGAAAAAGATATTTATCTATCAATATATATGATTACGGTTGATTCTTCGTGACTATCAAAAAGGCAACAAAGGGTTGGAAAAAGAATTGTGTAATGGAATACCAACAAAGGTAAAACGAATGAAAGTATTACAAATGTAACGGACGCCCCCCCCACCAGGGTACCAGTTTTTTTGGGGGTTCGCTTTTTTCATAGGGCTCCACGTGACTGTGGCACCCATCGGGGCTCTTGATGGCGCAGCGCGTAGCTTATCAACATGGGAAAAGGGATTATCATGGAATATCATTGAGATGCGGATATGAATAATATCAATAACGGATGTTTCATAATAGTGAACTAGAGAGAGAGAGACAAAAAAAAAAGGTCAGGGTGAGATAAGACTCCAAATATACAAACTCAGCACACAAATAATAATAAAAAAAAATCGGACAAGGAAAGGGAAAAGAACTGGAAAGGAAACCTAATAGTAATAATAATAATGAAAATAGAAAAGAATAATAATAAAAATAATAACAATAGTATAAATAAATAAATTAAACGCTAATCCCAAAAAGTAGAAAGAAAAGTTAATACATGCATATGGAAACACAAAAAAAATAATAATAATAATAAACCAATCAAACCTTTTTTAATTGATATTAAAACACAATCTAGAAGAAATCAAAATCTAAACACTTGGACCCACTTTCATACTCATATTGCAAGATCCCACCTACTGATTCATCGCTAATGCCTATTGTCAACACCTCACCATTACCATCTTCGCAATCGTTCACACATAAGCCCGATATTTTGCCAAATGTTTGGATACATTGACCCGATACCGTGTATTTGGACCCTGTAGATGGATTATTGGAATTCGAATAGGAGCGTGGAACACGCATCGAAGAATTTTCACTATAACCACTGCTTCCATAATCATCAAAACAATGAGCATCATAAGTATAATTGGACTTTGCTGGAGCTCCGGAGATCGGCTCACTATAGGTTGTTAAATCGTCCAAGTTGATAACATTCACATTATCCACGGTTTCCCCAAAGAATAAGAAGTTTCTGCTATTACTGAACCTTACGTTCCGTACACTGTTATTGTTATTGGTTAGATCACTGGAAAATGTCGAAAAACAGGCAGCATCCTCCCATTCTCCAATGAAACAGTTCTTCTGATTGCCATCGAGCAAATCAATAGCGGTGAACGGCTTCTGGTCAGTACGGGTTCCCAATGATGCATCACAATCGGCATCTTGAGGTCTCACCACAATTTTCCGTAAATCATTTAGAACAACCGTGCCGTCTTGATTACCGGTCACCACTAGATTCTCATTGAATTTACTCCAATCACAAGAAAAACTATAATCATGATGGTTGCTAAATTTCAATATTGGTTGTTTGTGGGACACTCTATCATCAATGATGAAGGATTCTAAACAATCCCCGACAATGAGCTTCAAATCGGCGTTTGATGGATTGAGGGATAATGAATTAATCGGGAACGGGAAACGATAATTGGAAAGCACTTGTTTTTCTAAATTGAAATTACGTAAGTACGAATCATTAGTGGCGAATAAAACACTCGAGGTAACACTTTTAGGTGATGATGATGGAACAAGCTGGACGACGTTTATAATACCATTGGCGTTGGTCGTCAAAATGTCTTGGTAAATGTCCTTTGTCTGATTATTGAACAAAAGATAGTCACCAGTGTATGACCCCGCAGCCACTAGATCCTGATTGGCTGATAATGTGGATATTTTGATATGCTGATTGAATGAGTTTTTCAATTTCTATAAGATATTAATATTGTTGCCCTGGAAAAACTGTTTTTTTAAAGCCAGTGAAAGAAAGAAAAAATTTCTTTTTTTAAAATTTAAAGAAAAAAAAAAACATCAAATTTTACTCACACTTTGATCGATCAAAACTTCAACGGATCCCGTTTGGGGATTCAATTGTTTGATTTCAAAGCCCCTTGTAGTATCTTTTAGCGTATTGCCATGCAAGTACTGGTCCAATTGCAGCACCGCATTGTAGTCACTGACAACAATAGAATTATCACGACCTGAAGCTATGAGGTTTCGTAGTTGGAAATGAACCAAATATGGTTTGGCATTCTTGAAAAAATTCTTGAACAGGAAAAATGCTGATGAACCTGGAATGATGGAATTTGGATTGGTATAGGAGATAGCCGACGGCGACGTGTAGTACGTTGGTGAGGTGTTTATATTCTAATAGTGAGTTAGTAATGATGTTTCACGAATACTATCACAAGACGCTTTATATAGTGACTTTCTCGTCTGTATAATGTGGTCATCACATATTGGCTAGCTCCTGATAGAATTTTTTTTTTTTTTTTTTTTTTTTTTTTTTCTTTGCCTCTTCCCCTCCTCCCCCCTAGGACAGACCATAACACTAAGAGAGCTATAAGTTAGAAATGTGATTATGAAAAATAAACAACATACCTGTTTAGACTTTTTGCAAGAATCCTGGATATTAAAAAAATTCTTCAAATCCAACTGCCTAGACTGAAACATCATTTCTCTTTGGGCTTGATTCTTCCAGAAGATACCTTGGTGGTCAATAATGAAACCTGGGTCATTATTGGTGCTAGATTTGCCGTCATCGATGATACTAGAGGAATCTTTGAGCAAATACGACTCTTCGCTAAGAATATGCTCCAACAGATTTCTGGTGATAACAGAGTGCCTGTTGCGGCCGTTCAGCTGCTGGCGCAAAAGTTGGTCATCGTTACCCAACGGCCGAGGAAATGAGGAAGATGAGGACATCATCGGCGAACTGGAGACACCAAAGCTTTTATACACTCCGAAATTCACATCGATAATTTGTTGGGTTTGGCTAATCGATGACCGGAGACTGCTGCCGCTTGTGTAGCCTCTGTTTCTATTAGGATTGTCGTAATAATTGTAGAGTATCTGGTTAAGATATGATCTGAAATCGTTGACCAACTCAGAGTTGCTAGAGTTCTCGTACTGGTGCAATGAGCTTCCCAATTCTAAAAATGCTTCTTCATCTTCTATGATGATAAGATCCTCGACTGTGGGTTGGGTGGTGTCATCGTTATCATAAGCCGATGCCAACGGCGTGGTAAACTGGCTGGTTATTCGGTTCTCCATGATTTGATGTGGGTACGGATGAAAATTATTAATGATGAAGGGGAATAACAAGAGCAAATGAAAAGAAAATTATAAGTTGAGAATTGTAGATTTGTTGATTGGCGAGACCATACAGAAAGAGATGATTTGAAAAGCAAAAGAAAAAAAAAAAAATAAAAAATAAAAAAAATCAATTAGAAAACACAACCACTAGTGCACGTGTGGTAAGATATTACTAAACATCTGCTGTATATTTACATATTTATAGAGAGGTAATTTATACAGAGATAACTAGATATTGCTATGGACTTAGACGAATTATTGTCTCTTGAACAAGAGTATGTTTTTTTTTTTTTTTCTTGTTTCTATCGACAAATCGGTGCATAATATACTGACAAAACCCGAGGTTTTACAACGATGGATACCAGGAAGGAAAGCAAGAAGTGATTGACGAGACCCGGAAATCAGGGAAGATGTTAGGGATCCAGACAGCCTACCAAAGATTGATACTCATAGGGATGATTGTCGGTTACCTAACAGTGATCAACGACACTAAAAAGGAAGTGTTCAAAAAACTCAAAGGCCGACTCAGCTTGGAAGACATCAACATCGAGGAATTAATGTCCAATGATGAACAGAGTATAGAAAAACTAGACAAATTGATCAAGAAATCTAGAAACTGGGTCCAAATGAACAGCTTTCTGAGAAAATCGGCCGAGGAAAGCATAAAAATCCCCAAAATGAATGTGGTTGATGAGTTAATCTTGAAAGTCACTGGCCAAACCCCAAACTCATCGACATCGCAGAACAACGACTTAGAGGACTGGTAAGTTTCTTTCAATGTATACTTTTTCCTTTGTGACTCTTTCTCACTTTCTTTAATTTCCTGAGTGTATTTTTAGTATATTGTACTTTATTTTATTAGTAATTTTTTTTTTCAATCTCATGTACAGTAATAGAGAATCACAGCAAACCACACCAATTGTCATTAATTAAAAGAAAATGAAAAATATAAAATTAAAAAAGAAGAGGACAAATTCGAAACAGAAAATACCAGTACTTAACAAGCATAAATTTTCACATCTCACTTGAAACAAAGCTTCAATTCACCATTATTACTGGTATATGCGAAACCAATCTGTCTTCCTCTGAATGCCATGTTAGCAATTTGGTAACCTAAACTTTTATTGTTTGTGATTTCGAAACATTCGGTAAAAGTTTTCAACTCATAGATTCTTGTAGATGCTCCGCCTTGGAAACAGGCTGCCACATAACGTCCATCTCCCGAGATGTCAATGGACATTACAGATTCATCAACCAATGCCACGGTCTTCACACAACTTAAAGATGAAGTGGACCACACGGAAACTATCCCCTCATGGCTTCCAATGATCAAATAGTGGCCACTTGGATCAAATGCCATAGCATTAATACACGACACACTGGCTTTGAAAGTATAGATGTTTTCCAAGCCATTTGCGAGTTCTTCATTCACTTTGAAAATCCCTACTTCCCCATTACTAAATCCCAAGACGATCGACCCATCGTCGTTCGCCCAAACAAAACTGAATATAAAATAATCAAAACTGGCCTCGGCAACCACTTTCAAGTCTTTAGATTCCATATCTATCACCGTCAAATAATGCGTAGTACTGCCCGCTTCTTTATCGATTAATTTACTGATACAACTCAAGTATTTGCCCCGGGGACTATAGCTGACCAATTTGGTGTTCCCCTTGATTAGGAATTCCATCGTTAGTTTCTGGGTTTCAATATTCCATATTTTCAAATTATCCCCGCCCACCGTGGCGATGGTAACATCATTATTTGGATCCCAGCTCAATGATCCAATGGCATCTCGGTGGCAATTCTTGATTATGTGGTGTTTGGAAAACAGGTTCATACTGGCCCCCAGAAAGTCACAGACCAACAACGATTTGGTGTGTCGGGAGTACGCCACTCTATTGCCAACAGGACTCCATTTGATATCCAATATTTCCGAGTAAAGACGGTCCTCTTCATCGCGGATTGTCGCTGTATTCAACGAAGCAAAGTATTTTTTCGCTAGAGCAACGTGGTCCTCAGCAGCAGCGGCGGAAGGAACAGCAGTAGAGGCAGCAGCAGCAGCGGCAGCAGTGGCAGTAGAAGAGGCAGAAACACCACCGCCACCAGTTCTTTTTCTATTTCCAATCATTCTCTCGGTTTCTGAGTCACCACACTATTGTAATGTAGTATTAGTTCAATTGTGACTATCTTTATCGTTGATTGTTAAGGAGATTCCTCTTCACAATTTTTTGTCAAAAAAAAAGGATAAAAAAAAACAAAAAAACAAAATTAGAAAAAACACAGACAAGGGGAATAGCCTGCAAAGCTATAGATTTTCGATAGATCCTAGGTCGTTTCGAAGATATCCAGGGAAAATAGCTCATAGTTCAAGATCTTTTTCCCTTGAGAACAAAAGAGCCGGAGAAGAGTTCTGGAATCTTTTTTCCTTCTTCCAAATAATGGCATTTTCAAATTTTTTTGCTTCAAAAGGAGTACCCAAACAATTATCCAATGCCGACAAGTTGAAAAGATTGAAGGCCAATTCAAGGACAGGCTCCAAGAATGCTGTCCCAATCAGACCGGCTGATTACTCATCATCCTCAAGATCCAATCGTTTTTCAACAAAAGATTCCAAGAATTGGAAGAAAAATAAGAGTGATGTGATTTCCGACGATGATGATGGAGTTGATATTCATGGTTTGTCAGCTGTAAATGATGGCAATTCAATAGATGACGAGGAAAATTACAACGACAAAGATTTGGAAGATATTGGCCTAGGCGATTTACTCAGTAAAAACTATTCTAAGTTCGAGGATATCGATGAATATTTGAGCCAGGACAAACCATCATCAAAATTCAGTTCCAAGAAACTTGATTCCACCAGGAAACTCGGTGAGAGATTGCAAAGTAGCCAGCCGGACGATGATTTGAATCTCGAAGAATTGCCAACGTTGGATATCTTGAATGAGATCCCTACAAAGAATGTGGCGAATGGCGTGGAAGATTTTGGGAAATTTTTCGAAGATGATTCAAAAGAAATCGAGGATGCCATGGAAAAATATTCCAAAAATATATACCCAAAGCTTGATCAGAAATTCCCCGAACCTCTAACTAAAGAATTGATAATTCAGAGGACTAAAACTCCGATTGAGGAGATTATTCCCGAAATAGTTAACGAAGAGCTCGATTCGATATTCTATCGGCGTGCGGTGGAGGTTTTCGAAACCTCGGAGAAAAAAATCCTCAGTGCTAGACAACTATCCAATTTGGATCTTAATGAATTTAGCGTTGGGTATTTCGGGTCAGAAGTCCAACAGACCATCTCGTTGGAAATCGCGAAAAAGTATCCAAATTTTTCCAGTTTACGGAAGAAGCTGAACCGCGAGAGACTTCTGGAAACCAATTTTTTCAAAGTCCTCAATTTTTGGGGCGTGGATTTCTTCAACTTGTACGTGCTAGCACCAGAAATTGCTGCTAAGTTGGCCACCAAAGATTTTGGGGTACCGTTGGAAGATGCCTATGAGATCTTATTCGATACTACTGATTATGGGAGATTCATTATTGATAGAAGAATGTACGAGAAGAATGGCGGAGACTACAAAAGGAAGAGAGTAGCTGTCCTTGACGATATAATTGATGACGATGATGATGAACAGGAAGAAGAAGAAGTGGAAGTGGAAAAAGTAGGCAGTGATTCCTCAAAAGTGAAAGTTAAAGAAGAAGAGTATGAAAAATCCAAGGGTTTGATCATTTCAAAGAAAAATAATATAAAAATCAAAAACAAAAAGTCCATCAATGACATTACGAATTATTTTAAAAAATCTCAAACTAAATCCAACGGTGACAACAAAGGCGCTTTGATTAACAGTAATTCTCTGAAGAAAACCCTGTCTTTTTCTGAAATAATAAAAAAACCAAAAAATGAAGGCAAAAAGCAACAAGCGTTAGATTTGAGCGATAGTAGTGATAATGACGATGATGATTTTAGATCGGTGAAGAAGGGAAGTACAACCGAATCTATGACCCAAAAGAGTCTCAGAAAGCACATAATTAAATCAGACAGTGATAAAGAAACTGTTACTGCGAACAGGTACTCAAAAAAGAAACAGCCACTGAAGAGGGCATCAACAAATGATAGTGATATAGAAGAAAGTTTTGGAAGTAGGGCCCTGAAGAAAACAAAGTCTAAAAGAGATTCTCCCGGGTCCTACACGATGGGAAATTCTTCAAAGAAAAGAAGATTTGATAGTGAAAAATCCAATGCAAGTAGTGATGCGAACACTGACTCAGATTCTGATGGTGGTTTGGGAGAGATGATGAAAGCTTCCAAAAATAACAAAAAGAATCAGTCATGGAGCGTCAGAAGTAATGAAAGAATGTATTCAGACCTGGAACTAGATGGGTGTTAATTTTGTGTTGTTTGCTACATTGTTTCTGTCTGCTTAGTTTTGCTTTGTTCATTCTCTTTATTTCAATCTGTAATATAACGTATTGTACAATAATTTTTTCATTTAATACATTTACATTAATGCTTTATCCATTTTTTTTTTTTTTTGGTCTTCGTGCTTTAGAAATTCTTTTTTAACAAAATTCTAGAAATTAATAAAAACCTTTAGAGACTTTCTGCTACATAAACTTCTCCATGTACCGTGGTTTAATAAGCTTTATATTAGAGAGTAAACAATAATGAATGATTTATACTTGTATATAAAAGAAATAATAACAAAACTTGGCGATATATGTACAGGTTTGCAGACTCTTTGGGCCCTCCACTAGAATAAAAAAAAAAAAGGGTAAAAAAAAAAATAATTAATCATTGATAACATTTAAACACCACCACTCACACTTACCCACAAACACAGAATTAACCTATCGGCAAACTTCGATTAATAATCGGCCAACAAGAATTCGACTTGTCTATAATAATCTTTGCTCAAGTATTCTGGCAATTCTTCACCGCTAAGCCACAAATAGTCTTTGAATTGTGATTCTTTTTGGTTCAACACAAAATCACCAGCCAAAATGTGAGACTTGATGATATACTCTTTTGAGGCAACGTTGGCAGCGGCACCGTCGACAATCTTATTACTTGAATCATATTTCACAACGTGGATTGGAGTATTGGTGACGGTGAACATGTTGAAATCCTTCTGACTGATATTCTGTATATTTTCGGTGGCATATTCATCCAATGCAGAGATTCTTTTTCCAGCATTGTATTTGAAACTTGGGAACTTCCATTCACTAGATTTCTTATCTTGGACAATTAAGTACAAAGTAGAATCCAACTTTCTTTCTAAACTTTTTAAATCTTTCTTTACGTCGGCGTCGGTGATTCTTGAGTTTGGAACGATCGGTTTGACAACATCACTTTCTTTTTTGAACTTGGAGTTTTCATCCTGTTCTTCCTTGACGTTTATCACTTGCTTTTCGCTTCTTTCTCTTAAATGTTTGATGTTTGGAGTACCCTTTGGATAGAAAACTCCTTCTTCTTTAGAGATTGGCCATTTTTGGTTTTTGAAAAAAGCGGCTTCTGCCAATGATGACTTCTTGAAATAGTAGTAGTAAGGGAAAGACCACATCAATCTGCGCTGTAATTCATCTTGGTAGTTATAGTACTGTTTTTCAAATTCTCCCAATGTTGGAGTGACGATAGGTACTCTGGAAAGAAACAAACTTGATGAAATGGAGTCAATTGGAGTTTTGGTCTTGACGTTTTCAACTGGTTCGGCAAATCTGGCGATGCTGCTTGTTGAAAAGCCTCTGACAGAGAAGCTGCTGGTAGTTCTCAATGAGTTTCTTAGCATTTTTTTTTTTACTCTTGGGTAGTCGTCAGTCTAGAAGAATAAACACAACAGCCTTGTTTTATTTTGTCTGATAGGTGGTTTATCACCAATTTTGAAAAAAATTTTTGGAAGAAAAAAAAAATTGGAGATTTCACCTTTGGTCACGTGAAGATATAAGAATGGGGTTCTCTCTCAGAGAACTTGAACAGATTTGTGATTCTACGTTATTAAATATATAATATTAATAATAATAATAATACAATTTATGTCCCCCTTTATATATAATATATATTACATCAGTCCATGAGATATTCCTCAATTTTAAAATTCAAGTCCTTGGCAATCTGCTCAATGAAATCGTAATTGAAATTTGCCTTGAATTTTATTTTTCCATTTAATAAGTCCAAATTCGAAGTATTTGTCGATGCCAGGGCTTTGGTAATTAAATTCAACGACACGAGATTTGAGAACTGTGAGTAGAACTCAACGTTGAACGATATCTTTGGATGTTTCCCCGGTTTGCTGAACAAGATTTCTTCGGTATTTCCGTAAATACTCGACAAAATTGCCAACATTCGCTCTAGTTCGAACGCCGCAGGGTTTAATAATCTGGTGTTGATCGCTCCTTTCCCCTTCGAGGAGGCGATTTTCTGATGGTATCGTTTCCGTGAACTGAGCTCTTTTAGCCTCGAGAAGATCACAAAATCATATTTAGGAGCAATGAACGACGCCAAATACGCAGCACATAACACGAATTTAGAATACACTGGGAGGTCTATTACCGATTTATTATGTCGCATGATACTTTTCATGACTTTCCGATTGGTTTCTATTGGCTCATCAATGAACGAATCGTTCACCACTGATTCTCCTTTGAATAGATTCTGGTTCTCTTTATACAATTTGAGTATATCATTGAAGTTATAAATCTTATCCACAAAGATTTTTTTGGTGAAGGTGGGCCAGATCTGCAAGATCAATTCCACGAGTATTGTAATGTTGGATCCCGTGAACGAATGGAACGAATCAATCACCAATTTCACATAGTCCTCCCAGAATTGTTGCTGCTCCAGGCTCAATCTATTACAATTATCATTGTTTCTTGTGGTAATAGCGGTGTCTTCTGTGAATTTGCAATGATGATGGACTAGATAGCTGGAAGTGATTGAATCAGTCAAGATATGGAACACTTCGTCTTGTGTGTAATTTTGGAAAAAAATCGTTGGCAAAGAGTAATTGTTGAGTTCTCCCAAATTGTCACTGGTATAATAAAGATTGTAGTTATTTAGAAGAATCACCAACACAAACTTATCCTTGATGATCGATGATGATTCCATCACTTTATTCAACCCGAAAATCAATTGTAAAACATCGGTGAAATCCCCTAAACTCCCGAAATCCTCAAAGAGTAAATAATTTAGTTTGGTAATCTTATGGGTCTGGATAATGTTTTCTAACTTGATCATGAATTTGTTCAGGCTATCACAAAACCCGATCTGATCATCATTTCCATTATTAACTTCGACGATTTTTTGCAATGTTTTCTCGAAGAAAGATCTCAAGGATATCACCGCAGAACAATCAACGTCAATTATATTGACCTGATCATCCTTTGACTCTTTTAATAGATTGAAATAGTTATTGAGAATAAATTGTTTACCTGAATTGATCCCATGAACAATAAGAACTCGAAGCAAGTTTCCTAGAGACGCATATGAGTCTAATAAGTCTAGCTGAGAGTCTCGGCAAGGAATTGTCATCCTCAACTCTTCTAAATCCATTTTCTACCCCCAATTAGCTGGTTTTTCAAGAAAGTGGTAATATAAAGGGCTTTGTTTACATTTTGGTAAAGAAAAAAATATCACATTATCTTTTTATGTGCGGGTGTTGGATAGCTGGTGTATAGGTGTTATGAGTTCCCCACTAACAAACATTTCAAAAAAACGAAATTTCTCGTCAATGGTCCGTATTTCAAAAACAGGCTCTTCAGTAGATAATTTGGCAAACTTATTTCAATAACTCTCTCATAAGTTTGGTCTTTTAGACTGCAATCCAGGACATTATTGAGAGTTATAATCGAGATGATTCTGACGATATACACGTGACATTTATTACCACGTGGTTTTCACTTTTTTTTTTTCTTTTTTTTTCTTTTTTGCCCCGTGTAGCAAAAACTTTTGCGGCCAAAAAGGATACAAAAAAAACCTTTCCTCTTCTTCCTATGTGGCAAACATTATCAACAAACTTCAGACAACTGGGAGATATATTAAGGAATATATACGATATATCGTCAGGCAGAAAAAGGAAAGTGAAAGAGAGAAAAATAGTCCAAGTGAGATTGAAAGTGTTCTATTTTTTGTTTGTTTGTTTGTTTGTTTGTTTTGTATTTTGAATTCAATTGTTTCTTGCCATTCATTTCCCGAGAATTGAAAAAGGTATAATTTTTTGGAGCGCTTGAGGTCAGCATTGTTTTTTATTTATTTAGTGTTAAATCTTGCTAGTAAAGAGAAGCTTAGCTGTTAGAAGAGAATCTTGTATTAATAGTTGTATCATCACAAGCGTATTATTTGGTAACAAGAACAACAACAACATTTGTCTACGTATTGTATCAGACGTTCCATTAGAAAACCACCTTATTTTTAATCATTACAAGTCCTAAGCTTACCCAGTAATTTTAGTTCCAGAATATTGAGAAAAAAAAATTATGTCTAACTTTGAACAATTTGATGAGATATTGGAGGAAATCAGAGGGCTTAAGGCCCCTGGTGTTTCCGGCTCACGTATCAAGAAGTTGACGGAGATCGCGATCAAGAATATTAATGTATGTATTGAGATGAATCAGTCCTTTGAATGAGCCATTGTCATTATTGTTATTATTGCTAGTGATGATGATAATAATGATGAACAAAATGGTTGACATTTAAGAGGCTCAGCAAAATAAAGTAAAGAGAGAAATTCAAATTTGGAAAGAATTAGTTTTACTAACCGGTTTATGATTCTTGAATCTTCTTTTATCCTCTTTGTCTTGGCTAGTCCAATGTGAAGGTAGTTGTTCTCTGCGTTTTTTCTACAGAGAATTTTCTATTTGGTGGGGATATGAAAGAATTATCAAGGATTGTAATTTTGATGATAGATGGAATCACAAATTGTCGAAAAAGTGACTAGATTTTGTAAAGACATTCCTGCGTCGCATAAAGTTGGTGGGCTTTATATTATTGATTCGATTGCCAGAGCATTCCAAGGTCAAGCTCGTAAAGTAGACGATCAACGTATTAATTATGATAACTTGAGCTACATGACCATCAACAACGGAACCTATATTTCAGGGTTGTTGGCTTTCAACAACAACATTGAAAGTATTTTGGATGCTTGTTTAAGTAATATGGAAGGTAACAATCAAAAGGAGAAGACTCAGAAATTAGTAGAAATTTGGTCGAAAGCTTCTACTTTTGATAGAAAAGTGTTAGATAAGATTCGTAACAAGTTCTTCGATGCTGGTAATAATAGTAATGGTTCAGGAAATACTAGTGATGCATCGTCAATTTTGAAATCATTAGCATCTTTGGCTGCCCCAAATCATTCGCAACAAGCTCCTGCTCCTGGTGCTCCTCCAATGAACCCACCAGCTAATAATGCTGCTGGGTCTTTCAGTAACAATGCTCCAATGGATAATAATAACAGCCAAGGAGCCGCTCCTCCTGATCCAAATGCGATTTTCCAAATGTTGCAACAAATGCAACATCAAAATCCAAACGGAATGCTACCACAAGCTTCCAATCCTCCTCCTCCACAAAACAATTATCGTGGTAGACAAGGATACGGCGGTAACAGTTATAACGGGGACTCTCAATACGGTGATAACGGTGGCAACTATGGAGGTAATAATAATAATGGCGGTGGTTATGGAAATTACGGGTACGGTAATAATAACAGCGGTTATGGAGGTAATAATAACAACGACAACTATGGTGGAAATGATTATGGTAACAACTATAGTAATAATAATAACCATGGTTATGGTAACAATTACAACAATAATGGATATGGTGGTAATAATCATAATAACAATAACGGTTATGGAAATGGTTACGGAAATAACTACAATAACCATAGTGCCAGCAACAGCTACAATGAAAACTCTGGTTATAACAGTTATGACTCTCGTGGGGGTCGTGGAGGCCGTGGGGGCCGTGGTGGGAGAGGAGGCCGTGGTGGTGCCATGGGGGGAAATAATATGAGATCGAGATCGAGATCCCCTGGAAGAGGAACTGGCAACTTTGATGAAAGAAGAGCCATGAGACAACAAAAGATCAATACTGCTGAAGCTGCGTTGTTGAATCCTGGAGAACAGAACCTTCCAGGGACTTTACACTACAGAGAAAGACACGTTGGGTTCGACTCGAGTTTGCCAACTGGATCATTCAAGGTGATGAGTAGAACGATCTTCATTGGTGGGATCAGCAACGGTATGGACGAACGTGGATTAGCGGCGATCTTGAGACCTTATGCTGAGGTGCAGAGTGTGATTTTGAACGTTCCAAAGAAACACGCTTTTGTCAAAGTGTTTAGTCGTGATGAAGCGGTGAATATCATTTCATCGTTTGGCAGAAACAGTGCCCAATATAATCTACGTCTTAGATGGGGTGTTGGTTTTGGTCCTAGAGAATGTTGTGATTATCAGCACGGGATTAGTATTATTCCAATTGCGAGATTGACCGATGCTGATAAAAGATGGGTGACTACTGCCCAATGGGGTGGTACTGGTGGCGAAGAATTGGTTCCGGGGATGGTGGTTGATGAGCCAGATATTGAAATTGGTAGAGGGGTTTCTTCGAAAGCGATTTCCAAGAAGATGCCTACTGATAGTAGTAGAAACGGTCCAAGATCCACCAAGCCTGGCGAACCAGATGACATGTACACCGATCCATTGAACCAACCACAACAAGCGATGCAAGCTATTCCAAAAGAAGCCAATCCATTGGCGAATTTGTTTGGCGGCGGTGGTGGTCCAGCAGCCACTTCAAGCATGAATGAAAATGCCAATCCAAACCCATTAGCTGCGTTGGCGGCTCTTGGTGGTGGTGGTCACCCTGCTTCTCAACCTCCGGTTGCTGCGCACGCACAACACTCGTATGGAGGAGATCAGAATAGTGGGAACAATAATAATAATGCTGCGGTGGCTGCGTTATTGGGGTCGATTCCGGGGTTAGCTGTTAATCCGGGGTTGAACAGTTTGTTACAACAAAGTAGCAATAGCAATAACGATCATAATAACGGTGGTGGTAATTAGAGAAGGTACATGGTTAAGAGATGCCTTGGTATTAGCGTCGTATTTATCTATATATAAATAAATTGTTGTTTTTTTTTCTTTTTTATGTATCTTGTTTTATTCTTTTGTATAATTTATATTTTATTAGTTTTATATTTATAATTATTATTAATGTATGAAATATAATAATGTTTTGTGGTACTTCCTGTTTTGGCGAGTGTTGTTAATGTTGGAAGAGACAGTTGATGGTAATTATGATACTATTTTTGTCAGAGAAGTAATTTTTTCCCTTTTATGATGTGTACGTACATGTGCATGATATTTTTATGCTATGGTGGTTGGATTAGCGGGATTACAGGCAGATAGTTTGTGACAATTAATTTTATGTTTGATTATCATTCGGACTAGTTGCAACTAAGGGGAAGGACCGGCGCCCACCGTTTTATTAAAATGAATATCAATTACGAGGAGACGCCGATTAATATTTCAAACAAGCAGTACGATAGGGGTGGGAGAACAAAACAACGAAAAAAAACAACAACCCAGACACCAGGCAAAGGCCAGGGCTCGGTTTTGTTGTTTTTTTTTTTTGTTTTTTTTTTTTTTCATGTAATGCGTTATCTAAGCAGCAGGAACCCACAAAACCAGAAAAAAAAAAAAAAAGTTCTATTACGCCCACAAAAAGTTGTTGTGTAGCCAGCATCTACGAGGAGGAAGCGTCGATTGGAAGGACATCCACCACCACCGACAAGGCCATGATCAGCAAACTAAACACTGAGGAACAACAGGAGACAGTGAACGCTATATTGATCGTCGCTGCTGCTGTCCACACACCCCAAACATGAATTTGCACTTTCAACTGAACACCGAAATTAATTAGACGTATTTTTTTCTGGCGATTTCCAACACCCCCTTTTCTCCTTGGGAAATATACTTTTTGTTTTTTCTTGCCCTTCCTCGCCATCGATGGTAGAGGATCATGATGGGGATTGCTGGTCAGGATATTATTGTTTGAGTGATGGTCATGATGCTGCTGATGGGCTTTTATTTGGCGTGGTACTTGCTTTCCCTTCTGTCGAGAAAGAAAGAAAGAAAAAGAGGGGGTGAAAAGTATAATTTACTGAGGTATTCAGATTGCTGCACGTTCCAGGTAATTAAGCAAGACTATTCTGCAACATGACATGCAAACATGGGAAAAGTTTCGTCTCGCCTCGTCGTTCACGGTGGTGTTTAATATTGTATGAATACCTCGATTATATCATCACCCCAGGTATATCCCTGTGTATAGACATTGTTCCCACTTCTTAGCTTGCTAAGAGAGGGAGGGAAACAATAAGAAGAAAAAGGTTATACAATTGATGGTGGTCGGGGTCGGACCCAACCAAATTCATGGGACACATTCTTACAATAGACATTGTTTTTTTTTTTGTTTTTTGTTTTTCTGGTGTGATGGCGACAAACAGGGTCTATTGATGTGTACTGGACAATCTTAAATTAGCCCGGAGTACCTATTGATTTAGTTATTTGCTTAGAGGGAGGAAGGGAAAGCTGCAAAACTTTATTGCACCATACATTGTTATTATCGACATCCACCATCACCATCCATGCACTAAAGTTTGTGCTGCTTATTCATTTTTTCCATTTTGGTGTGTTGGTCTCGTTTGGCCAAAATGTCAATCAATTCCTTCCGTAAACCAACATTCTAGATATGGGTTGAACACCACAAACGAACCTTTTGAGAGACAACACAATGCCAACTGAAGGGGAAAAAAAAAAAAAAAAAAAGACTTGTCCCTTCTTCTCTTACATCCACAATCGAACTAAAAAGTTTCTAGTGGTACAAGAGAGGTAAACTTTAAACAACAAAAGAAAAAAAAGATCAAAAAAAAAAAAGAAAAAAAATTGGGTACTTGACCAGTTAATTGATTAATTTAACAACAAACATGGTATTAAAAAAAAAAAAAAAAAAAAAAAAAAATAGAGTACTCTATATATACATGTATATATATAATTACAATTATTGAATTGCCATTATAGATATCCCTCTATATATATATTATATTTGCTGTACCATACACCCAACCAACCCTTACATCTTCCCCCCCCTTCACTCAACTCTCAACTCTTTTTTTTTTTTTTGTGTTTGTTTGTTCTTTGGGGGATAATGTATTATATTTATTGTCTAGATAATAATTGGGGAAAAAATTGACCAATCCAAGCAAGCCTACTACTAGCAAATCAAAGTCTCCAGCAACATACGACAACCAACAATCATCATCCATCATGGGCAACAGCAAAAACACTAGCCCCGCCACATCGGCACCATCAATGTTCGACAGAATGAAAGCATTGGCCATTGCCCAATTCGACCTAGATTTCCAAAACTTGATCACCTCCTGTGCTCAGCACGATTCTTCGTTAAAACCCAACGAGATCCAAATCACGTTGGCGTCGATTTTCCTATTGAAATTCGTCGAGCCAGTGGATCCTGCTGCCGGGGGCGAACACTATCAGATTGTCAAGACCGATTTGTTGAACAAGTTCAATTGGTACTGCGCCAACAAAGGGTATTTCGACCAATTGCAAATCCGTCAAATTGCCGCCACCTCTTTCGGGAAAGTGGTCAAAGTGTGCTTCAGCTCCGTGATGCTTCCGGGGCCTGGTAAACGAAGAGCAGTCAACCACAAACAAACGTACTGCCATATGATGGTCAGAGTCAAACCAACGATGCTCGAAGAATATAATTCAATCCAACAACCCAAACGATTATCCGACCAAAAACTACTACCAGTGGCAAAACTCCCATCGTCGTACGGCAATTCTAACCCACTACTCAAAAGTTCTTCATCGTCGTCATCGTCATCTTCATCATCTTTGTCATCTTCTTCTTCTTCGATACCCGGTATCAACGATGAACATGTCAAACAATCACAACACAATTCGTTCCCTCCACTTCAACATCATTACGTGCAAAAGTTCCCTAACTCTCCGCCTGACCAAGGGATGTTATTATCAAGCCGGACCAACTCCATTAAGGATCCAACGTATCCTTCGTTCCCACCCCAAGGAATGCAAATGATGAAGAACCATAGTGCCCCTCCTCTTTCATTGGGCCAACAACCTTTGGCATCGGCATACGGTAGTTATAACATGATACCCCAGTACTCCCGCCATCGAGGCCAGCAATTCCATCACCAATCCCATCAAGCGGAACTGCATTATCATCAACAATTACCGTACCACCATCAGCAACTTCCTCCTCCTCCGCTGCTGCTGCACATGTCTCAGCAATACCACCATAATATTCCTGATCTTTCATCGTCGCATCAACAAAACGACCCAACTAACCCCCTTTTCACCCGATCTCTGGGACCCCCATCGTCGTCATCGCCAACTTCCTCTTCACAGCAGCAGCAGCAGCCAGGGGTATCGTATCAACATCATCCACTAGGCCACCATCAGTTCAACTACCCCAATGAATTGGGGACTTTCGATCAAACTTTGTTGCCATTCTGAATTGTTTTTTTTTTTTGCCCCCCCTCTCCACGCATATTTTATCTGCCTTTTTGTTGTTGTTTTTTTCCAATCATTTCACTTTTTTGTCTTTTTCATGGAGTGCTTTTACCTGTTGCTTTTTTTTTCTCTCATATCTTTCAAGATTCTTCTTCATCTGTGATTTTTCCGCTTTTTGTCCTTTTTTTTATGTGTGGATCGTTGTTGATTTCAATTATTGGTATTATTATATATATGTATATTATTCCCACATATTGCCCACGCTTGTGTAATCATCGTTCTTCGTGCCTGGTGTAGTGATAACTAATGGTCAACTAGTTATGTTTTCGGGTGTCGCTGTTGGCCATCCAATGGGTTGGGTTGTTTGGGACAATAACTGTAACTCAAAAAAACACCATGCTCAACAGATTAGGAAGTTGTAGAGAAGGCAAACAATCAATAAAAAAATTCTCCTCCCACGCAACTGCAGGACTCGATAACTTCCATATATATATATATATATATATATTCAAATACTTATTTATTTACTTATTTGCTTATTCCAGTTGTTGTTTTGTCGAGTATGCCTTCTTTAATTTATCAACATTTCTTGCTTCTTCCATGGAGTTCCATCATGCATAAATCACCATCTAAGAAGATTCCATGCATCTCGTCGAGATACAACCTTCGCGCCCTTCTTCTGGGATCTCCCCAACAATAAAGTTCATCGTCGCTTCTTCTTGTTATTCATCACTTCACCCACATGGCAATTGTACATATAAGCATTTGTTATCTCCTCCTTTTTACCAAGCCGCGTCTGTCGTCTGTAAAATGTGGGATCTCCTATTTTTTGTACATTGAAAAAAAAAAAAAAAAAACACCTCACTTAACCACCATGCTGTTTTCATTATGATAAAAAATCGAAAGGGTATACGATAGCTACTTTTTGTAAGAAAAAAAAAAAAAAAAAAAAAAAATTCATAATCGTTATCATTTTAAAGTAGAAAAATTTGTAAACATAAAAAAAATTGTTCATCTTTTTATATTATTACCAAAAGACGGTTCTCTCTTTTCATTTACTTATGCATCCAAAAAAAAAAAAAAAAGGTTTGCTCACTAATTATTCTGCACCCAAAATAGGATCTTCTCTTATTATTCTGCTTCCAAAAAAGAAGCGTCTCTGTTTCTACTATTCTGGTTCTCCTCTCCGCTTTCTGGGTTTCCGATGAATCACAAAAAACACATTAATTTCCTCCAATTTATCAAACACCGGATTATTCAACCCCTCGGTATTACCATCTGCCAACCGATGAGCAAGTTTCCTGATCATTTTGTCAAGCCCGTACAATTCGGCGTACGAGCTCAAGAAATTGTAAGCAAACGACTTCATCACCATGATATTGGCGTTTCTCACGAGAATTTGCGTCGAATCGTCAGCAAACTTCGGTTGAGAGTCGTGGTTGTCGGTCTCCGCCGTCTCCCTTCTATGGTGTTTGTGATGTTGTTTTCTTTGTGTTTCCTCATCCTCAGTATCGTTCAAATTCAAAGATTCAAGCGACGAGGTGGTCGAAAGCTGGACATCGGCAAAATGATTGGACGTCAATTTCGTAACTAATTTATCTAACCCTGAGTTCGTCAATAATAGACTGTAAATCACCGGAGAGTCATTGAATTGGAGCAACAACTCGTTGATGAAAAACTTCAAGAAATTAATAATGATTTGTCGATCAAATAAGTCCAACTCTTTAGACAAAAGTCTCCCCACTTCCAATTTCTCCAAAATGGAAATATCGGTCTGTGAAAAATCTTCAGGATCCATACCATCAGGAGTATGGCCACTACTATTAATATCTTTCTTCTCTGCCGCCGCCGCCTCTTGTTGTTGTTGTTGTTGTTGTTGTTGTTGTTGTTGTTGTTGTTGTTGTTGTTGTTGTTGTTGTTGTTGCTCTTCTCGAGCCATCAATAGACAATAAATGAATTGTAAAAACTTTTTCCATTTATCAAGATACGTGACTTTCAATTTGTTAGCGTGCTCTTCAGTAGGCGACACCGAGGTGATGGCATTGATGATGAATTTCGTGTTGATCAACTCTTTACTGCTGATGGAATCAAACAAAAACCCTTTATCAGTGACAATCTTCCCAAACTTCACCGTCAGTTCTCCCGAATCCAACACCGTCGAAAGAATATTGATAAACAACCCTCCGGCGCGTTTGCGATCGTCGTAATTGACACCAGGATCCACTGCGGTACGCACTTTCACTTCCACAATCACCGCCTCTTCATAACTAATCGCAAACTTTCGAAGACGCCGCATGCCTGATTGATTGATCCCGTTGCAGCACACCACGGCAGAGATTTTCAAAAGATTGTAATACACCATCAAATCGTACACCGGCAGGTCAAATTGATACTCATCAAACAATCTTTTAGCGAAGGTTTTGCCATCACCTTGGAAAAACGGCACCTCGTAGCGTCGCAACGCTTTACTTTTCCGCTCAATCATCTCCGCGTTGGTCTCGGTGATGATGAAACTGTTTAACGAGTCTCTAGGGAGACCATGGAAAGGGTTCAAATTTTTAGGAAAGTATAACCCATCGTAAACCGCGGTGACACTGGGGACTTTAAAATCTTCAGGGGTCAGCCCAGTTTTCTTCCCCGTCTCGTTGGAACCAGTATTATTATGATTGTTATATTTCGACTTAGTCTCCTCTTTATGGCTATCTTTTGACACCGCATCATCTTTATAATCAATGAAAAATTCAAGGTACTGGAACCCATTGGAAAGCATATAGTTCTCCAACTCCACCGGCGTAACCGTTAAAAAGTCCCGGCCTTTAGAGATTGTCGACTTCGTGACAAACGCATCGATCATTGGTTTGACATAGTCCTTGAACTTGATCCCCACGTAATGATACCGCGAATCTTCTCTGGATCCTAATCGCTTAGTTCCCACATTGGGCCAAAGAACTTTGACAATCTTCCCCAAAGAGCTGCTGGTGAGATTATCAAACCCTGAGGCTTGGCAAATATACACATAGAACTTATACAACACGTCTTTCGGGGCCGCGAATTTGTCGGGGTTGCTATCGACCGTGGCCTCGACGGTGTCCAATAACACTCGGAACCCAAATACCGATTTCAAATCTTTGCGATGCGCGGTATCGTGTTTCAAAGTATCGGCGAATTGCTTGAGACTCAAATTTTCGGCGATCGACCGTTTAGCATGATTGAGGCAGATTTCCGTCTTGTCCTTGGGACTCGAGGTTTCTAATAGTAACATCGAGTCTGATTCAATCGATGGTTCGTTCTTGACAATTGGGAGGTTGGGATGGGCATGTTTACGTCGATGCAGTAGTTCGTCGTGTTGAGGGATGGCCAATTGGGGAGAGTCGGACAATGGGCTCTGTTGTTGTAATATGTTATTGGAGTTGAATCCATACTTTATGTTGAGTGGTGGCAGGTACGAGTTGATGGGGATATCCTTTGATTTGTAAAGGAAGTCGTTATTTATATCTGGTGTTGATTGTTGTTCTAAACTTCTTGAGGTTTTGTGGTGTGAAATAGGAAGTTTGGGTTGTTGATGGTTATTATCCATATTATTATTCATATTATTCATATTATTATTCATATTATTATTCATATTATTATTCATATTATATCCATCATTGATTCCTGGGGAAAATTGGTTGATTGGCGAGCCATACATCGAAGCAGCAGGCATGCCCATTGGGGTATTGATATTATTGTCATGTTGGAGTCGATCCAACGGTTGATTGCTGGAGCCGTTTTGAAAATGTTGAAAGCTATTCAATAAATAATCAGAAAAGTCGGGCACGGGGTTGAATTGGAAGGTCATATCGTTTATCATTGGCACATTATTACTGTTATTGTTGTTGGAGGTTGATGGAGGTTGCCATGTTTTCCTTATATCGTGATTGATTGATTGATGATGACTATTGTCATCGTCTATATTTTGGGATGACAAGTTATTCATTGGAATAATTTGAAACAAGTGGAAAAAAAAAATAGGATGGGGAATGGAAGACCACAAGAAAGATACGATGGTAAAGGGCGTATCACCAGTTGAATGGCATATGATAATAAGAAATGATGGGTGATGGAAAGTTACAGATTGTCTAAGTTCTTTGTTTAAAATTAAATTGAACTACAGGAAAAAAAAAAAAAAAAAAAAAATCTAACGCAAAAAAAAAAAAAAAAAAAAAGACAATTTTTACTAAGAAAAGAATAGAAAAAAAAAAAAAAAAGTCTAAATGGAAGTGAATAGGAAAGAGGATGACATATAGACTGTAACAATATAATATCTGTGATATATTAACATGGATATCCTACATATATATACTATTGCTAGAGAGACAAGAGTGACAAACACTATCATGTGCAAATGTATGTACCAGTGGTACTTAGTACGCTATATTTGCTACGAGCAACACCCTGGAGTGCTTGTAGCCATATCGCCATAGCTCCCAACCTTTATTTTTCTCTTCTTATTACTTTATTACTACTTTATATAGATCAATTGCTATACAATTATTATATTTTATTAGGATGTTAATTGTATTAGTTATTGTTGGTATTAATCCAGAATTAATCTTAAATCCCATATTCTTAGATGCTATCCGGTCGGTGATAGCGGATAGATCTTACCCTACTACAACCTATAATCGCGCGAAGTCGACCACTAACATTTAAATATCATCACGTGTGAAGCCATATGACTTATTTATTACGTAACTGATTAAGTAAAAGCAGAAGACACCACAAACTGTCAAAAAATAATTACACACTGAGTGACCGTTGGTGATTAACATTACTCTATACAGATAATAATATGTATCCTATGTAGGTATTACCATATCTATTATATAATGGATAATATCTCCCACAGCACATAATATCATATAATATAATATAATATAATATAATAGCCAGTGTAATGTCCCCCGATAAACACCCATTTATAATCCACGCTCCCATTGGCCCCACCGCCGCTGCGTGGTTTTTGACGCTGGCGCTTCCCGGAGGGTCCCGCAGGCGGGTGACCGCTGCCCTCCGAACCCAGCCAATCACCGCGCACGCTTTCAAGGCGAGTACACCCAAACGGCGGAACCACTGCCAATGGTTGAAAACATCGCGGTTACAATGAGTGGATGAGTGAGAATACGGCAAATTACTTTTTTTTGAGATATTGAAAAATATTATGCACGACCCCAAGCTACAATTATTTCTTCTTCCTCTTCTTCCAACCATCCTCTCTCTTTCCATCATTTATTAACTCTTTCTCTCTCTCTCTCTCTCTCCTTCTCTCTCATCCATCCCTATCATTATTACTGGTGCTTTCCACAAGTCTTCCCCTTCAAATAATACTAGATACAATCACAGGCGCCCCTTACCCTCATCATCACATCACATACGAGAGTCATACATTACTACCAACCATTACCACATCCATTATCATCCAGTGGCAACATCCCTTTGTATGACTAAGAAATAACAATATTCCTCCCTCCCTCCATATTCCTGCTTTTTCTTCTTTTTCTCAATTTGGTCCGTTTTTATCACTGGTTGGCTCTTTGATTGTTGCATCTTCCCGAAATCACAATGTTCTTTGGCCAAACTTTCTCCAATATCTCCAAAGGAACCGCTAAAAAAGCAGGGCCTTCCTTCTTTGACTCCTCATACCATTTAAGAAACTACACCCAGCTCGTGGTTGGTCCCGAACTTTTCACCTCCAATACCTCGAAAAATGGGCCGTTCAACGGGACCTATAACCGGAACCAAAACCAAAGCAACAGCCAGGGCCATTTCCCTAACTATTCCAACGGGTTATACTCATACTACTCCACTCTAACCTTGGACCCTTACACCTCCAGCTTAGCCTACCACCACTTCAACAACAATAACAACAACAACAACACACCCGCTACCGCCAACCGCAATATCGCCGCGTCGAGTCTAAATCCATACACCAACATTGATGAGGAATTTATCGCTTCGAACGGCAAAGTAGGATCCTCCAGAAATGGGCCAGCTAATTTACATATGATGGCTCCTCCAACCGGAGCAGTTGCTGCAGGTTCGGCAGTTGCTCTTGGGTTTGATAACACTAATAATTTGTTGGTTGATTTGACAAAAGATAATATTAATATATACCACCACGCCCCTCCTCAAGAACCATCATCGCTACAAAAACAAGCGCCAAAAGTATCGACGCAAGCAAGATCACCTTCGAATCTCCTCAAGTTGGCCATTGGCGGAAAGCGTAGCTACGCCACCGTCGCCAATAATAACACCACCGCTCCAGAACATTTCCTCAAGAAGAACCGTGTGGCCGAGCAGAAAATCGATGAAGCAATCCAGGATAAATCGTCCATCATCAACAAATTCGTGCCCCACCGTCCCGGGTACAATGTGCAGCTTAAAGCCCGTCACTTGAACCAACTTAAACATGCCATGGATGAAGTGTTGGAAAACCATCAAGCCCGGAATATCTTGTCGGGAATGAAGGATTGCATTGCCAAAGAAAACATTGTCGAAGTTTACCCATTCTATCAAGCCCTCCGTCGTAATGAATTACCAATCCTGGTGCCGGTTTTCAACATTGTGTTGTACTGTGCCGCAAACCGTGAGGTTTCCGGTGGCGAATCAATAGAAGAAAAATTGACCACGGTATTGACGATCTATTCCGATATGGTATCGCAAAAATTGTGCCCAAACAATGAGACTTATGACATTGTCTTGGGATGCCTTTTCAACGGCGCCTTCGATAGCTATAAATTGTACCTTGACCATCAAAGTACCGAGTCATCCCTCGATGATGATGGAGTAATCACCGTCAAGAAGGTGGATAACGGGGAAAACTATTTCAAATTGGGCATGGAGATTTTCTTGGCCGCAAATTACAAAACTTTCCAAGTATTAACTCAGCCGGTTTATGAACTGTTGTTGGTTGGGTTAGCGATGTTTGGCTACAAGATGAAAGATTCCGTCACTTTGAAGAAATTGTTAAACGTTCTTAGTAAGCTGACGTTTGAAAAAAACGAGCTTTATTACATGTCGCTAATCAAGTACGGGTGTGATGTCGCGGTCATTGAAAACAATACCCGTGAAGATGTCAGTAATCGTGAACTCGGTTACAAATTCATGTTGAATGTCTACAATGAGTATAAAGGCAGATCGGCAAATGAACCAAGCTTGCTTAAAGCCCAATACGACATTTATGCGGTGTTGATGTACTCATTATGTGAATTGAACCAATTCTTCACCGCCACCAAGATTCTCGATGATCTTTTGATCTCGATGCGCAGTGGTGACCACAAACTCAGTCAAAAGAACCAAACTGGAGGATTGAACAAAGTGGTGATGATTTACCTTATTGGCCTCGTCGCTAACAACAAAGCCGACCGTCTGCGTGAATTGTATTCGAAGTTCGAGAAAGCCGGGGTGGTTTATGAAAATGACTTGTCGGATCAATATTTCATCAATTTGTTGATCAACAATTGTCAGAATGGTGATATAACCGCTGCCCAAGAATTGTTCCAAAACCATATCCCAAGAATCCTTAGCAAATCTATGGCTGCTAATGAACATCAACCAATCGCCACCAAGGAAGCTAAAAGCCAATTATTATTTGATTCCCTTACCAAAAGTCCAATGGGGGTTGGTCAATTAGCCGATTCAGTTTCCAAAGCCGTTGGGAGTTACTTGGCTCTCAATCTCCACCTCAACAACACCAAACAGATTCTCCAATTCATGAACTTTGATGAACAAGACCGCCATTTGACTAAAACTTCGAAATCCCTTTTGGGACATCTTGACGAGCACGGGGTTTGCAGTATTGTGCAATACCTTGTGAACCACAATTTCCCACCATTGCGTGTATTGAAAGTGTTGGATCACGTTGCCGGTCAAAAAGATGAAATATTCGATGTGAACCACTTGCTTGGGAAATTATGCAACGACGTGAAGTTTGTTGAATGGTGTAATGCCCAAGATAATTGTGACCTGCTTGTCCAGAGCCAGTTCTTCCATCGTTGTGATATTGAGTTTTCCGTGAAGAAGTACGTTGCCGAATGTGAACGAAGCAACAATATCAACTACAACAAGTACTTTGGGATCATGGTGGTGTGGTTTGCGTACTGGAGAAAAGCCGCCGCGTTGACCAAAGACCAAGTGCCGGGGGTGAGCAATGAATTGTCGTTCTTGGCCGAAGAGTTTGATAATTTGGATAACTATTACCTTCAAAAAAACATTGATCAGGAATTGGCAGCCAAAGTGGGGAGTATCCAAACCACTGGCCAGCCAATGACCGTCGAAGAAGAAGGGTTTTATTCTCAATTAAATGCCATGGTGGAATTCAAGAACCATATTCTTGGAGGCCAAGGCAGACTTATGCAAGCATAAGGTGATCATGATAGATTTTTTATTTTTTTTTTGATGCCTTTCTCTTTTTTAATGATTCAGTTGGTAGTTTGTTTGTTTTCGTGGATGGATCATATCATCCTCTTTTTAATATTTTCTTTTTTGTTTCGTTTTGGAGAGACATCTACGATGTGTTTTTCCCTGTGCATTAATTATGATAAATTTTTGTATTATAATTTTATTTATTATTCCATTACTCACCTACACTCAATATAATGACGTTTTATAAAGCTCATAATTGTCGTAATATACTGACTGCCACCCCCTGTACTGGTATACTAAAAGGCGTTCCAGTCACATGACGTTATCTGCTTCTTTTTTTTGGCTCTCCACGCACTCTCAGGCGCAGGTCTGCCGGATGTTGCTTTTTTTTTTTTTTTTTATTTTTGGTTTCGATAACGTTGAGTTTTGAATATTGTTCACTGCCCCTGTACTGCCTTCCCAAAACTAAGGGTTTTTCTAGTGTCATTAGAGGTTGTCCTACATAGTCATATATATTTATCCCATCCCCTCGGTTCAGTTGTTCTTTACCTCTTATATCCTCCCACAAACATGTCAAAGGCCATCACGTCGACAAAAGTGGTGATTGACCACTCCATCGTTCCTGCCACCATCGTCTATTCCATCGAATCAGGGAAAATCCTCAAGATCTTTCCAGGGAAAATCCTCAAGGCCAACTCCCCAGAACTCTCGAGGTACGCCATCACAAACAACAATTACCGTGATGTTTCACCGTACGTAATCCTTCCCGGGATTGTCGATGCTCATGTCCACTTGAACGAGCCTGGGCGTACTGAATGGGAAGGATTCGCCACTGGCACCCAAGCCGCGGCGTTCGGTGGGGTCACCACCGTGGTGGATATGCCGCTCAATGCGATTCCTCCCACCACCACATTGCAAAACTTCCACACCAAGATCCACGCCGCCAAGGGGAAAACTTGGGTGGATGTGGCGTTTTGGGGCGGGCTTGTTCCTGATAATCTTGATGATTTGGAACCGCTCATGGACGCTGGAGTACGGGGGTTCAAGGGGTTTCTTATTGATTCTGGGGTCGATGAGTTCCCAGCAATCGACACTGGGTACATCAACCAGGCCCTCCAGAAAGTCAAGGGAAGATCCACGGTGATCATGTTCCATGCGGAGATGCAAGACCACGGGGTTCCTCACATTGAAGGACTAGATGAATGTTGCGAACTGTACCATCATGGAAGACCACAATCTCATGGTGCGTCTACCACCACCACCACTTCATCGACCTTGGAAAATGGGGATGTCGACGAATTGGATCTAGATGGTTTGGATCTCGGGACCTCCGAAAGTTTCGTGAGCAATAACAATAACAACAACAACACTCTTCCTCTGTCTACTTCCACCACCCTTACCACCGCTCAAAAAGACGCGCTTGCCAGTTCCCCAGTCCTTTCTCCTGTTGAACCGAAATTCGGACAAGCTTCAGAACTCGCAAAACAGTCACCAATTCTTAGACCCATTGACACCACCACCCTCACCCCGGACTCGCCAATCCTTCATGCCGCCGATATCGACCCTGCTCTCACTGGCATCAACCCCACCCTTTACAACTCCTTCCTTGCTTCCAGACCCGACCATTTCGAAACTACCGCCATCACCAATATCTTAGCCCAGTCCCTCTTACACCCAACCGTCCCGATCCATATTGTCCACCTTGCCTCTCAGGAAGCGGTGCCCTTGATAAAATTCGCCCAATTGCACAATCTCCCCATCACCGCCGAGACCTGTTTCCACTACCTATCCCTATCGGCGGAGAAGATCCCCGCCAAGGCCACCCATTTCAAATGCTGTCCGCCAATCCGCACCGAACGCAACCGTAAAGCCCTCTGGCAAGCCCTCGCCAACGGGATCATCACCACCGTGGTCTCGGACCACTCGCCTTGCGTTCCCGAACTTAAAAACCTCAGCGGCGGCGACTTCTTCAGCGCCTGGGGTGGCATCGCTTCCGTAGGGTTGGGGCTCCCGATCTTGTATTCGGAAACCCTCAAACTCTCAAAAGAGTACAAGTTCTCACTTATCGATATCGTCAGA
This sequence comes from Saccharomycopsis amapae, assembly GCA_031125765.1. Taxonomy (NCBI): domain Eukaryota; kingdom Fungi; phylum Ascomycota; class Saccharomycetes; order Ascoideales; family Saccharomycopsidaceae; genus Saccharomycopsis; species Saccharomycopsis amapae. The sequence goes on from JASTVC010000023.1 coordinate 126,823, forward strand.
TGGTGCTGTGAGAACACCGCAAAACAGGTGGGGTTGGACCACCGAAAAGGGTTCATCCAAGAAGGCCACGATGCCGATTTTGCAATCTTCGACGATAAAGTCAAATGGAAATTGTCCAACGACGCCATGCATTTTAAAAACAAACTAACCGCGTACCATGGTTTCGAAGTCGTGGGGAAAGTGGTGGAAACCGTGGTTAGAGGTAAGAGCGTATTTGTCTCTGGTAGAGGCCATAGTGAAACCCCATTGGGTGGCTTGATTTTGGAACCAAGAAAGTGAAAATAATACGTATTAGATACATTACACAACTTATACTATAATAAAAATGAAGAGAAGAGAATCCAAAATCTTTTTAGGGGGGGAGGGTACTTTTATCATTAAATATATATATGCGTCCAAGTCTTATATCTCTCCTTAGTATATTACTTGTTAGCAATTAGAATAATTAGTTTAGATTATATACCATCCTCATTACTAATACGACTGCAAAAGCTTACTTCTCTTTTTTTTTTTGGTTAATCAGTAGCATTCATTCAATTCTAATAATAAAAGAACTAATAAAAAGCGAAGTAATGTTATATAAATAAAGAGAAAAGAACAAGAAAAACAAGTATGAAGTGAGTATGTGAACTTTTTCCTATTCCATGAAAAAAAAAAAAAACAATGATTATTAAAAACTTAACAGAAACAAAAAAAAAAACAAAGTAGATAACAGAAAAAATAAAAAGAGATAAATGAAAAAATAAAAAATAGTAATGCAAGGATATTTTTGATTATATAAAGAAAATCTATACTAATAAGAAGCCACAATGACCTATAAAGCCAATAGAAACTCCCTTTCACTCAGCTGTTCATTCGTTCATTTCAAAAAAAGAGAAAAAAAAAAAATCTTACAACCAGAAAATATTCAGGCCCCATATCTGTTTTTGATAACGTTTTGCGCATCCAACTCCAAGTTTCCTAATAATTGGTTCCACTCTTCAGCTCCCATCATATCTTTGTACCCGGTAAGCAATTTTTGGAAAATACCACAAAGTTCCATGCTTGGATGCATATAACTAGCAATACAGTCGACAAAGTACAACAATCCGTCATTACTTCCAAATCCAGTTGGATTAGCACAAATAATACTGCACATACCCTTAAATGACGTTTCTTTTTCTTCGTTACTCTCCAAGTATTTCATGAAAGTGCACCATCTAATGGCAAATTCAGATAAATGACCGCTCAATTCTTGAGCACAGAAAGTCCCGAGTCTTCCAATAGCAATAGCCGCATTTTCGATAACGGTCTGTTCATAATTTTCATCATTGATCAACCCGATCAAACTTGGAATGATATCATTAAGGTATGGAACCAACTCTTCCTTAGTCATCACCAAAGACATTTCTCCAAGAGTCCAAGCAGCATTGTTACATACTGGACTGGCCTCATAGTTTCTTGAGTTGATTTCATTAATGATACATTGCATGATTGGGTGCAAGTAAGGTAACACAACCGGACGCAAAACAAAAATAGCTAAATCACCAAGCAAGGCAAATGCTGATTGACGAACATCATGTACCGGATCCTGGAAACAAGTCAACAATAAATCAACCAAGTTTGTATTATTATCACGGCCTCCGTTTTGCATAATCAATTCAGCACTATGAACCCCCAAACCTTGGACCAAGCCATCAATCAAATCAATAGCGGTAATGATGAAATCTTTCTCCGGGCTGTTGATGGTTGGATCAACGTCACACATCTTGTCCAAATTAATGCAGTTTTGAAGAATACGAAGAGAACGTTGGTAAGCAGGCACAGCATAAGGAGCAAATAATTCCCCGAGGGAAGCCGCCACAGAGGACATACATTCTAGCAATGGCCATAAATCTTTGTCATCATCTGGAAGTTGTTCCCATTTTTCGAGCAATGGTGGGAGTAATAATGTAATATATTCCTCCTTGGAGGTCACAACATCACCAACTTTGTCAACAAATGTTTGAAGGGCCCCATACAAAATGACCAAGTTTTTACGCTTGTATTTTTGGAAACATTTGTTGAAGTGTTCCAACAAAGGTTCTATTAATCCAACAATCATATCGTATTCGGAGTTATTAATGAAGCTGTCAATACATGAGCAGGCACTTTGTTGAACAATCTTTTTGTTATCCAAAGCACATGCCATCACTGCCTGTAAAGTTGGAATATAATAGTTAGCACATGCACCATTTTTGTGGGCTTCTTCACAAACCCAGCCAGAATAGCGGCCCAAAGTCCAGCATGTTATTTGTCTAACTCTTGGAACAGAATCCTGGGTTCTCTCAACCAAGAAAGGAATCAACGAAGGCACCTTATCAGCTTCGACTTCAAGGCAAGCATTACTGATGGCACCAAATGCCAAAATACCGGCTTCTCTCACAGGCCATTGATCACTAACAATTTTTTCTTTCAAGATAGGCAATACAATGCTGATGACTTCTTGTGGGGTAAGTTTAGCCAAGACATCAAGAGTAGCAGCAGAGCATTTTCTCAAATTCCAAACAGAAGGATCATCAGATCCATCTTCATCATCGTCTTCATCGTCATCATCTTCATCGTCTTCATCACTGCCAGCATTTTTGATCACATTAGAAATATCTTTGTTTTCCAATTTAGTGGCAAGCTTTTCCTTATTTCTAGCATTGGTTGGTTTAATATCTTCATCTTTATCTTCGATCTCCGCATCATCAAATGAGTCTAATTGTTCATAAATTTCAATGTCGGCCTTTGAGTAAACCATTTTCTCAACCAAAATCGGTATCATGTTTGGTAATAAGTTTTTAATTACGCTTAGATCATAACTGGAAGTAGCCAAACCTAACAAAAATTCACAAGCTTCAAGAGCAACTTCTTCATTTCCATCTTCACCTTTAGTGGACTCCACGATAGTATGTAAACAGAAATTGGTGATCCCTTCAATGTGTGGAATTAAGCTCTCTGGGTACTTGTCCAATATTAAATAAAAGGATGTACAAATATGTTTTCTAATATCATCATCATTGATGCTGGTGAGGTTGAAGACTTTGAGCAAGAGTTCTTCGAAATGCTGGTCAATATATGGAGATTTTAAAGTAATGAATTGGTTCAAACAAACGACCGACTTGGAAATGACCGCTGTTGATTGATGGTTTAACAAGGACATGAAGTTTGGAATGAGAAACTCTGATGGGATTTGACCGTTGAATTCTTTGTCTAATGATAAAGCTGAATCTTCACAAATTTTGGATAATGCGGAAATTGCCCCCTCTTGAGATTTTAATGAGTTTCCCTTTTCTCCATTGGCAAGTTCTAGTAATTGCACCAAAACCTGTGGCCAATCTTGAATCCCGTAGATTTGGAATAAAGCGGATATGACATTACCAGTAATGTTTCTAACTAAAGTGTCGTTATCCAATAAACCTTTCAAAATATTATTGAGAATGCTGATTTGAACGTCTTTTGGTTTTGAGTGGACAAAGTCTTTGGAGATAATGTTATTCTTCAACAAGAGACCAGCAGACGCTCTAATGTTTGAACCACTGTTGGCATCTTCCACCAAGATAAATAGTAAATAACTATCTAAATCGGGTTGCAAGCGAGCTTGTTCAAGGGCCTCATTAGCTTGTTGACGAATAGACTTATCTGGAGACAATGAGCCTGAAAAGATGTTTCTTAGCTGTTCAAGAGAATTTGGTTCAGGTTGCCAATCTGTCATGTTGTGATGGGTATTGGAGCGAAAATTGGCAAATTTTGAAAACAATTAACAATAGTGGAAACGCTATTTTCCAAGTAGCTAATGTGAGACTTCAATGTGGTTTAGTAGATGAATGGTAAAAATTTAGGTCAAAGTTGCAAAAACAATCTTGTTCAATGGGACTAATAACAAAAATATGGGACAATTGTTGGTCTAGTAACTTTCAAAGAAAAATGATATAACAAAACCTTCTTTATTCACAAACTTTATGGCTAGTTTAAGACTATTGTTGTCTTCTATCAGCCTCCAAATATGTCAAATTACCTGTTATGTTTAGTTTTGTAACTCTTAAAAAAAAAAAAAAAAAAAAAAAAATTTTTTTGTGAAAGAGATGAGGCCCAAAAATCAGAAAAAAAAAAAAAAATTTTTTGATTCTGTAGTGTCGTTAGACATAGTGCGTAGTAGGGGTGTTATCCTGGAGTCAATCACGCCCCCTTTTTATTTTACACTTTTACTACTGAAAAATCATTACAAAAATAGCAATATCCTTAGTATTAATAAATAATAGATAAAGATAGGATAGCCAATGGTATTCATCGCCTACCAAGACATTTCTGGTATTTCGCTCTCACTTCTTCCTCATATATGTTAACATCTTGTATCTGATCTCCAATTGCTATATTATGGTTAGTGATTTTCGAATCGTATGACTGCCAGTTGCACAGGAAATACTTACTAAACCATCCAGGCCGAGTGTTGTGCTGTCTTCCAAATAACTCCATTTTTCGACAGTGAGGTCCTACAACCCTTTCAACAATTCCATAGAGCTAAAACAAGATATTGGTTAGTTTTTTCTGTATGAAATTCGATTTTCTTTTCTGTTGAGATGATCTGGTGTACTTACCTCATCTGGCTTTCTTGATGCCTCGCGAGCACTTGCAACGATTAAATCAACATCAATTTTCCTGTTCAACCATTTTGGATCACCTTTCACTCTGTTATTGTTAGTAAACGGGGTCCTCTAAATCCAGTCCGTTGTTGTTGATTGTATTTTTTTTTTTGCACTTACCCAATTAGCGCGTGTTCTTTAGAGTGGTTCAACCAATGCCCTGTTCTTCCTGTACAAATTGTCCTGTTCAATTGATTGGTCTTTGTCCAGACAAGTTCCTGAACATACTCATATCCCCAAGTTTCCAAACACTTTTTGCCAACTTCATATGATCTGCCAGTAACCCATAAAATGATGATTCCCTCATCTTGAAGTGGCTGCACTGGGGTAGAAATGATTTTGCTAAAAGGAGCTGTTAGTTTCCCCTGATCATTGCCATTTTCTCAAAGTTGTTTATTTTGGCTACTCACTCATCCTCGATCTGCTGGAATTGAAGCTAAAAGGCTGTTAGTAAACCAAACTTGAAAAAAGATTCTGTTAAAAGCTTCTAAAATGTGACAGTCAACATACCTCCATGTGAATACTCCAGGCAGCTATATTTGTATTAGTATTTGGTTTTTCAGTATAGTTACTTTCAATTATAAAAGATAGAGAGAGGGTTGAGAGATAATATACTCACGATCAACAATAATTGCCCCAAACTTTCCAAAAATACTCATGTCGATATTATAAATATCGCATTTAACCCATTGTGCTGGTAATACCTTTCTAGTATTATACCCTAATGGCTCATGCCAATAAAAAGTGCGAATCCTGTTAGTGTTCATAATGTCTTTATTAAACTCCTGGCACTCCACCAATTGTCTATCCAATTCCGCGGTTGGGTAGCATGTGTAATAATGCACATATTTGCAATCATCCCATTTGAAACAGGTGTCCAAGTATGAACAATCTCCAATCGACACATCAGTATTCACTCCAGCATAAGCGTTGGTAAACGGAGCCTTGTTGTTATTCCCGATTTTTCTTGAGGTTTTGTAGTATGGAATGAAATGAATTTTCTTTTCAAAACACGATCTCATATCATGTGGAAACTTGTTATACGCTTTTTGTTCAATGGTATGGGTGATGTTCAAATAATCATTTTGAAAATGCTTGTCTTTGTGGCTATGGCCTTTGTTCAGGGTTTTCATCTTGTTATAGCTATCTCTTTCACATTCAAATTTGGATATTCTGGCCATTTGAGCAGCGTGAGATTCGTCAGTGCAAGCTTCGAGAAATGGTCGCTTGGGAGTAATCTTTGGAATGATTTCTTTACTTAACCGATTGGCAGCGGTTTCAAATTCTAAGAGGTTGGTAGTGATAATTTCGTAATCAAGTGATAGAATTTCATTCATCGTGGCTGGAGAAGATGAGACCTTTGAATTGGGAATGCGGAATTTTTTGGCATTTGGCTTTTCTAAGAATTCCATAATACTATCAAAGTCATTTAACGAAGTGAGGTTTTGGGAATCATTAATGGGCTTGTCGATGTTGCTGATATTTGGAGACGGATTCAACATTTGGTCGAGTATATTCAATTCCAAAACATTAATAATCTCAAACTTGTAATTGTCAAGCCTCATACCGACTAATTTTTTTCTGGCATCCTGAATATCTGTATTTTGGGCCAGGATCTCATCATAAAGCTCTTTTAAAGAACTAGGTTTGAACCAAACAACTGATTGGGAGATTTGTTTAAGTTGGAACACTATTTCAAGGTATTTCTCTAATCCATTTGGTGATTCTTTGTCATTGACTTTGTTGTAGTCTTTAAACATATAGTAAGTTTCAAACACTGATTTCTCCTTAGAGGTGATGATGTGATGTGAATGAAGTAGGAAAGACACCAATGAAGACAACATTGAGTCTCTACAGAATGAAAGATAATTCATTTTCGTAGAGCTAATTAAAAATTGTTCTTTACCTCAGTTAAATAATATGACAATGAAAAAAAAAAGGATGGGAATAAAAAAGAGTGTGGGAAGCTGAGGTTTTTTATATTCCATACGGAAAAAAAAAAATTCTACTCATCATATTTTGGAGATCACAATGCTTTAGATTAATCAAAGTAAAATTATATATTTGAAGAAAGAAGTACCAATGCAAGAATTCATTGGTTAAGAGTGTCCACTGTTTCGGAGGCCTAAAATCGTGTCAGCCCACACGCAGATTCAACTCTAATTCACATCCTTCATCCGAGGAAATCATCCTGCTAATAAATATTTTTCATGAAAAAGCCTACTCTTTTTTTTCTTCTTCCTTCTTTTTACTTTGTCTTAACTGCTTCAACTTCAATTTCAACAAAGTGTTCTGGAAAGTCCCGAGTAGGAAATAGGCAAAATTGAAAAACACCACCCAACTGTTGGGGTCCAAGTAATTCTGAGCAAAGAACAAAATCAAAGGACTTGAAATCCATGAACTCTTCAAGAAATTCATTAAATTATTCAGAAGTGACAATTTCGCCACTTCAGCAATCTTCCTGAGCTTTTCGAACGCAACGGTTCTCAATTTCTCTGATTTTGGTGACCCGTACAACTCGACGAAAAATTGTAAAAGGTTCCCCTTGGCAAAATCTTCCACCAATTCTTTATTATTTATCAACCCTAAAAAAACAGCATTAAGGCAACAAACAATTGGGGTAATCGTTAATAGCGAAACGGCCATTTGTAACAATTTTTTTGCCAATGGTAGCGGTTTCTTTTTAAATATGCTGATGTTATTCAAAACTTGATATGCATAATGCGAGAACGGTCCCTGGACAATAAGAGCAAACACCGCCAAAAGAGGGATCTTATAATTATAAGGATTCAATAACTGGACATTGAGTTTCGATCTTAGTGTAGGAATCTGGAAACTGATTGGTACTTTAGTGAATTCTCTGGCAATAAGTGAAGCAATGGTTTCATTTAACGTTGCAAGTACCGCCGCGGTGACAGATTTCGTCAAAAGCGGATGGGTTGAGAGGTAGTTGGAATACTTCTTATTAATTGAAGACATGATTGATATTTGTGGAGCCTCTTTCAATAACTAGTTACCGTAGTATTTTTTCTTTGGCTATTTTGTGTCTTCCTTTAACATATTTTGTTGTTGTTTTGTCTGCGATTTGTTTCAGAGATAAAAAAACAAAAAGATAAGACACGATCCCGTGACTATTTTTTTTTTTCGATCTATAGATCACACGTATAGATACAGACTAGATTCCAGATATGAAGTACAAGGTCCGTCTAAGCTCAGAAATGGAAAACATGGCAACGATTTATAAGTTTTTAGAATTTTTGCATTACTTCTTCTACAATTAGGATATACTAAGCGGGTATTTTGCATTTATTTATTTTTTAAAAAAAAAAAAACGAAGGAAAAACATAACATAACTTGACGTAATTTAACACAATAGTTGAAGTTTTAACGGGTATAATAATAAAGATAAAATTGATAAGTTTGGTACAAGAGTGGAAAACAAAAAGAAAAAGAGAGAAAAAAAGGGCAAAATAACAAGAGGACAAAAAACCAAGCCTATTATGGATACAAAAAAAAAAGAACATACCAGAGTAAAATAAGCACACCAAAAAAACAAAGAAGAGAATAGCATGCAGCTATGATAAACATGTCGTAAAATAAAACTCCAAGGTAAAAACAACGAAAACTAACCATCTATACCAATCGCAGTGTAAGTCATCAATCATAAAGCGTTGACATGAAGTGGTAGAAAAAGAAAAAGAGAAAAAAAAAGAAAAAGAGAACAAAAAAAAAAGATCCTCAAAAGAAAAGAAAATTAATGAACACGAAGACCAATGACAGAAAAGTATCTTCAGATCATAATTCAGAAAGATACCATAATGGCAACACATACTATAATCGCAAATGGTTTTGATCTTCGGTTTGCACTGCGTCTTCGATTTAGTTGCTGACCAACAATCTCTTCAAATCTTCTAACTTGGAAGTCAAAGAGTCGGCTCTATTGAACACATCGAAGAACATTTCATTCACCTCAGGATGATAATTCTCCAATAAACTGCTAAATGATTTATTACCTTCCAACCTGAATGGACTACTCTTGATACTCCCAGCAACGCTACCGTTTGCACTTTCATAATCATCATCGCTAATGATTGATATATTGGCCAAACCAGCAGTACTATAACTAACTGGTCCAGAATTGCTGTTCACCGATTTTGAGCTATGGTTACCACTTAGATTGGCAAACGCGGTTCCAGCAGCAAATTTAGGCTTATCGGAATCTGCATTATAGTTGGCAGTGTTGTGGTCACTGGAATCTGACAATGAATTGTTTCTCAATGACTTGGTATTTGAATTGGTAATTTGGGAGGACGTTACACCAACGGCGCTGCCACTTTGGAATATGACATTACTAGTACTATTATTGATCTTCGAATTGACAACGCCTTTGGTTTGCATGACATGGGAATGGTTACTATGGTGATTGAATTCATATTTTTCTTGAATCAAAGAGGATGAAGAATTGGTGAAGAATGATGAATTTGGTGTCAAATCAACTGTATGGCCTTCAATATCATCATCATAAATCCTATCGTCATCGTCATCATCTGGGGAAAAGCGGGAGTTATTGGTGATTGTAGTGGAGTTCGAATTGCCCGCTTTAATGTTATTGATCATGATTGGGGAGTTGTTAACATTCCCATCTCCAATACTTTCATTATCATCGTAAATTTCATTACTCTCACTATTAGGCGAAATTATATTGTCTCCAAGATTATTGTCAATATTAAGGGCGCCAATGGTAGAATTCGAATCATTATCAGTGAAGCCTCTTGGATCCAACTTAAATTCCATCAAGTTAGCTCCTTCAAGTCTGTTCTCTTGGTTTTTGGATTTAGTTAACGATTTTGATGGACTCAACATCAATTTTGGCTTTTGCTTCAAGCTATTTGTTTTGCTCACACCCAAAGAATTAGTACCAAATAACCCTTCAGTTGTGTTTTGATTTGCGGAATTATGGGAAAGATCCAAGTCATCTTCTTGGAAGTTGCTGATGTCAGCATCACCAAAGCTTCCTTCCAATTCACTAATTTCTTTGAGTTGGCGGTCAATTTCACTGATCGTATCACTCGCCAAATCATTCTTTTTAGCAGATGACAATGTAAGAGTGTCTGCTGGAGTTGGAATATCCGCCGCCCTGACAGGTGACACACCGATAAGATTATTGGTAGTGGAGTCCATCATGCTCTGAGTAACTTGAGGATCTTCAAGTATCGTAGTCTCTTGGAATAAGTTCACTGGAGAACCAAGAATCTTCTTCTCTTCCCCCATTTTAAAATCACTGGTAGTATTGTCATGATCATTTATTGTCTTCTGTTGTTGTCTTTCATTTCCATTTTCATTTTCATCGGTGGAATAACCATCTAAATCAACATTGTCTGTAATATCACTAAACTCGGCAGTATTGGTACTATTTGATTTCGCATGTGTTTGATAGTCTGAATCCTGGGCTCTCTTTAGGATATTTAATGCAGTAGCACTACCAGCATCATTAGATGACCCATTGGTGGTTCCGGTATTTTGTAACTGGTTAAAATTTACACTACTACTATTACTAATTTTGCCCTTGAGTCCAATACCATTATTGATGGTGCTACTGCTCAACTGTAATGAGTTCAATACTTGGAACTTTGTTGGAGTTTGATTATTGCTAGTATTGGTATCACTTTCAAATTCTGATGAGCTTGGAGAATAATCTCCAATACTGTAATTTGAGCTCGAAACTGTGGCAACAGAATTGGTACGCTTTGCAAGAGATTGGCTCAATGCGGGGTTTGGAATAACCCCCAATGAATTAGTTCCGCTATTATTACCAACATCAGGGTTACCGGCACTTGGAGGTGGTGTAGTTGTTAGGCTTTCGAGATTATTATTGCTGTGCGCATGACTGAGATGCACATTTTTTGGAGTGGACTGTAACATGGTTTCCATATCTTGGGATTTTCTAAATGATAAAGCATCGCCATCATAAATAGATGAGGAACGGTTGTATAGTGAGGCATCATCATCCAGGATTGATAACATGCTGTTGTTACGATGATGTTCAAAGCTTTTTGGGTACAGTCCCAATGCATTCGAATTTTCTATTGAAGGGGCCTGCAATTGTGGAGATGCTGGATTATTAGAATTGCCGTTGAAATTAGCAAGATGTTGTTGATGTTTCATAGTAGTTGGCGTAGGTGCTCTTCTGACAGTTGCCTTGTTTCCTCCATCGTTGGTCAAGTTTTCTTTGCTATTATTCTTGAAAGCAGAAGCATTTCTAAGATTATCAATCGACTTTTTCCGTATTTTGGAAACCACAAGAGGTTCGGGAGATCTTTGAGAATTCACAGCTGACCCATCTTCAAAATCATCGATGTCAATATTGCCATCATTTTCATCATAGTTGTCATCTACATCAATGACGATATGATGTTGATTGGTAAGTTTATCAACGCTTTCTTTACCATCAAGGGTGTCATTATCATCACTGTAGTTCACATTATCGTCAATCATCTGCTCATCGTCATCATATTCTTCCATATCTCCGTATTCGTCGGAATATTCATCTTCGCTATCACTTATATAACTTGGTTGAGAATATTCCACTGTTTCATTAAAAATAACACTCTTGGAACTAGTTTTTTTCTTCAAACTACCGCTAACACTCCCCAAATCAGAACCGCTACCTCCGTGAGCCAATTTGCTAGCCTTTCTCGTAAGACTTAGCAAGCTTTTAGATTTTTTACGGGTCTCTTCTTTAGAGATTCTTTCAAGTTCCTCATTTTTCCAACAATTCAATCTCGCCAATCTTTCTCCTGGGGTTTCAAGGCACTCGGCTGGCGCAAACCCGATCCTGCCGTCTTTCACTTTCTTAATTAACCACCAGTACGAGTCATCATCATTAAGTAGAATTACTGCATCATCATATTCCAAATCACATTGGGATGGATCTGGACCACTAAATTCATACAATGCATAGAGTCTACCTGGATGAAGTTCTTTCGGTGGAGACAAAGGAGGCTCCTGCAACAAAACCTCATTTTCGAATGGATCTTCATCGTCGAAATTTTCATCGATAGTAGTAACACTATTTGATCTATAGGTATTCTCGGATGGCTCTTGCTGGTGTTGTTCGGGGCTGTTATTATCGTAACTTGATCCCATGGAATTAGATCGACGTATTATGACACTATCATCGGAAACTGAGGAGTTACTGTTGGTACCGGCTGAGTTGCTTCTTCTTCGACTATTGTCAGTGCTATGTTGGCTTTGGAATCCCTCTTCGGCTTTGGGGCTAGGGCTTAATATACTAAGTAAACTCTCGCCTTTCTTTGACTCGGACGAGGATCTTCGCGAATCGCCTGAGCTGTTCAGAAAGCTCAGATTAGGATTCATATTGTGATTATTGGAATTATTATTACTCTTGCTGAGAGAGCTTGACCTCCGCAACCCCATAAATGATGAAACCATTATTGGAGGTTATCAGGGACAGTCTTGTAAGATGATTGGAATCTGATGTGTTTGCAATGAATATGGGATGCCCAATAATATTTCCAATAATTGAATGAGGAATCAAAGATGAAAAATGGGAATAGTATCTTTGTTCGTGTTCTATATCTATGGCAGGTCTATTTCCTTGATATCAGCAAAAAAAAATAACACCACGGTGTATGTTGTGTTGTTGGAGAGAATTCGTTCCAGAGGAACAGTAGGAAAAGAACGAGTTTCTTTCAAGATTTTTTTTTTTTCCTGGTTAGTCCTTCGCTGAGTTTTGGCCGTCTTTGTTCCTGCAACAACGGTGATTGGGGTGTAGTGTGGAGCTAAAGGTACGTGTGATGGATGGCCGTCTAAGCTGAAGATGTGATACAACCATTTTTTTGAATTTCTGATTTCCAATCGATTTTGATTTTTTCGTGGCAGACTCTCGTGCATATGGCTGCAGCACGGTCGACTCAGAAGACTCTCCAGTAATTTCTACAAAACACTGTTTATGCTATTGGGTACCGGGCCTTTTTCATCCTATTAGAAACACTACTATGAAGAAAGAAGAAAATTACAGATGATGGTTTAATATGGTGTTATTTTCTGTGTCGTGGTGTTATCTCACCTGTAGTCGTGGTGGACCTTGCTGTATCTTTGCAAAATCATGTTTCAAGTGTGCTTTCTCTACTGTAAATTATAGACGAGCATGAAGCGCCAAAGTTTTACACGGCTTAGAGTAGAAAAGAATACAGGTTTCACTCCCCATAGAACAGCAATTCTTAGGTGGCAACTATCTATTGATATATCCAAGCAAAAATGAAAAACAATACTCTTGATCGCAATTGTTTGTGAGTGAAGAACCCAACCTATTGTGGTTCCTGCTTTTCACGGAGAGCTGTTGTTGTTGCAGTTGTTGTTTTTTTTAGTGGGATCTTCTCCTATCCTCGGTGCAGATTATTATACATTGCTAAAGACATATAAATGAATTAACCAATTGGCTGTAACTTTACTCATCAATTCTTCATGTTCCTTGAAGCTTGAGTGTCACAGATATGTATACTTTCCCTCCTTTACCGTTCGCAATTCAGAAATAAGAACGCGTCGCCCAAATTAACAAGAAAAAATCAATTTAAAAAAAAGGGGCACTTTTCTAGATACCATTAATCACTTTATTTTCCTTTAATTCAAATATGGTGTGTATTACTGGTTGCCATTGCCATATCTTACATTTTTAGCTTTCCCTTCTAGTGGCCTAATCTATTGCTGGCAATTGTCGGTGCAGCAAACCTGAAACCATACCATAACCGCGGGTCCATCCGCCAACATTTATATTATAAATGTTGGCCCTGAGAACTTACAGTAATTGTAATACCCAACGTTAATTTCTCGATTCTTTAATAGGAACTGTCGGTTACATAGTCCAAAAGTTATAATATTTGATTATCTCTAGAGTAACACATAGATGATTGATGCACTTTACCGTATTTCTCTTTCAGAATTTTACGCAAATCCCTAAATATCACTTCCTATATTCCATAATAGTTGTAAACCTCGCGAATTTGACCGATTTCTTTGTTATTTATTTACTTATTACAAACAGCACACATTTAATTCGGTTGTGTTATCGCATTATTATGTTTAGGTAGATATGATTTCAAATCGTCATCATTATTTTTTTTTTTGGATCACGCTTTTTCATTAGATCAGTTCAAGCAAAACATGAATCAACATATGAAGAGCCAAGTACGTACCGAGGATACTGCGATTTCTTGCAATTATTAAAACCATGAGCACATACAATTAAGAAAAAGGATAAGATGACAAGTAGAACTATTGAAGAATGTTGGAGCGCAATAGAATCTTGGTTGAAAGAAAAGGCCAAGTCTGATGTGAATTATTCCAAAGTATTGGATGCATTGAACCCTCCAGCAACAGATGACCAAATCAAGGAACTAGAGCAAAAGTTAAATGGGATTGAATTGCCACATTCATACATTCAATCATTGAAAATCCACAATGGGGTTGCCTATCACGTTCGCTTTTTTGATTCGTGGCTGTTTCTCCTGACGGAACTTGTCCTTCATTATTGGAATGTGATGTGCAAATTAGAGATTTTTGGTGATGACTCTGACGTGGAAGAGGATGGAGTTCAGCAAATTTGGTATAGTCCTAAATGGATCCCAATCGCTCATAATGGTTTTGGGGATCATTTATGTCTTGACTTATGTCCAGCCACAGAAGGTCAAGTTGGTCAAATCATTGAGGTGCTACATGACGATCGAGACCGAACAAAATTTGCTTCGGGGTTTCAAGAATATTTCAGTCTCTTCATCGATGATATTGTGGAAGGAAACTATTTGGCTGATCATTCTGGCTTGTTTTTTCGGGACAATGACAGCATTTGTTGAGCTGATTCAGGCTACTAAAAAAATTGTTACGCAATCCTTTTTTTTTTTTGTTAATTCTTTTGATGCGGAGTGGTTTGTTTTATGTATTTATTTCGTTTTAGTATTGTAATTAAAGGAAACCTATAAGATTTTATATGACCTGTGAAATTGTAAGTGTTGGGGTATTTGGTTACATGTCCCACAATCTCAAAGACCATTTTCACCATAGAAAGTGGTACTTCACACAGAATAAGTATCCAATGAGATACCTATGAAATCCTTGTGGCGGTTCGGTTCACTCAGATACTTTTGTGTTCACAAGAAGTGGGAATTTATTTCTTACACATAATCAAATTCTGCTATTATTGTATAGATTTAATATTTTATTTAGCAATGATGAGGATTTGGTTATTTTTTGCCATCTGGGAAAGATATTCCTACTCTCATTTCTTCAACATTCACAGATGTTAATTGAATGACATCTTATATGGTTTATTAGAAAGAAAAAAGGCCTACTTTCACCATACTATTACAATTGGTATTTATTCGTGGATATGCATATACGATTTCAGGGGTATTTATTTTTCCAGCTATTGTTATTTGAACATTGAATCATCCACTGATGAGCAATACTGGAGTTTGCGTATTTGAAGGAGGGTTATTAGAGGGTACCAAAGATCGCATTGTCTGAAACTTTTACAATTAGGATTAGTCTATGGTACTAATCTCTGTTTTTCATGGAGAGAAGTCTATATCGTCTTTAAAAATTTGCTCGTAGATCTTCTATCGATATTCATTGTAGGGCTCAAAAATACAGTACAATGTACTGTAGCTCGCAGCAGTGTATTAACTTTCCCGAATTTAACTGTATTTATCAGATAAAAGGTGAATATAATGTTTCGTGGCTCATCCTCAATAAGTAAACCCGAAATAATATCTTCAAATATATTCTATCCCGTAAAAATTGCTAGACGTTTCTCCAAATTTTATTGGCCAAGCACTTTCTTTTAAATTTCCTCAATTGTATTTCATGGAATAATCATTGAAAGTTTTCATTATCTCTTAGGATCTCCATTGATCCTTGGTAAGTTACTTGTATGACTATCTCATCATGGTTAACTTCTCGTATCTGCACTTGCCCATCCTGTATATGTGTGATTTATATCTGGTGAAAGTGAGTTTCCTTTTGCATTTAACCGAAGCTTTCGTTGACTGTTTTCTGACTACGGATATTATGTTTTGATCAAAGTCCGACGCTCCGCGGTGGTAAAGCCGCGCGTTGTTACCCAACCGTGGATAATTCAAATCTTTTTCCTTATGGTCACCCATAGTTTTTTTTGGGGTTTTTTCCCGACTATTTATATGATTGGGGCCCATTTTGAAAATGAGTCTTGATGTAGCTCTTATAAATCACTTCTTGAAAAGAAACAACAACAACAGCAATAATATATTTATATATATATAATGGCGATTAAAACTGTCGAAGAGTCTTGGAAAGTAATAGAATCTTGGTTAAAAGAAAAGACCAAGTCTGATGCGAATTATTCAAAGGTATTGAATGCATTGAACCCTCCAGCAACAGATGACCAAATCAAGGAACTAGAGCAGAAGTTAAACGGGATTGAATTGCCACATTCATACTTTCAATCATTGAAAATCCACAACGGGGTTGCTGAAGAGCTTTCTTTTTTCAATTCCGGGGTCCTGTTTTTATCAATAGAAGATGTGATTTATCAATGGAAGATCTGGTGGGACTTGCTACAGGATGGGACTTTTGATGATGCGGATGCTTCTGAGGTAGAAATTGAAGGTGTTCAACCAGTATGGTATGATGCTAAATGGATCCCATTCACCCATAATGGTGGAGGCGATCATCTTTGTATTGATTTAAATCCAACCAAAGAAGGCCAAATTGGCCAAATTATTGAGATGTGGCATGATGATGGAGACCGTACCAGGCTTGCTTTGAGCTTCGAAGAATATTTCAGCAAATTTGCCGATGATTTAGTTGGTGGGAAGTATTCAGTAGATGAATATGGTTTGGTTCATGAGGATGACTGATAGCATTTGAATTTGTTAACATCCTTTAAGGATATATTACCAGAGAAATATATTATGTATTTAACGATAGATGCTGACCCAAAAAAATGGATAATATTATGTCATAGTTTGAAAAGTTATAATCATTTATTCGTAGCTTCTGATATTAGAGCCATATCAAACGCACACTCATTTAACTCTCGTTTAATTCTTATTTAGAATCTTTGAAAGGAAAGTTGGTAACACCACACAGTTTTGACAACTTACTTCATAAAGCGAGGAGAAATGCAAAATAATGGTTTCTAGGCCCCAAAAACCTTAGTCATATTGCTATAAAAAAAATGTCCAAGAAATGATGTAATGTATGTATCATTTAACTTCTTAAAGATATGATAGGATTTTGTTACTTTTTGGTAAATTTTTACAACCTGTATGCCTTTTATTTTAAATCGCCAAACTTTTCAATTCTAGCTATTCTATCAAGGCTATTAATGTCCCAATCACATGGGTCTACATGTCTAAATAATTATTGAAAGATTCTTGAGTAACGCAACAGAATCTGAGAGGAAATTACAAATTACTCTAGTGGGAGTAAATTTGATATAGCATCAATGAACGCTGTGAATTCTTTTCATACAAATGCCTATATAATTTTTTTTTTTTTTTTATATTTTTGGACCTTCTAATATCAGGTAATATGAGCTGTGGAATTTGGGTAGGCTCACCACTGTTTTTTTTTAATGTTCATCAAACGCGTATAATTTATTCTTTTTTCTTTTTGCAAATTATAACTTAAATTCCATCAACCTACGTAGTGAAATTAAAGGCACATCAGATAAAAAACTGAGCAACTTAACTCTTATATTCCAATCTTTATATTCGAAATGAGCTTCTATGGCTATTCAAACAAAGACCTTGAATCCCAGGGAAGGAGCTCCAAAGTATTTTATTCTCAATATGAAAATAAGATTGACACGATGTTGCGATCTATCGAGAAATTAACCAGGGACAATTAAAAATTGCAGCAAACTGTTTCCGCTTTAACTAATGAGAGCTTTGCCCTAAAAAAGAGATCTGGAATTGTTGAAGAATCTTGGAAGATAATAGAATTTTGGCTCAAACAAGGGGCGCGTTACGATAAAAACTATGCAAAGGTATTGGAGACGTTGAACCCTCCAGCCACAGATGAACAGATAAGAGAATTGGAGCATGAATTAAATGGAATCAAGTTGCCAGAGTCGTACATCCAATCTTTGAAAATTTACAATGAGGCTAGAAAGATTGAGCTTGCCATTATGCAACCCTACTTATCAATGAAAGAAGTCCTTGACAGATGGAAGGCATGGTCTGATATTTTGATTAATGACCAGTTTATTCCTGATGAGTACTCCAATCAGGAGATAGAATTCTTTGGTATTCAGCCAGTATAGTTTTATAATAAATGGATCCTGCTCACATCTGATTGGTGCGGGGAGGATCTTTGCATTGATTTAAATCCTGCAAAAGAAGGACATGTTGGTCAAGTCATTCTTAGACGAAAAGAAGAGAAACACATCAGAGTTGCTTCAGGGTTTGACGAATTTCTTCACAGCTTTGCCGAAGATATTCTCAGCGAAAAGTATTATATAGATGAATATGGTATGTTTCATTTGGACGATGAGAGATATATTACGCATCTATCCAGGCTTTAACTTTGGGATGCTGGAGCAATATTGCCTGTAATCTTATAATTCAAGTTTATTATGGCTATCAGATTGAACTGATCAGTGCATGCCTCCTCATCTCTGAAAAACGCTAAAAACAATCTTACGTTATTTGAACATTTCC
Organism: Saccharomycopsis amapae; assembly: GCA_031125765.1. Lineage (NCBI taxonomy): Eukaryota > Fungi > Ascomycota > Saccharomycetes > Ascoideales > Saccharomycopsidaceae > Saccharomycopsis > Saccharomycopsis amapae. The sequence goes on from JASTVC010000023.1 coordinate 145,187, forward strand.
GGAAAGTTTTGTGATTACTACAAAGAATAATAGGTTTTGAAAGTTTTGGGCATAGAAATGTAATTCAAATAGCTCTAAGATATTATTAGAGAACAAAGAGATATCATAATCTTACTTTACCAAAGTTAGGTGGTAATAACGGCAAGCTTGCTCTATTGTACAAGTCTCCAGTATTCCCAAAGTTAGAGCCTCTATTTTTTAAATTGATGGTATCAACTAATTCTTCATTCAATTCCTTCAAATTCCTGACACCAATGTTGCGCATAGTAGCCACCATTTCTTCTTTCAACAACTGGATGGCCCTCACTAGACCAGCTTCACCATATGTAGCAACGGGATATAACAATCCTCGCCCAAGCCCTACGGCTTTGGCACCAAGGCAAAGGGCCTTGAGGATATCTGTACCCCGTCTTACCCCACCATCAATAAATACGTCAATTTGTGATGTAATCCCCGCTTGATTCAAGTCGTAAAGCACTTCAATTGTAGATTTGGAATATTCTGCCTGACGACCTCCATGATTTGATAATACGATACCATCCATGCCATTTTCTACCGCAAGTCGAGCATCAGGGATGGATTGGATACCTTTGAGATAAAACTTCATTTTGGTGATGCTTTTCAAATGACGCATTTTCTCCCAAGTCATCCAAGTCACCGCTCTTCTGCCAAGTGACGAATCATCGTCCTTTGTTTCTTCTTGGTCTTCAGATTTAGCAGAGGATACCATATAGAGACGATCTATCTCATCTTTGGATATGCTACCATGGTTTTTTTCTAACTCGATAAGATGCCCCATTATCGCTTTGACTCGTCTATCCTTTTCACGATTACCTCCATACACGTTATCCACTGTAATAAAGATTCCCGTGCATCCAGCGGCTTCGACTTTTCTGATTATTTCTTCGTTGAGTCCATCATGAGCAGAAGGATAAAGTTGGAACCAAAAAGGGGTGCCAGGCTTTATTTCTTTGGAAATTTCTTCGAATGGATAAGATGAAAGACATGGCACCATTTGCACAATATTTTCACGGGAACAGCCATGGGCAAACACTTTCTCACCTTCAGGATGAGCATACTTTTGCATGGCTGTAGAAGAGATATAGAATGGTGCACTAGTGTTATGGCCCAATAAGTTGGTAGAAATGTCACATTCGGTGACGTCGATCAACACTCTAGGGTTGAAGAAAATGCGTTTATAAGCAAAATGGTTTTCTCTGACGGTGATTTCGTCATCAACTCCAGATGAATAATAATTTCTGGCCACTGGCTCCAAGGTTTTATTTGCCACGTACTCAAAATCATATAAATTCATTATTTGGTCCAATGGAGGCTTATTTTTAAGATTGTCCAATCTTTCCGGCTCGTGCTTGTTAATGACCGATGCTTCCTGTTGGGCCTCCTCATTGGCTTTTATTGTCGCCTCAGCGGCAGCTGCCTCAGTAGCAGAATCATCCAAAGAGCCAACTTCAAGGATGACTTTTTCGTAGATGTAAGATTTCATGATATCGAGGGTATGGAATTTATCGAACTGGGCTGATCCATCTTTACCAGCGAGTTTCATTAAGATTTTGGCTCCTCCTGGATGCTTCGAGACGAAATTGGTAATATCATAAACCTTACCGTGGAATATGATCCAGCAGTCATTTTTGGAATTGTGATGGGAGACTTGTTCAATAGAGATGGGCATTTTTCATTATATAATTTGCACTAAAGAAATATACTATCTTCCAACTCTGATACCAGTGGAGGATGGGTGCTTTATTACTTTTGGAAAAACAGCAAAGAAGAAGTTAGTGATCATCTGCCAATAGTTGTCATGATATTTGTGAGCCAAGGAGATTTTCAGATATTTATAGCTCACGAAGACCAACATTCTGGAGTTCTTGTGGGGATAGATAGCCTACCAGCGAGTCATCGAGCCGACTCATCGCTGCGCGCACCAAAAGCACCAAATAACAATGAAAGTTTGCATATATTTGATTGAAAGAGAGAAAGCCACTATTTCCATGATAACGAAGTAACCAGGCCAGTGGGAATTCTCTTATCCTTTGCTTATGTGTTGGATGCATTTCCATTGGTATCCAAAGGCATTGTGTTGTGGTAAGAAGTGTTCACATACCATCTACAGGAATGAATTGGAAGCTTTTTGCCCCGTGCATTAGTGTACCACCATATATCGCTTATCTCATCAGACACTTCTCCTAACAACTTGGATATTCCAACCACATCGATATTTGAGGGTTATTAGTTATCATCACAGAGTCCCACCAATCTGGCCCCTATGACCACGTGCAGATCTCGTTTCCTGCTATCCCCGGGGCCCGAGTCTAAAATCTCTGTTTGAATAACCACCAATGTATCCAAAATGTAGCAGTAGTAGAAGAAAAGGAAGATAGGATATTAACTAGCCTTCATTTTTATGAATTGTTAGTCAATGGTGAAAAAATATCATTGTGGAAACATAGACATTGCAAGATCGTCCACCCTAAAAAATATCAAAACAAAGCCAGCCAGTACTCGTCTAATTTAAAAAGATGCGATGATTTCCATATGGGTGGGTCTCAGATTATACTTTAATCAATTACTACAGACGAGACTTTCTTCAATTTAACCTTTCCATAATAATTGAAGCAAATAATGAATTGTCACGGCCCATCTTCCCTCCTTACGCGTTGGTTATCAATTATCACCTAGTCGTGCCAAACACAGACGGCCCTAGTCAAGTCCGAGACAAAACCAACCACACCACCCCTGACACTGATCGATATATCTAAAGTAGTAGATCTTTACACTATATTCATTTTTGCGTCCGGGTGTATTTTTCTTATTTTTTTTTGTGTTTATATTTTTTTTGGATAAAGGATCTGGACTGTTAGAAATTGAGAACTACGAATAATCAACGGAATATAGAACTGACGTTCTGATCTTAATATTTGTTGTTTAACTGCTATAAAATACTACTTTGGTGTTTCTTTTCAGTCATTTCCAGAATCCATTGGATCATATACCTCATCAACTTCTTTGTCCTTGATTTGCGTGTGCAGTTAAAGGGATCACTAGTCTTTGGAGATAATGCTCACCACTAGAAAGAAATTTTTGCCCCCTATCACTAAAAACAAGAAGTTACTGGACCATTACCCATCAAGCAATTTGCCTTTAATTTCTATTTCCTCATCATATAACACCATAACCAATAGAATTTCGTTGCCATAATGGATTCACTATTTGGATTCAAGTTTGGATCACTGGTCACAGTTGTTCACACTAAAGAAGATCCCACTAAAGAAGAGCCCACTAAAGAAGATTCCATTAAAGAAGATTCCATTAAAGAAGATCCTATCAAAGAAGATCCCACCAAAGAATGTTTAGAATCATCATCTGCTACGGGAAAAGGGGATATATCATCATTGAACCAAGTATCACTAGGAGGCTCCCATTCAATCATAGATATTGAATCCAAAATACAGTATCAAGATCCTAACATTCCCTTAACCTTCGATACATCTCCATCCCTCAAAGAAGCCATCGATGAGGTTTCCCAAAACCTCCTAAATCTACAACTTGATTTGACCCTTGATGGTGAAACCAGAACCACAGAACTCAATGAACGGTTGGATCGGTTTACCAAATTGCACGCTCAGAAACTCTCACAGTTTGTTAGGTCTTTCACGATGAAGGTTAAAAACTTGGAACGGCGAACGGGGTCGCTAGAGCAAAAGTTTCTAACAGAAAAGCATCAAAGAGATATTTCCGAGATTTCTATCAATAAGATCAATGACTATGTTGGGTCTTCGGAAAGTCACAATGAAAGAAATCTTGATTTTAGAGCTGATGATTCTGGAAATGATACTACAGAAGAACACACTTTAGGAACTATTGAAGAGGAATCTTATATGGTCGATAGTATAATAAAGTTAAATGAAAGATTAGATGAGCTATCGCATCAGTTTGAAATTTCCGATTCATTAAAGGAAACCAACCCTTTCGAAGAAGCATATAATTCTTCTTCTTCTGAAATCAATGATGACAGTTTCAAATCCCATGAAGAGAAAATTCAATCAATGATCCAGAGTGCAATGAATGAACACACCATCAAACACGCAGATAGAATTAAGGCTTTGGAATCAAGTTATGAAAATATTGCTCGGTCATTGGAATCATCATCATTGGCCAAACGGACTTCCAAACCAACATCACCATCCGTTATTGATGAAGCCCACCCTGAAAATGTGCACTCAGAAGCACAATATCAAATGAAACTAAATATCATCAAGTCAAAATTGCGGCATGTCGACAGTGAAATAGACATTTTCAGGCCAACCTCATCAAGCTCATCAAAATTTTTCGATGCCGATGAAGATGTAGAAGAAGGTGGTGAACCAGAAACATTGGTAATTGATCCTCCTGCTGATGAATTTATGATCAGTACCAAGCATGCTGATGGTACTGATATCACCAGGGAAGATGTTGCCGATGCGACTATCATAAATCAGCTTGATCAGAGTGATGAGAATACCGAAAAACCTAGTATCATACAACCTGAGGATCTTAATGCTCACATTTCAAGTATTATCGACTCCAAACTTGCCGAACTTAGAGCATCCATCATCAACGAAATCACCGCTGCAAATTCGTTAAGCTTCGCGAATATGCAACAAAATTCTTTCCCCCAAGTTCAGACCCCTACGAATCAATTAGACGCTTATCCGCAATCATCACCACCATCATTTCAAAAACCCCTTCAGGAACAATCTTCACCTTCAACTGTTGAACTATCAGAACCAGAACTATCAAAACCAGAACAATCCAAAGTAATGCTACCCACCCCTAATGTTTCTCAAGACTCTCTTGCATTATTGTTGGTGTCCAGTGACAGTACGTCCGCATCCCAAACGACTAATAACATCCTCAACTCCATTTTCTTGAAATCCCAAAAATATAATGAAACCTTAGACTCCGAGGTCGAGTCTTACTTACTGGTGGGTAATCTGATGAAAGATATCGTTACACAAGATACTGGTGATGATATTACTACTATGGAGGTTTTGTCAAATGATGGAACTTTTAAAGCTGATAATCCTGTCTACGATATATTATTAAATTCGGCTGACAACAATCAATATATTATCAATTCTAGTGCCAAGGAAAATAATTTGGAAGATACCGCCAGTTTGAGTACTAATAGCGTCACCAGCTCACCAGTTGCACACACTCACGATCAAGGTGAGGTTACTCTCTATAATGATTCTTTTGATGTTAGGGATTGCGCCAGTATTATGAGTTCTGATTATCCAACTAAAGAACTTCCTATGGATGATAAGGGTCAAGATTCGTGTCTTGATGTTTCTGAGACATCAAAATGTGCTAAATATGTTCCTATTGAGGCTGTACTTCCTGGTTTAGGTCTTGGAATTATGCCAACAGAAGGCGGTGAAACTACGGAACTGGAAGAAAACACATCGTTGAAAAGACAAGATGGAGATAATTCTGAGAACCCACCTGATGATGATGAGGATAATAATGTTGTAATTGATTCCATTGACTCTACTGGTAATTTCAATGTATCTCATACTATGTGCTCTTCTGCTTATAATAATAGCCATAAAGATTCTTTTGAAGAGGTACAACCAAATGACATTAGTATGGGCTCAAATATTATCCATGAATCTGACAATGATACTAATAAATATTCAAGAGCTACCAAAGAAAAACATGCCTCGGTAATAATTCCAAGTCCAACATTTTCTGTTATGAAGCCGTTGGGACCACGCAATTCTGATGTCAGCGGGTTTTTTGATTCCGAACCACTGCTTGTTGAGATTCGCGAAATGGTTTATTCTTTGATAAATAAGCAAAACAAGAGATTTGAGAAGCGATTGAGCAGTACAATTGAAGGCCTTCAACAACAATTTGGGAAATTGGAAGATGGTTTGGCCAAACAAGAAAAGTCGGTACAAGATTTGAAACGCTGGCAAGATAGGATGTTGAAGAATAAGATCCGCCAACAATCAAAAGATTTTAGTGGTATTAATTTTAGTTTAGGCAATGGAGGAGATTTCAAATTTCCTGAGACCGGTGTTGGCAGGGCAAGCGATGACCTGGTGGTGCATCATGAAAAACACAAAATGGCGGATCTTGGGGTTGCCACAAACACTGATAGTTTGACTTTGGAAAAAGGGGAAAATATTGAATTGGATACTACTAATATAAATAAGCGTTCAGACAAAGAGGAGGTGATGTCTAGGTTTCAAGATGATTACGATACCAATGCAAATGTGCTTTGCAGAGCCCACGATACGTCAAATCAAGCTGAAAATGTTATTCCAGAGCATCAGCAATCAGCTTTTAGATCAATAAAGCATATGCCATCTTTGAATTTATTGACTCCTTCAGATCAACAACCAGGAATATTCGATGGAGGAAATTTGATGGATGAACCATTATTACACCAAGACTCAAATACTCCAAACATCGAGGCCATAAGGAAAATAAGTGGAGAAAGTCCGGAAATTGATACCAACTCACAAGATCAAATAGCCTCAGTGACCCAAGAAGAAGACTATATTGAGAAGTATAATACTTTGAAAAAGGAACTTGGTGATCTCAAAGAAAAAATTGACAAGATGCAAGAAACTCAGGAACACATGTCTCCAAAATCTGAGGTTGAGAGTATTTTCAGGCATCCAAGTTTCAACAAGTATACAATGTATTCCAACAAGATGCACAGAAAGCTTCAAGAAAACGATATTGATGCCAGGGTCGCCGAGAGGCAGAAACAGCTTTTGGAGATGGTGAACATCAATAACGAGTATCTTATCAAGCAGCTGGTAAAGGAACACCTTTCTGCATTTCAAGAGCGATTGGATGTTAAGAATAAACAAATCCAACAACTAAAACATGATATCAGAATACTCTACCATTATGCGAATCGAAATAATTACATTGATAGGACGGTTGAGAAGCATAAAGCGGAGAACGGTTTGTACGATGGCGATGTTCATGTCCGACCAAAAGATGGTTTCCATGATGAGCGAAAATCTGAGATATCCCAGTACCACCATAGAGAACAATTTGTCGGTGCTGCTGGCGAGCACCAAATAAATCCCGAAAAGATTAGTGGTAAAGAACATATTATTGATGAAGAGATGTTGACTGCCATGAGTAATATTTCATTTGAGGGCGATTCTACTGGAAAAGGGACAACAGGAGAATCTTTCTTAAGACGTAAGATTGATACCGCCGAGCTCGCTCAGCCAGAAGGATCGAGACATCATTTTAAAATAAAGAATCTTCTGTCAATGTCTCCAGAGGTTGTCAGAGCTGAAAAAAGCCCAAAGCTGGCTGATCGAAAGGCAAGATTTGTATTGTTGAAGACTGGTGGTCCTGAGCCTGCTGATGGTGGTAAAAGTTCAACCCAATTTTTGAAAGAGCCGGCTGGAATCTTTCCAGATACGTCCACTGGCAGAAGGGATGGCAAAGGATTTTTTACGGTTAAAAGCTCAAAGGCTTTGACTTCCGGGAAACATGCTATTAGTAATAGTCTTTGTAGACATAAGCACAGCAGTTAGTGATCGTTATTTCTTTTTCTTTTTCCTTTTTCTATTCTCCTTTATTATTTTAAAGCCATTATTGTACGCTACAAGGCAAATTATCGTGCCTTCTTTTTCTTTTTATCCCTTGATAATCGTTTCATTAATTTCGTTATTAGTTTTGCTCAATTTTGTTATTAGTTTTGCTCAATTTTGTTATTTTTCTGGTATGACCTTATTTTTAGTTTGTAGAGTAATAATATCAACAGAGTAGAATAACTAACTATTTTGGGATAATTATTTTAGAGTGTGGCTGATATATGGATCTGCGACAAAGAAAAATAGTGAGTGTGGGTCTGGACCCAGACTTTTCAAGCTGGCTCAAAGGCTTTGTTTTCCAAGAAACACGCTTTTAGCAAAGGTCTTTGCAGCATTAATCAGCAGTACGTCAACTCTTGCACTAAACTTTTTATGTGCGTGTTGTCTGGGGACAAAGAATGTCATTTACAAATAAACGGGAGAGAGGAAATGTCTAAATAGCACTGTCGATTAAAGAATTTTAATTATATTATACTATATATCGACTGATTCTAATTTAGAGTAATTTTCAATTAACGTTTTTTTTTTTTTTTTCTAGCATTCCCCTTTTTGTTAGCTTACACTGCCACTGATCGACGGCTTAGATGACATGCGTCTACATCTAGCCAAAAAACAACAGCTCTTCTGCATCTTTTGAGAGTTTGGGGGCGACTGAGACTTTTTTGGTTACCAGATGGAGAAAGATCCGGAAACCTGAGGGGCTTAAGGACTCCACTTACCAAATTGGGCCCCATAGTACATCTCATGGGAGAGAGATCCAGACGTTTTTTTTTTTTTTTTTTTTTTTTCATTTTTTGCATTTCTAACGGTATAAATTGTGATCAATATCCTTGAATTTATCGCAGGACTTCTTGCTTTTACTTTATTATTATCATTATCATTCTTTTAATAATACAATTCGCTCGTTTGTTAATTCATTCATTCGCTAACTCAATAATCCTCTAAAAATGTCTAACGTTACCACCATCACCGTCGAAGCTACCTACACTTCTTACACCACTTACTGTCCTTTGACTGCCACCTTCACCGTTGGTAACACCACCATCACCACCTCTGGTTCCGTCACTTTGCCAGAATTCGTTACTTCTGAAACCACCGTTGTTCCAATCACCTCTTCTACCGAAGCTGCTGTTGCCACCACCGCCAACACCACCACTGCTATCGCTTCTTCTTCCTCTACCGCTTCCATCATTTCCGCTAACTCTTCCAACACCACCTACTCTGGTTTGGCTGCTGGTATCAACGGTAACTTGGCTGGTGCCGGTGTTATCGGTATGGGTGCTGTTGTTGCTTTCTTGTTGTAAGAGCATCTCTATCACTTGTGAAAAATTCCTTACCAAAAATTTTCAGTTCTTTCCTACTGGTATTTATGCGATAGATACCCTTGACCATACCATTTCATTCTACCATGGGATTAGTTTCAATCCTTTTGCATTAATGTTTTTTTATTATCTTAATTTTCCAGTTCTTTTTTCCTCGTTTGTTCTATTTAGCTCACATTGATCTTCTATTAAAGATCTTATTACACAAGAAAATAAATAATAATTTGATACTACTTCAAAAAAAAAAAGGATTGTAGGTTTCAATAGTATGGTTTTGTTTGCAGTAATTAAAAGCGTCTTACTCAATTGAAATTCAATTAATATCCATTTAAAATATTCAATTGAAATTTAATTAATATCCATTTTAAAATACCCTATTCACTTGAAATTTAATTAATATCCATTTTAAGATACCCTATTCATTTAATAGTCAATTAATGTCTTACAAAAATATATAAGTTTCACACATTGATAACCCATGCAATTGATATCCTATTAAACTGAAAAAATACTCTTGAACTAGTACCCACATTGGTAAACATATATAAATAAATACATATATATCCACTTATTTCAAGCTGGTGAAACGCAAGTATGGCTTGACCTTCTTGAAATCACCAAACTTTTCCTTAGCGGCTTCATCGCTGACGGTTGGAGGAATGATGACATCTTGGCCTGGGATCCAGTTGATTGGGGTGACAACTCCGTTATTGTCACCGGTTTGCAAAGCATCAACGACTCTCAAAACTTCGCTGGAGTTTCTACCAACACTGGCTGGATAAGTCATGATCAATCTGATCTTTTGTTCTGGGTCAATGACAAACACCGATCTGATAGTTTGAACAACCCCATTGTTCAAGTTCTTGAAACCTTCTTCGTCAACCATATCGTAAAGGAAAGCAACTTCTCTGTCGGTGTCAGCAATAATAGGGAAGGAGAACTTGGCATTGCCAGGAGTAGCGACTTCTTCAATGTCTTTAACCCAGGTGTTGTGGTTGTCGATATCTTGGGCAGAAAGACCAATTAACTTGACATTTCTCTTATCGAATTCTGGCTTTAAGGCAGAAAACGCCCCCAATTCGGTGGTACAGACTGGGGTGAAGTCCTTTGGATGGGAGAACAACACGGCCCATGAACCTTTAATGTAGTCGTGGAAGTCAATGTTCCCTTGAGTGGTGGTAGCCTGGAAGTTTGGGGCCTTACCAAAGATTCGGAGACGAGGTTGCTTGGAGAAGTCGAAAGTTTTCAACCCTCTAACTTGGACATTTCTCAAGTTGGACTTGGAGGCAGCACGGAGCAATGATTGGAAAGACATTGGGGAATTGAGATAGTGATGATGATACCAATTGATAGCTGATAACGACAGAGGAAAGAAAAAAAAAGCAAAATTGGGGGAAAACAGCAGCGCTGATATATTTTGATCAGACAAGGACAATCGCGAGATTTCACATGATCTGCCAAAGCGAATGTCAGGCTTGGGGAGGATATATTATGTGGTATACGGCATATATATCATAGCATATAATATACGATATATATAGAATACAGCACATAGTATATGCCGTGATATAGCAGTATCTTGTGTAACAAGAGGAGTGGGGCAGCACAAATTTTAGGGAAGCGGGTATCGTTATATCCGGTGCGGGAGGGAAGGAGGACGCGGAGATGTCCGATACGGCAGGAATTTTTTTTATTTTACTTTATTTTTTTTTTCCCTTACAAATTAATTGACAGATGATGAAAAAAAAAAAAAAAAAAAAAAAATAAAAAAATTTTCTTTTTTAGATATACACAAGCTATCACCATCACAGTACCGCGGAATACTCCGATATTTCTTTCTCCAAAGCTATTGATTACTGAGTTACGCCTCTCTCAGTTTCTATTAATTGTAAGTTGGTTCTGATTCTGATTCTCCTTTTTTTTTTTCTTCTTCTTCTTTCTTTTTTCTTTTTTGGGTGACGGATTCAACAATATATTGGTGTATTGTTTTTATCAAAGGAAGTAATATCTGGTAATGGCTCTTGGAAGGCTTTTTTCAACTTGATTTTTCTCTGTTGTCTTTTCTATTCAGTGTGATGATGTTCTTTTAGATTCCTTTGACAGCTTTTTGATGATCGGTGGCAAGGAAAGCAGCAGAAGATTGTGATTGTGCTGTCTAAATCATTTTTGATCATTTTTCTATTAATGTTGTGACCACTACTAACAGCCGCTGAAAGATACCGTTATTGCCTTTCTTTTTTGTTACTGTTTTTTGCCTCTCTCTCTTCTTTTCTTGTTAATTGGTGTTGATTCTGGATGTGTCAAACTTCCTAGAAAAATTGAGCGTTTATAAAACTGTGTTTCCTCTTTAATACCATCCACAAGCTTCTTCTTTTAATCTCGATATTCAAAACCAACTCGAACCAATGACGTTATACACTCAAAGTAGTGGACACCATTTTGCCACAAGACGAAACTCGTCGTCGTCACCTTATGCCATTCCTGCCAGACCTAGATCAAACTCCACAACTTCTCCATACAGTATTCCTGATAGAATACATGGTACTGGGGCTCCTCATTCACATTCATCATATAATGCCAGATTCCAATACCATCCAACAAATCCGAGCCAAGCACCACCAAATGGGCCTATTAATAATAACCCATCTCAAGGCACCGCCAATGGTAAGCATCACCCCCAAGGATCTGACAGCATTCCTCTCTTAACAAGAGAGTTTGTGGTTCGAAGAATATCGGAAGGTGAAACCGGCAGAGTCAAACAGGAATTGAAGTGTGAGGCCTGCGGGAAAGGTTATAAGCATATATCATCATTAGCAAAACATCTTTGGGAACATACTGCCGAGTGGAACTACACCAAGAAACTTTTGATATCAAAACACCAACAAGTACAACTATTGGAAGCTGCGAGTATCTTGGTCAGCATGAATGAAAATGATAAATTGAAGAAACAGCACCAGGTACTGCTGAAAGGTGCCACTTCTCCGACACACCCAGAAGATGTACACAATAGCAATGACAGCAATCACCGACTTGTCTCACCTACCCCAGTTCCTATCCAGTCTCCTTCGCGCTACTCTTCATTGAATAGTAATCCATCGTCATACACTGGTGGCCCAAATATATTAACAGGGTCAAGCTTTAAGAAAAATACCGAATTCAACGACGAGTTGATGTCGCCGCCAACTAACCTTCGATCATCTTTCAATTATCATAAACCTTTGATTTCAAATTTGAATTCGCAAAATAATGCCAATGGAGGTTACTTGGATGCCCCAATGGGCCGTCCTCATAGGTTTTTGAGTCCAAATGGGGAACATGATTCAAATAATAGTAATGCCATAGAGGATGATGACGAAGAAGATTCTAGAAACAATAATAAGAGTCCTAATAGTGGAGATGAAGAGCACAAGCAACTGGAAAATGGGCAGCAAGAAGAAGAAGAATACGATGGCGATGAAGGTGTTTTTGGGGAGTTAGAATGAATAGGGGGAAGACAAAAATAAATTATAGAAGGGAGAACATTGGAAAAAATTTGAAAAGTACTGGTAATTACAAAAAATGTTGATGGTGCTACAAATAGTACCAGTAATGCTAACTGATAATCTAAAGATTACCAATAGTTGAGGAAAGGAAAAAGCAATGGAAACTGTTCATTTTTGACGTATAATAGCAAAGTCTGGGTATATGCATTTGCTTGTATCTGTTTGGTGGTATTAAACACAAAGAAGGAATGGAGCGCATGACGGTTTTCTCAACCTCTGTCTATCGTTCTGGTCTTCATGATGTACAATGATTCTCCTGCTAGAAAGAAGAACAAGAATACTAATTAGAAATTGAACATGATAATTGAAAATTGAGCAATTTTTTTCCCACCTCTAACTAAAAGTACATCTACAACATTTGGGGTCTGTTTCATTATCCATATACTTGAAATGGTTCTGTTCTTCTTGTGTACCAATATTTTTATACCTGCTTTTCCCATTTAAAAAAAAATCATCGTTTTGCCAATGCTTTTTCTTTATTCGTTGTTTTATTTCGTTGTTCCTTGTGGAGGATAACACACATCTTCCCAAGTCACCACTATATGTTTCTGGTTTTCACCAATATATAAATAAGTGATTTTTTCTTTCTTTTTTTTCTTTCGCTCTTTTCATCATTTTCACTTGGCTATATTTTACGATCATTTCATCTCGTCATGTACTATTTATATATATATATGTATATTTTCCTGTTGAAAAAAGTCTATTTTGTTCGATATATATTTAGGTTGTTTTATTATCAAAGCGTTTTTTTTTTTAGTGTTTTCGTCTGTAGAAGGAATGGTAAATGCTTTGAAATGGTTGTCATAGTTTATCTTATTTTGTATCGTTAGTCGTAGCCTTCGTGTCGTTAATCGCTTTATTAATTTTCGAATTGACATCTGAGTCTTTTACTTCATCGCTCTTTTTATCATCATCCTTCTTACCTTTATTCAAACTGCTCCCATAACTGTACAATCCAGTGCCAAAGAAAATAAACCCAATTCCCACCCAACAGAGCCAGTCCAACAGGTTCTCAAAGATAACAATACTCAATACCAAACTGGTGAATTTCCGCAATAATAACACCACCGAGACCGTCAAAGAGTTGGCATGGCTGCTTAATCTATTGACCCCTCGTACACAAATGTACTGAGTTATCACGTTGAGGACTAACAAATACAACGGCATCAATACTCGAGGGTTCAGAATGATATCTTTACTACTAGCGCCTTGGGATAAATTATCAAGGATGCTCGCCATGAAGGCTTGTGATTCCCCAACCACTGAATTCCCGAGTAATACGATAAATAACGGGAGGGAAAGGACGTGTTGGTAGAAAAGCGCCTCTTTCCAAATATGTTTCCCCTTGTGCTTTTCAGTGATAGATTTAAAAGTTGCTTCAAGCAAGAAACCATTGATGGAAATCAACACCGACGCTACGATTAGTAGCATAATCCCCAAATTGACATTCTCAATAGCGAGCATCATCGCCCGCTGCCAGGCCCCCAGAAGGAAAAATTCGGAAATCGCCGTGAATGATAACAGTCTTTTGTAATCGAAGAGCGACAGCCAGGAGGAGGAGGAAGCACTAAGGTTACTCAGATCAATTTTCATAGACGAGTTCCCAATGGTGGTCAAAAGCAAACCCAAGGTCAAAAACCCACCACTGATGACCTGGTATTGGTTATATTGTTTCTTCATGAATACTCTGCCAATTAACATGGTGAAGATGGTCCCTGAGGAGCGGAAAATCACATGGATTGGCATTGAGACGTTCAAGTTCAAGACGTAATTGTTCAAGATTGAGGTGATGAAGAAGAATCCCACGTGGATTAACCATCGCCGTAGCGCCACTTGGCGAGGCTTCAATTGAGGTTTCCAACCATCGACAAGCTCTAAGTTTAAGCATCCTCCCACCACCGAGATGAATATGAATTGGACAAGGGTGACAAAGTTAGTGATCTTCGGAGTATCTTTCAATAATTTCTCAATGGTAAACACGTTTGAGCAACAACCTCCAAAAATTGATCCAAGAGCAGGAAGCCAGAGTGATAATACCATACTGGGTGATGATAAGGCGACTTCTTCTCCCATTTCTCTGCAGTAAATTTTTTTTTTTTTTTAATTTACTTCTTACTGGTCCTTTTAAGTTATTCTTTTGATAGTATTATCAGCAAAAATAGAAGCTATTCTTGGGAAATAAGAGAGAAATGAGCAAATATAAGAAACAATTAATGTGTTCAAAAACGTGGATCTTTCAAAAACAGTTGAAAAATATACACCAGGGCACGAAATTTCCAAAAACAAAAAAGAGGGCCCACATAAAAGTCATAAGAATTAAGAATTATTATTGATGATGATATACTATAAACGTTATAATACGTTGAATGCTAGAAGATGCTAAAACAAAACTGTCCAAAAGAACATGCAGAAAGGAAAAAACAAATGAAAACTAGTAGAGAAATAAATTAGGTAAACGAGAATGAGCGTTTCATTATGAGGCATTGGAACCACTTGTAGCGTAAGCGCCAGTATCCTTGATCAACAAGTTTTGGATGACTTCCAAGGCACTCAATTCTTCACCCAAACCATAAAGTCCATCCCATCCATCCTTGGTCCAGTCCAAGCCACAGGTTACGCCATCCGATCCTCCTGAACAACTGGCGGCAGCAGCTTCAGCAGAGGACTCAAGGAGCCCAGAAATTCTATCATACATTGAAGGGACCAAAATGCTGGTGGTAGCCAAACTTCTGGCATAGATTGCTCTGAAAGAACGTTGATCATTGTTGCAAGTGATATAACTGGAGTTGATTTGGCATTGAGATTCGTATAAGATGCCGTCATCGGTGAAGAACAAATCGATAGAAGAATTCAAGAGTTTATCTACTCTGTTGTACCAAGTAGCTTCTTGGGTTTGGTTGTAAAAATAGGCAGCACCCATCATGAACACCCCATAATTGTATGACCAAAACTCATCACTGGTGTCTTGACAGTTGTGAGCGATATCCCCGCCATCGTACACGGTGATCCCGGTATCATCTTCGACGACAAAGCCAATATCGGCAGCCCAACTCCAAATAAAATCGGCAATGTACAAGTATTTGGAATCGTTGTAGTATCTGGCCAATCTGGTGGCGAGGGTGAACATGGCGCCGTTGGAAATACTGTTCTTGTAACTGTAGCCATTGTTGTTATTAGGGAAGATTTGCCATCTGATCCCACCTTGACAAGTGTCGTCCCAACGGCTGAACATGTCTTTGAAGATGTTGACGCCTACTTGAGCCCAGCTGAGGTCGTCAGAAGGAGAAGGAAACCCTTTTTCGGCAGCGCTCATAATGGTTAAGGCCCAAACCCCTTGATCGTCATTCCCTTCAGAAGTACTATAGTTAGCCACCATCAAATCATTGTGGGAGCCCAATTGGGTAGTGATCCCTTCATGGATTAATGATTCCAATGTGGAGTTACCAGGGCACAAATAATTGAAATCCACAAGAGAGCCGAATGCTTCACCTGCTTGCCACCAATAGTAAGGCTCGGTGAACATCCCAATGGTCCCACCGTACTTCAAACCTTCATAATAATCAAGGACACCATCAACGATTTTCTGGGAGTCGTTACAAATGGATGCAGACGAATCAGTCTGGAGATCAAGGGCGTGGGTCACCAACGAGAACAATAGCGGTAGTAAGGTTAGCAACATGGGGTAAAAGATCTGTGTATGGATAATTTTATTTACTCAGCTAAAGTTTGTGTACGATATTGCAAGAACGATATGGTAGGGATTGAAACTGACAATAGTGGAGATGTGTGTACAGGATGTTGTGGATCTTTATATGTTGGTAGCGGTGGCTAGTTTATTTGGGTATTTTTTGACGGTGTCTTAGATTTGTTGATCCCGTCTATGGTGAATATTTTAGGAATGATCGAATAACAAAAAAAAGTATCTATAAATAAATTATACATATATATATATCTATATATATATACATAAATGAAGGACAATAATAATTATATAAAAAAAAATCAAGAAATATTACCTGTAACAAATAAAAATAGAATCTCTATTATTGTTTAAGTGATTATTTTTGTACAAAATCAGGGGAATTGTTTTTTTCTTTTTTTTATATATGATCTATTTCCAATGAAGGATAAAGGCCGTTGGTAGTGATAATTCTATAGCATTTTACAATAATAAAGTGACAGCATGTATAAATACATATTGATATATTAAGACTTTGGATCACCGTAATTGGTGATGACAAATAAAATACGAAGTCCCCGTCGGTAACCGGGGGCGGGGATATAATCTATCCGCCACGGTGGTACATTACCCATATCTATCGATAACAGTTTATTAGTCGTCCCAAGATAGCTGTACTGCAATCAACCATTGAAAATATTATGATTATAATATTCTATATATATATATATATCAGTACTACTATTACTACCATGATATTGTTATTGTTATATGACCACCACTACTACCAATCCAAAAATTACTCTCCTATTTTTTTTTTCCTTATGACATAACGCAGGGAGATTTTTTTTTACCCCCCTTTGATAACAAGCAAACACATCATCCTCCCCGATCCGGCAACAGCACATTCCCATAACGCCTAAAAAAATTTTATCCTGTATATATATACGTATAACTTTGGTGTCTTGTTTTTATTTTATTTTATCTTGTCTTTACTTTTACCAACTCTCCTTTTTTTACTCCTCTCACTACCTTTTGCTCAACAACAATGTACCAAAGTTACGACTCATCCTTCCAAGAATATTGCTCGTTCTGTGAACAGCGAATTGTTAATAGTGACAGCATCTACTGCTCGAAAGATTGCCAGTTAAAGGACCTCTATGTCAACACCAACACTGCCAGCAGAAGAGCCTCAGCCAACTTTGTCCAGTATGGTACCTACTATGATCCTTTGTCTCTGAACAGCAATATCCCATCGCCATCATCTACCTCCAGCCCAATGTCGACATCATCGTACCACGACTACTCCCTCAGTGCCATCAACGATGCCAACTCCCCAACCTCTTTAAGAACCGCTAATAACACCATGTCTCCATTATCTTTCCCTTCTGCTGCTTTACAGTACTATAATGAATCGACGCTCAAAAGCTCTTCCAAAGAAAACAAGGACCATAAAAAGCGCCATGTCACTACGAAACCAGTCGGTGGTATGAATGGCGAATCTGCTGCTTACTGGAAAACTATTCAACAAAGTAGAAACAGTTTCCGTTGACTATACAAAAATATCCATCTTCTATAAACAAAACCAAGGGAAAAAAGACGTACAAAAAACCAGGCAGTGGAATTTGGGTGGTGTTCATATATCCCTATACAAAAAATATGCAATCTTTTTCTCTGCAGCGACATGACAATAACGATACGATTTCTATTCTTTCTTTCTACATTTTTTTTTTTTGGTTATTTATTTATTTATTATTACTTGTGTATTTGTTTTTCTTTTTTGTTGGCATCAATAAAAACAGGCTGTTCATTTTTCTAATTACCATCGACTAATAAAGCAGCAATGTTGCTGATCAGCAATTGATTGTGCACGTTTTGCATTAAATTTCCTCGGACGTCAAAAAAAAAAATCGTAATTTAAAAAAAAAAAAAATTTTTCTCGGAAATGAATTATTTACGATCCGCGTTTATTGGCCTGATTGTAAGGAGAATACAACAATAAACTGGGTCTCAACATCCGTTGAAGTTTGAGGTACTTATGATAAAGTGTGTCAAGAATAGATGTTCTCATGTAGTTTCTATTGTGGGATTCTCCCATGCTCTGTTTTATTTTTTTTGCTTAAAAAAATCTTTGAATGATGATATACCTCGCTATTTCCTTCCTCAGATAATTAATTCTGGCATCATGTCAAAACAAGAGCATATAAAAAAAAAGCCATAACACACACATGAAAAAAACATGAAGAAAAAAACAAAGAAAAAAAATGATTCAATAGATCATCTTTTCACTTGTATCATTTGTGGTTTACACCGTCGGTACCCAACACATCTATTGACAACACTAATATTTAGAAGCGGCAACGCGCAGAAACGATTGATGATCAACTGTATAATGTGCTAACACACATTTGCTAAACGCAGTTAATGAGGCCTCGTGCTTCATTTTTATATGTATTTAATTATTACTTTATTACTTTCTTCTCTTTAGATACATTGAAGAAGGAATCGAATTTAACCTTAATTATATTTATTATTTGTTCCTTTTATCTTATCGATAGAACTTGCCCTTATTATCTTGACCCCGAAAGGTAGATACAGTTATAACTTGAATACAGTATCTTGAGTGATTCGATTCAGTTAGCTACCCGGTCTAGTTCTATTACGAAAGGTACCAGCTACATATAACATTGTCTCACGTGATCATGGCGGACAGCAGCATCACCGATAAGAAGCTGAAGATCCTTGTCTCTGACAGAAATGAGGTTGTTTTTGTCAAGTTGGCGATTTTTGCGACGATCTCCCAATTTGCATGTTTGAAACCTTTACAAGCCCCGATATCCATTAGGCATTGTCTGTAAGCCATGTGAGATGATGAGGTGTTGTTGCACGTTGTTAGAGTAAAACTTCAACAATGCAGAATTTGTTAAAGCAAATGCCTCTTAAGTAGACTTTGGTATCGATTATTTCATCACTTGTCTTGTAATATTGGCGACTCTTTAGGTACATTATAGTAGTCCCCACCTTTTCATATTCTTCTCCTAATGCATGCCTTAGTGTGTTGCTTTATTTTGTCTCCTTTATCGGCATCAAAATTCTGCTGCAACAAAAACGGAACAAAAAAAAATGGATCATCGGCGGCTACAGCGGGTGCTTAACTTCTCAACATATTGTTTGCAACTACTTCTAACGTTAGTAGTTGAAATCAAAACTTTAGAGTATCAAAGTTACAATAGACTATGAATATCAATACTATTCGGTATAATATGATAATAAAATGATGAAGATATATGATTAACAATTAACGATTTATCCGCTAGAAAGAAATAATAAAAGACAAGACAAAAATACAGAAGAAGAAATAGAATGAATAAAGTGAAGGTAATAATAGTAATCAGTGGAGTCACTCATTAATAATGAAGAAAGAACAGAAGTGAACTTTTATGAGAAATATGAAACAAAGGCTCACATTTTTTTTTCATTCCTTGAAAGGGTATTAGAATAACAAAACAAATGAGATGAAGAATGCCAAAATGGAGGCAGAAATTCCACCAGTTCTGGAGGCAGAACCCTGGTAAGCTTCAACGGAAGCGGTCAAGCTTGTAGAAGAAGAAGAAGAAGAAGAGGAAGCGGATTGTTCGACAACACTTGGGGTTGAGGCAGATGGAGCAGAGGAACTGCTAGTGGAGGCTTGTTGAGCAACACTTGGAGCAGCAGAGTTAGCACCAGAAGAAGAGCCAGAGTCAGTACCAGAAGAGGAACCAGAGTTAGAGCCAGATGGGGATGAAGAAGAAGAACCGGAGCTAGAGCCAGAAGAGGAACCAGAGCTAGAACCAGATGGGGATGAAGAAGAACCGGAGGACGAACCAGAGGAGTAAGAGCTAGAGCCAGAGCTAGAGCCAGAGCTAGAGCCAGAGCCAGAGCCAGAGCCAGAACTAGAACCAGATGGGGTAGAAGTAGCAGTTGCCTTAGCACTGGTAACAACAGTACATCCGTGAACACCACAATAAGTGATGGTATCAACTTCAGTAGTGAAGTCAC
>JASTVC010000024.1:0-164741 GCA_031125765.1 Saccharomycopsis amapae
GTCGGTATGAATTATTTTTTGCCACTGGTATGAACATTTCCGGTGGTTGGTACGAATAAAAAATGAAAACACTGTATAGTTAGATATTGAAGCAGTTACCTTTCTCATATGCACACAGAGGTACCTATAGTGAGAGAGGTAAGTGTATATGCAAATACAACAGCAGTATATGCTGACAATAGTGTACAAAGCACAACAGTACAAATAGTCCAGTAAAATAAAAAAAAGGTCGGTAGAGGGGGTGAGAGGGGGTGCAAATCTGGACTTTTACTGGACTTTTGCCATCTCTGCTATATACACTTTTGCAATCTATATGGCGAGGTTTGATGGATATATTTTGAATTAAACAAGATACAATAAAAGCCAGGAGAAAATAAACACTAATAAAAATATATACGAATAAAAAAAATAAGAAAAAAAAAGGCACAGAGAAATGATAGCCTAAGTTACCCACTATTTAGCCATCATTAAATTCTAAAATAACCTTCAGCAATTTAAATTCTAACGTAGACTTCCCCAACCCGGGTCAAAAAGCTCTTAATGGATGATCTCAACTCCTGAGGAAGTTGTTTATCCAAAATACTCAAGATCAAATCGTACATGATTGGACAATGCTTGATGAAATCATCTTCCTCCAACTCGTAGTATCCTTGCATAATTTCCACCACCACTGGTCTCCAGGTATTGATGTTTCTTTGCTTGGTGGTCTCATCTAGTGAAATATAATCCTCGATGATCTTTACGCATAATGGGATCAATTTCGCTAAAAGCGCCTCTTTTTGCTTTTCTGTGGCCTTTTTACCATTGACCAACAACCGAAAAACAATATTGATATATACTCCTGAGGATGAAGATTCTTGTTTGAGCAAGTTTGGTAATCTTTCGATCACCCCAGAGTTCCACAATCTCACTCGTAAGTTATAATCCTCATTGAATTCGTGAGAGAAATTATACGATTTTTCTAATGCTCCAACCAACGAGAGCAAATTCTCCATTGGGATCATTTCGTAAAAAGTTTCATCTTCAAACACCTCAGACAATGTTTCAATCATTAATAATTGCAAAACACATTTCACGACAATAATACTTTTTTCTTTAACCCGCTTCTTATGTTCTTCAGAAGACGATTTAGCCGGGCGGAGTTCATAATTATTGGATTGAGGGGATGTCATATCAAGGCCATCGGTAGTAGCGACACGAGCTTGAGTAGGCGATAGAAAGGCAGCGTTATCATGGATAATCACCGTATCGGTGGAATGATTATACTCTTCCTCATCTTCATCATCATCTTGTTTATCACTGTCGCGTTGTTCATCGCCATCATTCTTATCGATAGCAAACCCGTTTGACAAAGTTTCGGCATTAAATTCGCTGGCTTTACTGAATTCTTCTTCAATATGGGCATGACTCTTCTCCTCCACTCTTAAAGGATCCGCCAAAAACAATTCCACAGCAGTAGTGGCATCAAACAATTCATTCAAAGTATTGGTGACCTTGTTCCAATCAGAAGTTCCAAACTTTTTACAATTTTCCAAAATCAAGCTTTGAAGACAATTTCTCCCAATTCTCGAGATGGTATCATTTTCCTGCAAGATGCAAGAGCAAAGCAACTTGAGATATCCATCCAACATTGGCAATAATGTATCGAAATGGGTGAAGATTGCCACCATGTTTTTCAATGCCTGGATTAAAGTCGTGGACAACCACACTGATAGATCATCGTGACTATTTAATTGACTCCAATGGTTGCTCAACACTCCAAAGATCGGGAATAACAACTCATGACAGATCTCACTCCAACTGCTTTCCTCAAAATCCTCCCCGTATTCAACCAAAGAGTCAAACAAATGATCTAATGAAATCGACCTGCTCTCTAAATCAGAATTCTGCAAAATAACTTTATTGAACCCAGTCAATACTGGCAAAAACTTGATAGTTTTAGTATCGGCGGTCGTCTTCGAAATATCCTCTTTATTGGCTTCTGGATGTTCATCACCCTTATAATTCTGAACATTTTTAATCAAATTTCTCATATCAGCAATCGCGTGCAAACTTATCCTTTGGTTGTATTCATTACACGCCAACGCAGTGTAGGCATCCACCAATCCGGTGAACGCATCTTGAGGATAGAGTGCCTCAAAGTAATTCTTGTTGATTTTGCTCAACATTTTATAAGTTCTGGTGATCACTTGGTCGTTATTACTGGCAGCCGCTTTGGAAAAAGATTCAAATATCGTTACCCACCCAGACTTGATTTTATCGGATTTTGCCAAAATCATGTTATCAATACAATCAAGCACCATCATTTTGCAATCTACCGCTTCGTTATGCGATAGGACAAATGCGAATGGTTTGAGGAAATCTTTTTGAAATTTGAAATACGCCAATTCTTCAATCTCGAAAAATCTCATCGAGAGTTGTCTCAACGAATCAAGGGCAAAGATCACAATGTTCATATTGGAATTACATCCAATCTTATTGAAGGATTCGCCCATTATGGACCATAATCTGGACCATTCGACCCTGATTCTCCCCATGTTGTAGTAACAAATATCCACCATTTTTTGCAATGAGAAAATTCTTGGATGGTTGCTATTACCAGACGATTCCACCTCATCCAAGGCCACTTCGATCAATGCTTCGACGAAAAATGTGATGGCATCAATGTCCAATTTCTCGGTACTGGCGAAAATTTTGTCGATTTTCACTGTTAATTCAGTAGAGGCAATCAATGGTGCGATTTCCGGATGAAGTTTCTGGTTGGCATGATGCTGCTGTGCTAACTCTGAAGGATTGACTAATCTTCTGCTGAAAAATTTGGAGTTGAAAGATCTAATACTTTCGTGAGACGTACGACCATCACCATTCAGAATCTTCTCGACTTTGGCGTTCAAAACATCAGGAATATTGGACGCATCAACCCCTTGAGCAATTAATTGTAACCTTTCCAATTGAGAAATACACATCAAAACATCGGTCCACGAAGAGCTCAAATGGTTACCGTCACTGACACAGATATTTAACAACACATTGATGGCATCGAGGTTCTTTCTTTTGATTTCCTCGATATTATTAAGATTGGTAAATTGGAGCAAAGCATTAATAAACGAGGTCCTGGCATCTGACAAGTTGAAAATACAGGCAATTTTGATTGACAATTTAATCCCTTCTAAACATAATGTGCTAATAGTTTTATTATCAAATTCTTTGAAACTTGGGGTGAGGGCCGCCAAGAAGGACATCCACAAAGTATCAAAAATGGATTTGACGTGCTTGACATGGTTGGCACTGAAGAATTTTGTCCTTTTTTGTAAAGTTCCTTGTGTAGTTGATTTGATGACTTTCTCGGTCTTTGAGGAAATTTCCTTGGCTGCTTGAATGTAATATTCCTTGTTGATATCTTTGCCACTGGAGAATAAGTTTGGCAACCCGGTTGATGAAGGAATTTGTGGGGTTTTATTTCCGGAAATTAAAGCATGATGTTGTTCAGATTCTAAAATGATCTCGTTATTGGCAATATCGTTATAAATGTCGATCAACAATTGTCTCGGAAGATCTTTGCCATCATCGATCCCTGAGTTATTCTTGATGAAATCTTCAATTGTCATTCTTGATTTGACTTGATTGTTGTGTTGATCGGTATTCAACATGATCACTGAGTAAGACAACACGTACAATGTATCGGCTTGGGCAAACACACTATTTGGATGACTTTTGTAGTAAGTTTCGGCAAATTTCAACATGAATCTATCAATTTTCTGGGATTCCCCTGGTAATCTGAAACTTTGCAAAAACAATCTCATAGCATCAACAAACTTCAATCCTTCAAAACTAAACTCATCAACAAACGCATGCATGACATTGATATTGTACTCGTCACCTTCTCCCAAATATTCCCCCATCACTTCTTTATCCAAAATATTGTTGTTCGCCAACAAGAACTTAGCAACATCCCTTGGATCAGATGATTTGATAAAGTGACTTTCAATCAATTTTTGAATCCCTCTTTTTGGTTTATAATTGAACGATTTGCAGTATTCTAGTAATAATGTTTTCCGCTTTTTTGCTGATTCGAATTCCGTTGGATTGTCCACATCAGCGGTGGAAATATCTCTGAGAATTGGGGTTGATGACATCACTGAGGCAGTTGGGGAAGATGGTTCTCTGCTGCTGACGACACTGGAAGATCTTTTGTGCACCCCGTTAAATAATTTCCCATCATCGTTGGTTAATGTCAACCCTTTATTTGTCCAGCTGTACAAGCTCCGCAAAATACTGACAATACAATTAAGAGCGGTAGGGTCATATCCAGTAGCGTCCTGTCTGCTATTATCAGAATCGCCAGAGGCCGTTTGGTCATTTCTTTTGCTGAGACCATAATTCCGCAAGTTATTATTTTCTGTCTTTATCAAGAAGTTTATCAATGATTCAATTATATTAGGCTGGTTTTCTGAGCAATCAAAGTTCAAATAAAATTCGATTAATAGTCTTGGATCATTGGCCAACTTTGCCACCACTGAGAGGAAATAATTTTTCTGGAAGTCACTGGACACTGGCATTTCAACGATGGAGATGAAGATTTCTGAAAATAATACCGGGATTTCGTTGATGAACTCTGCTCTCAAATTAGTGATCATGATGTAGAAGATGTCTAAACATACTGAGTATATATCGTTCAATTGATACACTGCATTTTTCGTCAAGGCTAATAAAAGATAGTTTCGTATGGAATCGATGAACGGGATATTCTCATTACTGACGTTGGAAGAGATGGTGATGGTCTTGTTAAGAAAACAGTTTATATGATTCTTCAAGATGGAATAAATGATTTTTAACGAGAGTAATTTGGATCTGACGGCGGTAGATCTAACATCTAAAAAATTTTCATCGATGGATTTCACCGATAATTTCGACATGGCTCTGAAGATCAAGAAACAATCTTTGACAAGTAACGAATGTTTATCCGACTCATCAGTGGTTTCGTTCAATACTCTATTTTCTATATCACTAAACTTTTTCTCATCGGCTTCGTTTAAGTTCTCGAGATTCTCTAAGATAATATTCGAAGGACTCACATTATTATCGAGACTGGTGGTGCTACTGCTATTCACCTTGGCATTGTTGTTCAAAGTGGCAGTGCTACTGCTGGTGGAGATCCCATTTTCAATCATTTGGAAATAGTAATCAATGACTTGGGTTAAAGTGGCCTCGGCAATTAACTTTGTGTTTTCGTTGACAGTCAAGATAAAAATATTGTAAATCAATCTGATTCCTTCTAATAATTTCGCAGTATGGACTTCGACATTCTCGTTCAATATAATATTCACCACGGTTTTCACGATTTGCAACTCGATGGCGTCGTCAGTTTCGTCTTTGAAGATTGTGGCGATGGTGTTGATACAAAGATCCGAGAATCTGGTGCAATTTTTGTAATTGATTTGATTGAAGGACGAGCTGGAATTCTCAAAGATGAAGATCTTGGACACAGCATCAACAAGCACTACTTTCAATTGGAGGTTGTTTTCTGAGCTTTCCAATAGCTGGATCAACTTTATTGATGGGATCTTGCCTTGATCAAGAATTGATTGGCAATCTTTGGCGAGTTCTTTTTGATCGGCATTCAATTTGTAAGGTTTCGAGGTAATGGTTTCAATCAATTTTTTCAATACGTTGATAGTCACGGCAGAAGAGCTATCAGCAGTGGTCTTTTCTGGTTGTGAGATAGCCTGGTTGATAGAGGGATCCTCGAGATCTGCGTACGTTGTTGATGTTCTGGGTGTTGTTGATTGTTGTACTTCTGGATCTTTAGGTGACACATCTGGCTTGTAAAAAGGCACTTCTGATTTTTCAACTGGTTTTTCTATTTCTTCAACAGGGTCTTCCGTCTGTTCGCTTGTAATTTCTGCTGGATCACTAGTTGGCACTTCTGGATCTTGCGGATTCGTGTCCACGCTTTCACCTTCCGGAGAAGGATCAGGGACATTGCAATTGGCTAACCCTTGGTTGTTATCAGCTGGCACACTCTCTTCTTCCACCATGGTATCCCTGGAGCTCTCTGTCAGCATTCCTTGTGGATATAACTATTCTGTTTGCTTATTCTTCGTTGTTATGTTGATTTATTCGTTGGCGAATTTCTTTCCCGCAAAAAGGAGGCGGAGGAGCCGGATCGGTGGCACGTGACAAAACAAAAACAAACAAAATGATTCAAAATTCTGGCAGAAGGAAGGAAGGAAGACGAAGCGGGAAGCATCGCCTTGTCATTTCTTATGGGGGAACAGTGTGCAATAGAGCACTCTTTGGGAACCATGGGATCAGCTAGTGTCTCTCTTAGTGTGGCCGGTGGGGGGCGTGTGCCACTCGCCAGGATGCGAGAAGGAGAGAACACAAAGCAGCAGGAGGATGATGAGAAGCAGAGGAAGAAGAACAAGAAGAAGAAGCAGGCAAAACAAGAACATGGTATAAAACCCCAATTGAATACCATCAGGAGAATTATAAATGACTTACAAAACGAAACCACCCCTCTAGAAAACGAGATTAAACATGAGGCCAATACCACTTTCAATTTGAAAGAGTCATCGAAAACAATACTATCATTGAAGACAACGTCATCATCAGGAACACTGTCATCATCATCATCACGACCATCATTCTCCTCGAGTTTCCATTTGGTCAAATCAAAGGCCCCTGACAACAAAAAATATCTCGTGGATCTTACTGAGGAAGTAATGCGGCAGTCACGGTTGGTGATGAAAATCAACGAGCACTGGAATTCCAAAATCAACAACAAGAAACCATCTTCAAATTTAAAGTCCTCAATAATACCTGATGAGTGGGTCGTGAATCTTAAGCGGAGAATCGTGGAGTCCGATGATGAAGATGGTTATCTGAGCAGTGGTAATAGTAGCCTATATTCCCAAAATATTTCTATTGTTCCTTCCAGACCAATTCTAACGGTGAGTTCTATGGCATCTGCTTCAGAAGGAATAGAACGAATGTGCTTGAAGTAAAGGAGCTTAGTTGGGGTGCTTAGTAATAATGGGTCGTTCTCTCTCCCAGAACAGTTTGTATTATTTATTTATTTTTGAAATCATTTGGTTTTATAGAGCTTGTTTTTGCCTGGGTCTAATTGTTATTGGTTTTTTTATTTAGTCGATTGAAAAAGTTATACTAGTTTACTGAGAAAGTTATGGAAAGTTGTTTCAGGCCTTTTTTGGATATTTGATTTTTTTTTTTTTTTGATTTGTTTGTTTTGGAGAAAATGCTACAAATAAGATAATATATTGCTAAATGTTATAATGTTGTAAGATATGGTATATATCTCTATCTATCCATAATATATTATCAATAATACCATAGATATATCAAAGATATAGTCGATAACACATTATGTATATGTCGGGTAGCCCTCATCGCTCATCGCCCGACTTTGAATTTTTTTTTTCTTCTTCTTCTGTATTCTAACTTTAATCGCTGTCAAAAAACACCATCTAAGATACTAAAAAGCCTTTCATTTGATGTGGATTAGGCAGCAGGGGTTGTTTTTGAGAGTTTTTCGTAGCCACAGGCTTTATTCGACCACTCCATCCTCAATAAAGGTGCCTACTCACTTGACGAGCGAGGATGAAGGAATAATACCCGAGGATGAAAACGGTCTTGAAGGAGAGGATTATATACTAGGAGGAGAGAAAAGTATAGTAGGAGGGGAAAATATTACACTAGAAGAAGATCCTGTACCAGAAATAATCCTTGAAAAAGAAATCGACACCAAAACTTTGGTGTACGAGCCAATCAAACCAAATTTCCCCCAGTTGCCAGTACCCCCACTCGCCCATAATCTCTCCAAAGTGTTATTCGAACCTAACGTGTACCATCAATTACAGGATAAACGGACCAGAGTATATAATTTCACACCATTTTTGGAGAATGTGGTGAGCGTCGATAAATTTGATTTCAACAAAGTCAAAGCGTTCATCCCATCAGGACGGGACCCTGTGTTATTGCAAATGGCCTCAGATGTCAACAAGCGGAGAAATGAGGAGACTGACTCGGAGAGTGTCAAGTCCAAGGTCAAATACTACAGTTCAACTTCATCAATGACTGGGTTGTTGTCCCAGCTTCATTTTGCTCTATCTAATAATAAGCAACCAAAATTTAGGGACTTGAGTTTGAGTTATAGTGATTTACCGGGCAAGAAAATGTCATTCTCTCCAGGGGCAAAGACTGCGGCAGTGGTGGTATTAAAAATTAGAAAGTCTAGACCGGGACTAAAGAGCGCAGTGTATTCTATTGATGCTGATAAATCTACTGACGATGACATGATTCTCTCAATTTTGGGGAACTTGATGGAGACTTTATTGATAACTAAAAAAAGAGATTTCAAGCGGAATTATGTTCTTGGTAAAAATAATAAGACCGAAGGCGAAGTAGAAGTGACAGGTGACACTTATCATTATGCCAAAGTGGGGAAGTTTTTGGTGAGATCGCAATTGGACTGTTACGACTCACGGTTACCTAACACCGGGACGTTTGATTTGAAGACCCGGGCGGTGTGCTCTATCAGAGTGGACATCGACCATATTCAAAACACCCAAAACAACCGAAGTGGGTACCAGATCATCAAAAGACTAGGTGGATTTGAGAGTTATGAAAAAGAAAAGTACGACTTGATCCGGTCGGCGATGTTGAAGTACTCGTTCCAAGCAAGAATCGGTAATATGGATGGGATCTTTGTTTGTTACCATAATATTGAGAAAATATTTGGTTTCGAATACATCCCATTGACAGATATCGACGAATTGTACCACCATGCTCCTAATGCCGAGGGGGAGCCTGATATCTCAGACGTTCTTGATATGCACCTTGATGGCTTCGAAACCAGTATGAGCTCATTTGTCTCGGAAACCGAATTCAAGGTCAGTTTCAAAGTATTGGAGGATATCATTGATACCATTCTAAATGAATATTTGGTACCAAACGGCGAAGCAGAATGCTTTAGGATGATTCTTAAAGTCAAGACCGAGGAAGGAAGGAGCAACTTATACGTATTATTTACCCCTCTTGACCATGAACAGGTCAACAAGATTCAGAACCAGGATATGCTACAGGAAGAATTGGCGCTTGCCAAAAAGTTGCAGAAGGCGTCGAAGTTGGAGGGTATCGACTTAGAGAATATTGAGAATGATCGTAATTTACAGGTGAAATTGAAGCTCCATCCTGATTTCTACAGGGCCAAGCAAAATATGAGAAAGGCTGATTTTCAAAAAATGAACAATATAACGTCGCACAAGGCTCAAGGTTTTAAAGTATCGTTTGATCATTACTATGATGGTGAATTGCAGACCGAGAGGTTTCCTTATCCAAAATCAAGAGATATCGATTGGAAAGTCAATTATACCATTACGAAGCTTGACACCGAGATAGCTCAACAGCGTTATAGGAAGTTCATGCTGGACAAAGGGATACTTCAATGGTCACAATTCGACTCGGACTATACTACGATTGTTCGACAGTATGACCAAATTGGGAGATTGAGGGAAGAGTTTTTTGCTGCGATGGAAGGCAAGGGGAAGAAGGTCGTTTGGAAACCGGATCTTTAGGTGGAAACCGGATTCATGGATGGTTCTTACAAATTTGGGAGTATGGAGGATATATAAAAGAGAATAAGTACATGTAAATTCAAACAAAACAAAGCTGTGTATATAACTCATTAAGAAAAAATAGGACAAGAGAAAAAAATTAAAAAAAAAAATAGAACAAAACATTGGAAATTACCGTTAACAGGAGCCAATAATCAAACTTTTTCTTTTCTTTTCTTTTCTTTTCTTTTTTATTCAAATACTAACACTGAAAAACTTCTGGTATAACATAGATGATCAAATTAATGACTCTACGAACTATTCACAAAATTAGGCTTGGGATTCTGGAGCAGGAGCGGTGGCGGCTGTGGTAGCAGGAGCAGCCTTTTCTGCTTCATCACCATTTTCATTTCTGGTGGATCTTGGGCCTCTGTAATTACCTCTGCCTCTGTAGTTACCCCTTCCTCTGTAATTACCTCTTCCTCTGTAATTACCTCTGCTACCCATGTAATTGCCTCTACCTCTGTAACCACCTCTGAAACCGCCTCTTCTGGTGTAACCTGGGACATTGGTTCTCTTTTGGGTGACGTTTAACTTTCTACCTTTGAATTCAGCCTCATTCAACTTCAATGCCTCACTCACCGATTCAATTTTGGCGAATTCCACGTAGGCAAACCCTTTGGCGAACCCGGTGAACTTGTCGTACAAGATGGTGATACGATTGATCACCCCTGCGGTATTGAAGAACTTCTCTAATTCTTCAGGAGTGGCACTGTAATCAACGTTACCGGCATAAATACTACGGGAATCAATTTCCTTTTGTTGTTCTAGTTGTTCTTCTCTTGACATTTTGGTTGGTTCCGGTTGGGCGGCCACGGTTTCTTTGTCCCCTGCTGACTCTTCTTCTTCCTGTTGTTGTGGTTGGCTGTCAGCCTTTTCTTCAGTAGTAGTGGCTGGCACTTGTTCTACCTTTGGTGATTCTTCTTTGGCGCTCATTATTCTTCGATTGATTTATATATTTCCACGACCTTTTTTTTTATCTTTTTTTTTTTTTTCACTTCTGCTTCTTCTTCTTCTGCTACTGTGACCTTCACTCCCTGTTGTTATGTTAATGTTATCTCTCCAGAATTGAGTCCTGATGGGATTTAGGGCAAAAAAAAGAAGCAATTTTTTATTTATTTTTGCTTCCAATGATCTGTGGAGTATTTTTCGTCTATTTGTTTGTTTTTGGTGGAAAATTTTTTTTTTTTTTTTTTTTTTTGGGGAGGCCCATAATGGGGTGTGAAATTATGTCAGCATCGAAAAATGTTATGTAATCAAAACACCCCTTTTGTTATAATTTTTTTTTTTTTTTTTTTTTTTTCAATGAGATGAAAATTATCACTATTGATACATTTCCTATCCTACATTGTTACAATAACTGTTAGAGAGAGTATTTATTGTTATCATGGTGTCTGTTAGAAAGAGAAAGATGAACCGCTCGTCAGTGAGAAAGGCCACGAGAAAAGTCAAGGACAAGCACAGAAAGATTAATGTTAGAGGAAATCCGATCATCGCTGCCAATTGGGATTATGATGCCACTCTTGCCCAGAACTATAAACGTTTAGGGCTTGCCGTGAAGTTGGAGACCCCTGCTGGTGGGGTAGAGAAGGATTTTACAAAGGATGAAGAAGAGGAAGAGGAAGAAGAGGAAGAGGAAGAAGAGGAAGAGGAAGAAGAGGAAGGA
The DNA here is from genome assembly GCA_031125765.1 of Saccharomycopsis amapae. Taxonomy (NCBI): domain Eukaryota; kingdom Fungi; phylum Ascomycota; class Saccharomycetes; order Ascoideales; family Saccharomycopsidaceae; genus Saccharomycopsis; species Saccharomycopsis amapae. The sequence continues at coordinate 11,302 of JASTVC010000024.1, forward strand.
GAAAAACCACAAGCCGAAGAAAGTAGTAATAGTATTGGTGATGTTGATGCTTCGGAAATCCCACATGGCGAAGCAAGAATCATTAGAGACGATGCCGGGAAGATAATAAGGGTGATCCACGGAACCAAGAGAGTTGATATTGAAAGCGATAGCGAGGATGAATATGCCCCAGTGAAACCTAAGACCAAAGTGGTGGAAGAATTGGAAGCTTATGCTAATAGAGAACTAATCACCCCTGAAAGATACCAATCGACCAGAGAACAAGATTGGTTGAAGGCATTGTATGAGAAATACGGCGATGATTATGAGGCAATGAAGTGGGATAAGAAGTTGAATGTTAACCAGAACAGTGCTGGGGATTTGAAAAAGAAGTTCAAAAAATGGAAGAAGGCCAATAAGATTGTGTAGGGTTTTAGATTTATTGATCTTTTCCCTGTCTTTAATTCCTTTTATTTATGTAGTTCTAGGTGTTTTTATCTTTACTTTTTCATTTATTTTACTTTATTTTCTATTAGATTTTTAGCATTGAAATCGCATGTTTCTTTTTATATCAATACAATACATAATAATGTTTGTCACTCAAATGTCTCATCTATTCAATGATAAAAATGAAAGTGAAAATAAAAATGAAAGTGAAAATAAAAATAAAAATAAAAATAAAAATGAAAATGAAAATGAAAATAAAAATAAAAATAAAAACAAAAAACAAAAAACAAAAAACAAACAAAACTTATCCAATTTCTAAAAAATGTAAATCTATATGTAAGTCAAAGCTCACCCAATTTGTAAATTCAAATATGCAATTCATAAGAAAAAAAAAACAAAAAAAAAACTGAAATAATAAACACTATACAATCTTAAAAAACTGTAAACGATGCTTTTAGATTCTCCTCATCCTTCTTTTGTCTCAATCTTTCAGTCTCTTCAATTCCTCCTGATTTCTTCAACTTCTTTCCTTCCACAAATCCTCCCAATTCTTCTTCAAATTCGTTTTTCAACCTGGTTTGTTTCTCCTTTTCCCGAACCTTCTCCGCTTTTTCAATGGCATTCACCCTTCTTTCATGATTTGGTTTCAACGCCGAGACTTCAGAAAGCATGGCCCCACGCACCGTTACAAGACTGGTACCTGGTTCGACTAGTGGTAAATTAGGTTGGCGGATCCTCCCACCTTTATTCTTTTGATGTTCTTTAGAAACATGTTCCACAAGGGTGAACGTCTCCAATGCTTTTTCCAAATCTTCACGTAAATCATCCACCAAATCTTCTTGCAATTTGAAAAATTGTTGCTCTTCACATACCACATCCAATTCTTTTTCCCAAATTGCTTTCCAATTAGGTTTTTCCTTGACAATGTACTCGTACATCACATCGATGGAATTCTGGGCCGAATCAATATCTTTCTTGACCCCCACTAATTGATCTTCTGCTGGCTTGGCCCCCCTTTGGGCAACGTCTTTCCGTAATGCTTCGATAACGTCTTGTAAGTCATCGACTTTTGTCAATAATTCATCAGAATCCTCAGAAAGTTTAGAATGACATTTTTCCATGTAATTACGATTGGCAGATCTTGGGGCGTCGAACCCGGAACTTTTGAATTCTTGGACTTTTTCTAATAATGACTTGATGCATGAGGCAAAATCTTGCTTATTGCCAGAACTGATCTGTTTGATTACCATCAATTCTCTTCTGATATCAGAAATATCCAAATTATCGAGAGATTTACTGAATACCCTTCCTTTTGGTTTGTGTTCTACTAGAGCTGATACTGGCGCTGGTGGAGGGATTGAAAGAATGGTTTCTCGTATGGTTTCCTTGATATTGTCTTGTATTTTTGAAAGTTGGGTTTGCAATGTTGATACTTTAGTTTCTAAATCTTTGATTATCTCAATGCTATGTTCTTGTGCATTCAACGATAAAATCGATCCGCCTTTGACATCGGGTAATAAATGTTCTTCTAGTTCGTAGGGTACGTCGGTGATCGATTCTTGGATATAAATCTCTGGGAAGCTATCACTACCTGGAGAATATGCAAATTTCTCAATGAATAGAAGTCTAAGGGAGCTAAAGGTAACTGGCAATTGTACGTCGACTTTTTTGGTACGATTGTTGATCTTCAAGTATACTGTAGTTCCATTGGATGTTGCTGATTCATGGACGCTCATTCCTGGTTGCTGTGGTTGCTGAGCGGTGGTTTTTTCCGGATTAGGATCCGCCACTTCATTGTTATTATTATTTTCAACAGTAGGAACGGTGGTCTGCGGAGGTTGGTTTGAGTCCTTAGGAAGGGGCATTTCCGTTTGTTTCGTAAGCTTGGCGTATTGGTAAGCAGAGAATCTTCTTGATGCTCTTCTTTTCAATGAATCACCATTTTGCAATTGTTTCAACGCATCTGATTCTTCACCGCTTTGGAACCCATCAGATTGCTCGACATTGATGCTAGGAAGGGCTGCAGGGAGAACTGCCGGTTGATCTGATTCATTAATCGCTGCTGATCCTTCTCGGAGGGCACGGTACAGATCAAGCCGTTGTTTCAGTTGTGCTGATGCTTTGCTTCCCACAGTAGAGGCCCTAGCAGGAGTTGCACTTTGGTGATGGGGGTGGTTATGGTGGTCCACTTGAGGTAAAGGTTTAGATTGTTGTTGCTGTTGTTGCATGAGACTCTTTCTTACTGGAGCAGACGAGGCTCTTTGGGCATTATGAGTGCTGATCTGGCTGTTCATTTCACGGACGGCATTCTGTTTCTTTTTCAAATTACGAAGAAGATTGACAATGATCTGTCGGATGGTTGGTAAGTATCGATCCAAGCTTTGTTGCGATGGTGGTTCACAAAGTGCTTCTTCAAGCACCACTCTAAGCAGATGAGGCACGTCTCCTAGATCAGCAACATCAACGCCGGTGTTAGAAAAAGCACGACATGCCACTTTGAAGTCTCCGCCTAGTTGAACATAGGCATCAGATACTTCAGACTCCGTGGCCGCTCCCTTGGCCCATTGGGTAAGACTTTCTAAGAGATGTTTTGTTGCCACTAAGAGTCTGGTGACACTAGACTCGATGGTGTTCATCTAGGGGTGTTAGTGGGGACAGATATCTAAAGAGAAGGAGAACAAATTGGGAATTGACTAAGAAATAAGACATACCGAGCCCTTACGAGCAGCAGACTGGTTCATTGTTGGATAATCGGTTCTTATCGCTTTGATCTTATTGGTGTCGGTGGAAGAAGAAAATTGGCTGAATTTGATGGCGGCGGCAGAAAAAAGCTTTGGATCCACTTCCAGGGCGGTGATTCTATTATTTCTCCTTCCCTTTCCGTCCCGGAAATCACACCCACGAGGAAAAAAACAAAAGAACAAAAACAAAATTTTGAATTATTTTGTTTGATAAAATCGCCATCGATGATCAACTATTGATATTGATTGACCAGACAGATTGATATTAATTGATATTGCTTGGAGAAGAATGTCATCAAACGATATATTAGACGTGTTCAACGTCCAGAGAAGTGAACCGCCAAAGAAGAAAAAGAAAGTTGAATCAAAGAAACAACTTCTGGGAATCAACAGAGAGTTATATCAGTTATTAGGAGAAAACACCCCAGCGCTTCACTTGAAACCAACATCCAAATTCAAGAAACGGTTCGATACCAACAGTAAAGCGGCTGCTTGGAGATGGGTGAAGTTTAAAAACAATTCTCGAGACGATGGGTTACAATTATCCCACTGGATGAAAGGAACAGGGCCATCACCAGAAAAGTACCAATTTGAACAGTATAATCAGAAATTGAAGTTACCAGACCTCGATGATGTGACTTACGATCGACTAATTAAAGAGAATGACGAGGGAAATGACTGGAAGTGTGAAGAGACAAAGTATTTATTCAAGATGTGCAAATTGTACGATTTGCGATGGATTATCATCAATGATCGATATAATTACCAGGGTCCCGAAAGATCGTTGGAAGATCTAAAGCAGAGGTTTTATTCAGTATGCCAGAAGATTCTTATTGATGAAAACAAGATCCTCAAAGAGGCAGGGATCCTCGATGAAAATAAAACCAAGCTTATCGACGCGTTGAATTTCGATAAATCCAAAGAAATCGATAGAAAGAAGTATCTTGAACGACTTTTGGGCAGAAGTCCTGCAGAAATCGCGGAAGAAGAGCTGTTGGTGATCGAAGCCAGAAGGTTCGAACAAGCGGCCCAAAAGATGTTGGCAGAACGGGCGGCACTTCTACACTTATTGGATTCTCCTGCCAGTACGGCAAATATCAGCCAGTACTCTAATTCCCAAGGGCTTGCCCAATTATATAACTCGTTGATGTTTAGTGACAAATCGAAGAAGCGCAAACAGGAACAAGACACTGCCGCTGCCACCAGCTCCGCCGGGATGGTGATAGATCCCAAAAAATTAAACAAGAAACAACAACAACAACAACAACAACAACAACAACAACAACAACAACAACAACCACAGCAACCACAAAGCCTTCCTCCTCAACCTACAACACCACAGCCAGAAAACCCAGTGGCCCAACTCTTATCGAAAAAACTTACTGCTCAAGAAGAAGCAGCCTACGGTCTTTCATATCATGCTGAAAGACTCCAGCCAGGAGTTCATTTACGCTCATCAAAGATTACTTCGTATAAGCCGTCGTTACAAACAAAGGTTAATTCGACGTTGAATGAGTTGGGAATTCCTAACAGACCAGTGATGATTAGTAAGAAAATTGTCGAAAGATTTGACATATTGACTGATGCCATCACCACTTTATTAGAAACAAAGAAGCAAATTGACAGCATGGAGACTGAACAGAATTTGGTATGGAATTCGCAGTGAAACAAATTAGCAAGAGGAAATAGCTTACTACAATATGGATGAGGAAATTGAGAAAAATTGAAAAAGATCTAGACAATTAATATTTATTGGAAACATCTCAGTCAGCTCAACAATACTGATAATTTACATTAATAATTCCCCAATATCTACTGCTTTCAATTCTTATTGCTTGGGCTTTTTTTTAAAAAATTCTTTGGTTCTATTGTAACAATCGGACGTCCGAGATAGCCTACCCACACCACGGATAGGCTATCCCCTCATCCCTATATATATAGAGAGACTGGCATCCCAGAATAGCAGTATTATATAGGAGGGAAATTACGCCATTCTTAGTTACCAGACTCGCCTGTAAAATCATTGCATCTATGATTTTATTTGTTATTGATAATTTCACTCTGTATTATATAATTTACAATATTATTAATGTTTTATACTTCTCATGCTATGTACTAGACACTAAATATTTTATTTTAATATATACATATAGATATATGTTACCATCTACAACCCGAAATTTGTGGTGTAGGCCATTGGTTTGATATCAGGATGTGGCACCGCTTCGAATTGCTCACAATCCAAGTTAAACTCACCATTATTCTTCACAGTAAAGTTAATGATCGCCCCCTTATTGCCCTGGCTATCACAGTAGTTAGGAGCACTAAATACAGTGATCAATTTATTATTATGTTCCTTTTCGTAACCTTCCATTCTCACCTCATGAGATCTGATAATCCCTGATAAGTCATTACTTTCACAGAACTTTTCAGTAACATCGGGACCAAACTGAATACCAATACCTCTACGATTTGGCGTACGACCTGGCATTGGCTGAGGATCGGTCCATAGCAACTCCATCTCGATCCCTTCTTTTGGAGGCTGGGTGGCCTTGAACCGGTTGATCTTTCTGATATCATCCAAAGTGATATTATCGTCAGAGAAGAGCCCACCGTGCATCACAAGGTAATCGTTCCCGATTAATGTCGCCAACGGCAATGAGCCGAAACTCTCACTGAACATCAAGTATAGCGTCTCACTATATTTGGCCTTACATTCTCCTTCGAACCCGTACACCTTGTTCATATCGTTGGTTTCGTGGTTTCCTCTATTAAGGAAGAGTCGGTTAGGATAACGGAGCTTCAAAGCGTACAATAAGAACGCGACTTCTGTCGACCAACTGCCTCTATCAACAAAATCCCCATTGAACAAGTAGGCGTGACGGTCATTTACCCACCCATAAGTTTCAAAAATATTGAGCAAATCATAGAACTGCCCATGAGTGTCCCCGCATACCGTTAACTTATCGACCCCTTCCAATACTAGTTCGTTCTTGTCGTTCTTCTTCATGTTTGGCAATGAGATTTCCACCATCGATGGTTCTTGTTTCAACAAAGCATTACATGCAACAATCAACGCGTAAGCGTATTTCTTTGGCAACTTCTCTCCACGCTTGAAAAGAGCAATCATATCATCGATGAATTCCTTAGTTATCCCATTAATTTCGATCTGCTGCTCGTTGGTCTTGTCATCGGTTCCTGTCACCGTGATATCCAATTGATTCTGCTTGAACGGGTTCTTCCCCACAATAGGATGGTTGAAATCCACTTGACTCATCGCACTAGGAGTATCCTCTCCCCTAATAGCATCCTCGAACTTCTTTTGCTTCAAAATCTTCACAAACTCATTGTGATATTGTTTAGCGACTTTATCTCCAGGGGCTTTCACAAGCACTACTTTCAAATCCTTGATGGCTTCTTTGTACTTGAGGATCGCCGCATTGGCTACTGCTCTTCTATAGTACCCCTTAGTATAATTAGGATCGGTTTCAATCGATTTAGTACCGTCTTCTACCGCCAATCCAAATGCTTCGGTCTTGATATACGCCTGGGCCCGGTTGGAGTAGAACACCGCTTGGGTTGGATCAAGCTCGATGGCTTGGGTGTAAAATCCAATGGCTTTTTCGAAATCATTATTCTTGAGGGCAGCATTTCCCTGGTTCTTGAATTCCACTGCCTGTTCCGTTGTCATTGTTGAGGAGTAACGGAATTTTTTAATCCTTTTTGTTCTTCTTATCTTTGAGATCAAATTTCAAAAAAAAAAAAAAAAAAAAAAAATTCCTTTTTCAGTGAGGGGGCGGATAGTAATTTCTCAACATCACATAGGATGATCGATTAACAACGTTACAATCGATTAATTAGATAAATATTGACAGATATTACACTACTATATTGATGATTATATAGACATACACATCATATATCAGGAAATCCCTAGTAAAGATTCCAAACTCTCATCTTCATTGAAATTCTCTTTAAAATCATTGTATTCATCCTCATCGATCTCTTCAATTTCATTATCCAGATCCTCAACAACCGGCTTCCCAACATACTTCACCCCAAACAACTTCACAAGTTTCTTCCAGTTCGGATTATCCCCATACTTTCTGTTCTCTCCACTATTTCGAAACACAACATCCAAAAATCGCTGTTCCGTGGCACTCAACTTCTCTCGGTCAAAGTAATCGTCTTGATGGGCTTTCATGTACTCCGCGGTACTTATTCCTTCTTTGGCAGCCTGTTTGATGATATGACTCACCACAAGATTACTAACGTGTAATGCTGGTCTCGGTTGCACGAGTTGTTCATCAACTGTCATTGGAGCATCTCTAAGCTGTTGACAACGAAAATTTGCCGGTTTAAAAGAGAAGTTAACGTCTCTAAACCCTTTAATATCCTTTGGGCAATCAAGATCCATCGCCTCAATATAATCACACATCAAATCTTTCATCTCTTTGGTTGGTAACAACTTATCGTGCTCTTTGATTTCTTCTCCAGTCTTGGTTTTCAAAACATCCAATGGGGGAAAAGACGAGCCTCGCTCATCCTCTTTTGTTGGCAACCTACTGGACACAAATCCGTATTTTTTGCTTTCCACATAATCGTTCAATTCATCATCAGCTTGACGTTTGAGGTTCTGATCATCATCAATAACTACAGGGACCAAGGCAACAATCTGCACTGGTTGGTCCATTTTTTTCACAAACCTGGCAATGATCACCGAGTCCAAAGCAATTAATGACTTGACAACGGTTGCGAATCCAACCCGATTTCTTAGAGTGGAGCCCGCTTTAGGAAAAAGGAACACTGATTCCGTGGTAAGGTACCACCGGGGTAACGATTTGATATCGACAATCCCCATAAAATCAAGTCCTGGAGCGGTCTGGTATTGCCTGATGTTTTCCAACCTGGAGGAAACTGGAACAAAACTCGTCATGTATCTGTAAGAGTTTTGTAAATCGTTAGCATCAACCGCTTTTTTCTCGTATAAATCAAGATCATACTCATCATCGACTTCAATAGGTTCTGGTTGACTGCCCAGTTTTTCTAATTCTCTTCGCCGTTTTTTTTCAGCCTTGATTTTTGCGATATCTTCCGCTCCTCGTTTTTCAAAAAGAAAGTATTCAGTGAAGCGTTTAATTTTATACTTGGAAAATTGGTCTGATGAGATATTATCCTCGTCTAATACCGTCTTCGCTAATTTGGTTTTCGCAACGGGGCTATCATTCTTAATACAGGGGAACCCTTCCACTTCCAATGCCATCTCGGTGGAATCAAAGGAAAAATTCTCATCGTCACCATCACCTTTTTTTCCTTCACCTCGCGACCGCTGGAGCACGGCGATTGGGTTATTGAAGAACCTCAACTGTCCGGCAAACGTGCGGACCGGCAGCACAGTTTTGGGCACTGGAGTCGAGAGGGATTGGAAAAGTTGTCTTGGAGAATAAAACTTGACAAATTCTGGAGACTCTTCGGCAAATGATTGCCAGCCTTGGATAAGAGTTTGCCTGGTTTCGGAATCTTCATGACCCACATCGTAGACGTGAAGGGAAATTTGTTTTTTCTCCAAGGTGTCAGTAATACTTGCTTGGAATTTGGCAAATATTTCAATTGACAAATCAAACATTGAGGCGTCTTTGACATCACTCAAGTTGGTGAATAACACCACACTCTTCCCCGGGAACTTCTTTTTACCCACAAATTGTTGGATATCGTTCAAACTCTTCAAGATTCCGATCCATAACCGACCTTTTAAGTTATTGTTACTTTCCAGCTCCACACCAAGTTTCCCTAACCGTCGCAAATCGCTGGATTTGGGCGGTGATCTCAATTTCACGATTTTCGCGGTTCCCTGGAGTGGTGTTGAACCATCAAGTTCTTCCACTTCGTCAATGGTATCGTTGGACACTGGATCAAAACATGAGCAATACGCCTGAACATAGTCCGTCTTTCTACCTTTGAGCAATTTCCTGATGATTTCGTTCTGAACCGACTCCAATGCCACTTCGAGACCCGTCATTCCTGGGAATTCTTGGGTCGATGGCATCGGATGGCCCATGGAAGGGGCCAAATCGATAATAAACAGGGTTATCTGATCACCATGAGGGTTAGTAATTGGATGAAAAGAGATAAAACTACTAAGAACTGGCTATTACCCACCTGTTTCCCACTCATTGTCGTTGATTTGCTGTTGTTGCGCTGCTCATCGCGCACAGAAATTTCTGAAATTCCAAAGCGCTGCCGCCGCCCCTTCACCGGAATTCGAAGACCCTCGGATCTCACCAAGACCAATTATTTCCCTCCAAAAATCCGCCAGAAACAAAGAATTAAGAACAGAATTGTTTGGTTGAACGAGAATGAGTATGGTAGATATTTCCCATTATCATCAATATAACTAACATATATTAATTGCGTTGTGTTTTCGAGCTCCCAGATCCGGACGCGGGTGGTGGAAATTTTGGATAATTCTGAATTGAAAATCATGGCATACAAATTGGCACATTCAATTCCATCCCATAATAATACCACCCGGCTAGAGACACATTATAATACAATGGCCTCATTGAATGAAAGACTCTCTTCGGTGCTCCCCAAAGATGTGACTTTCAAAGTGCTTCATCTTCAGTCGTTTCCCAGAAAAGCTCCAAATATTGTCAAGGATGACGCGTCGAAGAACACTTTGACCATTAAATCCCTCCATTGGATCAACCTTGTCCAGGATAATGTAATGATATTTGGAATGGAAGTGTACGTGTACATAATTTTAAACCAAGCCAACAATTTTGATAACCCTCAGCCCATGACCAAGCTTTTATACATTTCCAAAGTGGACTCCACCGGGTTAAACACTACCAAGATCAAGTTCACCCTGGTGGCCCAAGAAGTGTTGAGACACTTGATAGGGATTAACGTCACCCATTACACCGATTATTTTCTTGATCCTAGCCTAATTGATCATCTGAACCCTCAACCAACGGTGCGCAAACGACTAAAAGACCTTGTGGCACATTATAATTACCATACTAAACTGTACGATTTACCAGAAAAGGACATCACGGTGTGTTCGTTTGCCAATAATACCCACTTGATTGGGAAACCGGTGGTGGTAGAAATCTCCTTATTCACTAGAGCCGAGAAACAGTACTTGTTCCCTTACTCTTTCCGTAACCCCAACAAACACGTACTTTCGGATCGTGATTTGCTTAGTTGGTGGCTCCATCTTCTTAATAAGTTGGCGGTTGACAATACTGTATTTTCCAAATTGATCCACAACACTTTGGCGATCCCCGGGGAAGATAAAATGGCCATTAATCGGTTCATTTACAAATACAATACTCCGGCGAAGAAAGTATGGAGTCTTGGAGGAATTTACGATGACCAAGGAGATAAATCACAGCTAGCAGTGCACCAGATCCCACTTTTCCCTGATGATCCTAAGGGACGGTTCCTTGAGCATTTGGTGACAGAGAACCGTATCAAAAAAGTATCTGCGGGACAGTTTTGGAGTGAGTTGGCAGTGCGGCAAGAGTTCAGGTTATCGAATATTGTCGGGATCATTCATATCCAAGGACTTGCTAGTGGCCAGGAAACTTTCAAGCCAACCCTTAATAATCATCAAGATAATGCAAATTTTAATGCCAATGATGTTTCCAATGTTCAAGGAGCCGTGATGTTGAATGGAGATCATGCAACTAGTAAATATTGTCAGAAGACTCCAGGCGTCAACGATCCTTCAATTAATGAAGACCACCAGACCATTTCAAACGACAATAAATATCCCCAAGGAACCACAGTTTTAAAACTCAAAATCAGCGAATTTGCGTCCCTGGGGATAAAAATAAACAATTTCACCGACGATATGATCATCTTGACCAACAAACGCCTCAAATATTTGAAAGATCTCATCACCAGCGAAGAATACGATCTGCCAGATTCCGCCAGGGAGTCGTTTAAGAATGTTGATTATTTGTTAGCTAGGAGCTGCCGATACCGATACGCTCAGAATAATAAAAATTTACAAAAAGGGTTCAAGAAAGTATCTGGAACCATGGATTATTCGGAAAGAACACGAAGTGGTAGACAAAGTATTGAAGTTGTGGGGTCGCTGGTACAACAGCTTCCTACTGTGAAAAAGGCAAAGAAAAGAAGAGTAGCATTGGCCCCTGTTAAGCAATGACATCGGAAAACTATTTCTTTTTCTCATATATATAACATTCACTGGAATTAATAGACAAATGATACAGATAATTGGTAAGATTTAACAACATAATGCAATGGCCTGATAAATCAATACACTAACTTTAGAGGGCAATATAAAATACACTAATGCTGTACGGAGTAGTATACACTACATTGCTACCTAGTGCACTACTAAGACTATAAGGCCATAAAAAATATAATATATCAAAACTGAATAATAAATACGAGGTAAACCATAAATACAAATAAACTATAAGTACAAGACATCCACCATAAATACAATATATACTCCATCATAAAATCTTAGTTCACGTAATAATACTAAATAAATCCAATTCTTGGCTCGAAAGCGACAGCTTCTTCCAAAGATCGTCAATATACGCACTATTGGCATCCAAATCATTGGTATCATAAAGAAACGCGTGCAAACTATCCAAATTCAAATCAAAATTATTCGAATCCATCAAATCTATACCATCAGGTTGTGCCGGGGATGGTTGCTGTGGCTGCCCTCCCATATTGATTTGTTCTGTACCCAAAACTTGCAGTGCTTGTTTGTTGGAACCGTATTGATCGCTCATCGATAATTCGGGACTCTGAAATTCATTACATATTTTATGATTCAAAACCGGACAGACATCGATTTCCGGCAACATCGAAGATTTGGGGGTCATTGACCTGGAAGAGACAAATGACGCAGCGCCATTGACATTATTGTTGCCATCGTTGTAATGTGATCTTGAGGCTGACTGTTGGGAATTTTTAGCATTTATAACCCCTATCTCTTCTTCCACCTGACAATAGAAGTTATGGACATTAGAAAGTCCGGTTTTCACAATAGTGTTCAATTCCCGTAATTGATGTACATTGAACGGAGAATTACGTAGCTGGATTGCCCCAGGACTGTATATTTCAAAAAATTCTTTCCCATTGCACACATGGAAATACTCTTTAACCCGCTTTCTTATCACATAAGCATAATAATACTTCATACAAAGATTCCCCATGCATTTCAAAATCACCCACACACACTTTTCAATGTTTGAGGAAAGCTCTTCAAGGGCTTGCCTAATCTCCATTTCAGATTTACTCAACACCTTCCCACGGCTTTCCAAGTTGAAGATTGCAAACTTGAGACGAACTTGAAGTGAAAAAATACTGATCGAAACCCCATGACAAAGTTGGAGAAGAAACGGAGTAACTAGGAATTCTGCAAAACTACCAAGTACTTTCTTCTCACTAGAAAAAAGGTAAAGGTACGGCAAATACTCAAGAAAGCTGATATGGAAGATCTTTCTAGTATAAAAGAACAGAAGCTCGGTGTTTTGCTTAGCTTCATAATGTAATCTAAAATGGTTATAAACACTCAACAAGAAAATCCGAAGCGACATCCAAAACTTGATGGATCCAGTAGAATCACACGATTCTGTTGAATGTGTATCAATATTATCTTGCAAACTGCCAAAAGATTTATCAAGCACTATTTCAAAATCACTGAGTTCACGGGTAAGATTCGACATTTTCGTATTGCCCGAAATATCCAAAATCAGATGAAGCACCGATCGCAATGGTGTAAATAACCAATCAAGTCTGGTATAAAATGAGACGCTGTGTATCCGGTTATCAATATTGTGTGGTGCTTTTGTATCATAAAAAAGTGAATCATAATGGAATGGGTGGCCATATAAATAAGATTGGATCAAATTGCAGCACAATAAAGTGTACCATAATTTTCGACGAATGTTCTTTTCTTCCTCGGGTATTGAAAATAAGCAATTGTCAGGATCGCGATTCAAAGAAAGAGAGTATGCCATTTGGAATGCCATCCCCGTCCCAATCTTAAACTTCCCGCCATATATACACTCACCAAACTCTGGGGCAAATTGTTGATAAAATTGAATAAACATCGAAAACTGAAGCATCTCTAGCGACGGATCAGAGAAACAAGTCAATTTATGGAAACATTTTTCGGCCAAAGAAATTCCATCCAAATTCACAGGATGCGTCAAAATATACTCTACAATGGGATCGTTTAGGGGCTCTTTTTCTCTTTTGAATTTATGATTGGGAGACAGTAATAAAAATGCAAACCGTAGGATAATCAAAAGTGTACCCACGTACGATAGATCAGTGCGATCGCTGATGTTTAGGCGTTGTACCAGTTTTTCCAGCATCTCAAGTTCACCAAACACTCGTTTAATTGCTCTCCTGAACACCTTCTCATGGATTACGTCGGTAACTGGGAGGGTAGCGCGGAAAAACACATCCATGGCAAGCACCATCAATTTCTGATTGGAAAAGTAATCCATCAACTCTTCTCCAAGGGTCTTTTCGGCCATGTCTGGTCGTTCAAATACATCAAAGACTTTAGGTTTTTCGGCAACCTTCATATCTTCATTCATCCCTGGTCTTTGCCAAATTCCATTTTCATTCACATAGCCCGCTTTAGGACAGCCTCCCGATCCAGCTTTGCGGTGCAAATTCAGATACTCCGATAACAAATTCAACGCGACATCCTTGATCTCAAGATAGGCCCATGATAATGGACCATAGTTTGCTGGTTCATTCCCATGTGCATTAGGATACAAAGGCAAGGTATCGTAGAAGTTTATCATTTCATCATCCGAGGCATAAGGATTATTACCAAAATACGCTGACGAAACTCCGGATAATTGTTGGGGATCAGGTCTGGTAGGTTCGTATAATGACGTTCTGTTAGTGGATTTGCTGTACATACTAGCGTCACTGGCAGAACTTTTGGGACTGGTATCATCGTTGCTAATTGCCTGGTAATTTTCATTGGCCACAAGCTCACTTGATCTATTGAATGGTGGCAACGAGGCCGCCAAAGAATCAAATGTACAAGAGGATTGGCAACCTTTTCTGGTACAAGCTGAGCACGGGTGATTGCGATCACACTTGACCTTTCTCTCCCGGCAGTTAGAGCACGATAACGACTGTCTCTTGCGGTATTTCCTCTTCTTTTCTTCGATCATCTTGCCATATCGATATAAGTTAGGGCCCTTTGTTATGATTTTGAGCAGGGCACTTGGTGAAATGTTTTGGAAAATACGGTCTCTTTGGTCCGGGGGGCGATGAGCTCATCAACTTTCGGCCGAATTTCCTATTGCGGGTAATCGTTGTGCTTGGGAGATATATTAACATGGTATCGATTGAAAAGACAGGGAATATTGGCGGGAAGCATTAATTATTGTCATATCTCTAGAGTATTGGTTGCCGCTTTTCTGCTCTTCAATCTCTCATCCTCGGGGCTGTGAAACTGTTGCGTGGATCACATCTTACTTCAAGGTCGCAACATACATCGCAACCTCTGTTACACGAGATCAGCTCTTCTCTACCAGCTCACACAATGATGAATAATAACATACAACCAGAAATGAAATTTTTGAGGAGTCCGATAATATCCAAAACCATCTCAGTGGTATACGTATATTAACTAGTAAATCCATCGGGCCATAGGCGACGATGTTTATCCAACTGCAACTTTTTTTTTTGGCAAGGATTTCGACATTTATTAGCTAATGTATTAAGTTTAACAAGCTGTATTGAATTATTTTATTAAAATGCAAAATGCGATTTTGTGAATGCAAGAATAAACACATACGTAGAAAAAATTAATCTAATATGACCAAGAACATGAAGGAAGATACTGAAAAAGAAAAAAAAAAAAGAGACAAAAGAAAAAGTAATGCATTTTCATGAAATTCAGGTTCCTCTTTTTAAACAGTTCTTGGTTCAGGTTCATCTTTAGCCTCTTCTACCAATTGTAAACTTTGGAAAAGTCCTAAAGTGGCACCCAATCCCACAACCCAAAAGAATAACCATGCAATGCTGTGGCTCATTGAAAACGTCATCAAAAACCCTCCAAGAATCGGAAAAATACATCTTGAAAACGCACTGGCGGTGATTGCCAAGGAATTAATGATGGCCCGATGTTTCGGTGGGGCGCCGATATGGGTGAGAAATTGGACTAATGGGAACATCATTGATGTAGCAAAAACTTTGCAGAAACTGATCAGGTACAAAAACAAATTTGTGTAAAACAAATCCCTCGATTCTTTTGGCTCATAGTGACGTGTTCTATCTGGCAACGTAAAAACACAATAAGGCAAAACGATGTACACTGGGATCAATGCTAAATGTAAACAAGTAAAAGATTTGGTCGATTCAAAACGACGATCAACATAAGGATAAACAATTAGAATGACAAACATCCCGCAGAACCCAGTCAATGACAAAATCTTTCCAACTTCCTCAGTATTGAGGCCTAAACCACCACTTATTCTAAATGGGAATTGAGAATCGAAATTTCCATTCTTATCATAACCAACATCATTAGACCAGAAAAGCGGCACAAATTCCTCATAACAGATATTATGCATACTTAATAAGAGGTTCGCTAATATTGGGGCGTAGCATCGTGGGTTTCTAAGAGCTCTCCAAGGAATCTTGGTATCATCATCTTGCTCAAGTCGTCTGATATCACTTGAACAGGAAACAGTACGAGCCAAGCTAACGGACTGTCGCCTATTGAATGGACCAATTTCGCTCACCAGCGGCTTTCTCAATGAATTGAATGACCGGGTGCTTCTGAAGGTCGTGGAAATGTTCAAAGTACCAGAGCTTTTGTCATAATTCTCTGTACCCCCATAAGATACAGGGCACTCATCAGACAAGGCAGTTTTCCTGTTACATATCAAGCTTGAATGTTCCGACAACGAGTCTGGACTTGAAGAATTGACGAAACCCACCACCTCCTCCTCCTCTTCTTCATTATCATCGTCGTACTCGAGTGGATCCTCATTAACATGAGTCCTTATTTCCTCTTCAATAAGAGGTCTGGTAGCATTGTCATTCTTCAATTCCCAAGGCCTGATACTCGAATTTTCTTTACGAAGGCCCAAAAATCTCAAAAACTTATCACCTGCTGCCAAGCCTCTGTCATATTCGTATTTCTTAGAATAATGGGTTTCCTCCATGAAAAAATACACCACAATAATGCTGCAGAATAGAAAGTAAGAAACCACAATATTAGCCAAAGCATAAGGATACCTCTCATTAAGTTTTTCTAAAAACGGAAATATTCTGGTCAAGAAATCTTTGGATTTGGTCGCTGCTATTTGTCCGATTTCCGTGCTGGAAAACATGGTTGGTAAAAACATCTGGGGTTCATTTGTCTTATAATAATCATCGTCTTCCTTCGGGTGAACTAGATTACCAGATAAGAGAGGCCCAACGATGCAACCGATTTGCCAAAGAAGTGGGAAAGTGCTGATGGCTAGCGGTTGGAAGTCTCTGTTATTGGCAATCTCTGGAATTTCTAAAATACTACTTCTTAAGATGGCAATATTACCATTCAAGAGCCCCATGAGAAATCTCGCTAACAACGCCACTTCGTATCTTTTAGCAAACCCTAATAATAACATGGATAACATCGAGCCAGATAAACCACATATAATTGCAATTTTTCGGCCATGTACCTGAGAGAACTTCGACCACTGAATTGCCGACAATACTTGGGCTAACGAGAATGCAGCCCCCAAATACCCAGCATAAATGGAAATTTCTGCCTCGGTTTTAGCAACATGGAAATCTCTGGTCAAGAAATAAACGTAAGGGAAAAGCGAACTGAAAGAAATAGGTTCAGACACCCGCGCTAAACACATGATGAGGATCTGCCCAAATGGGAAACCCTTCATCAGTTGAAGAAACGATGGCCTTGGTGATACTATATTGGTCATTGCTTATTATCCTGTCACACTACCTAGTGGATCATCTTTTTCTTAGTGAAACTTTGTAGGGATATGGGTGAATGACTGCAAAAACTCACAAAAATTTGAGAAGCTTTATCGGTAAAAGTGTCGGTTGCCATGCGTCTCCGGGGAACCAACGCCGTATTGTGAAGGACGCACCGGACCGGTTGCCTGATAGCACCAACTGGATTACAAAAAATAATGAGAGAGAGGGTTGAAAGATGATGATGATTATATTAACTTTGCAATAATAAAACGAGATCTCACTCTTTTGACAAGATTATCATCACTGGAAAATACGCAGCATTACAGGGGTCTGGACACTTATTTCCTTCTGCGATTTACAAACACTTGGTAGATGCTTCAGTTGGACATTGTAATGGTTTTGGTTACGTTTTTTAGGACGGAACGTGATAGTTAATGTATTTTAAAGTAGAATAATATAAAATAATAGGAGAAATAAGCTCTATTTTTAGGTAAGAAAAAGAAAATGAAACAAAAGGATAAAAAGAGTAAGAAGTAAATAAGGATATTGGAGATAAGAAATAATAGAGAGAAAAGGATTGGTGGAAATAAAGTGAGACAACAAGATGAAAAGAATAAAAGGTAAATAAGGATATCGGAGATAAGAAATAATAGAGAGAAAATGATTGGTTGTATAATGAAATGGAGCTAATAGAAAAAGGAAACAAGCTCTATTTATAGGTAAACAAAAGGAAACAAGTAGATCAGTACGTAGATTATTACAGAAATGGTGATACCATACTATTAGATTGCAATTCTCTCTATATCGTCAAGCCGATAAACTAAACGTCAGATCTGGTATTACTCATCACTAACATCTATTTGCATGTCAGTCTGTCCGCATGGTAGTAGCGTATGCATGCAGATCAATACATACATAAATATGTATACAGATTAGACTCATCACCTACTGACTCTACAACCTCCAAAACAGCAACCTATAAAAAATCACGGAGACTAAAAGTTCAAGGTTGGTATAAATATGAGAGTGGAAGAGCCATTGAGGTAGATAATATCAACTAATATATGAAAAATTCAGAAGAGAATAGAAGCAATAAAGGGATTCCAATGTGTGGAAAGTATTTTGAAGCATCTTGTCAGCAGTTGTCATGTTAGTTTCCATTAGTTGAAAAGATTTGGTAACCTTAGGAATTATTATTGGAATTCTACTGAATTTCAATTTTCTGGTAGAATTTATAATAATTGTGACAGATGGTTATCCGCACTCAAGTTTCGTAGTTCCACTAATCAAAGCTTTTTCGTGTACTTGAACACATTTGAAGCAATTCTACGGGTAATTCGCCCATGATGTCCATTGTTAACTAAACATATGGTTGCTGGAAAGCGAAGAATAAATAATCGATTGATTCATTATATGATGATAATATAATCATCATATAATAGTTTTGACTTTGAATGTTTTTTTCAAAAATGAGTCTTTTTAACTAAACTTTTATGCATAAAAGCAACATGCGTGAGCGATCATAATGACTGTGAATCGTTTTCATGAGTGAAATTCGTTGGAGCAACTACATTTTAACTGACTGAAGTGGTGATTGGTAGCATCATTTATAAATGTTTAAATTTTGTAAATCAGGATGCACAATTCTCACTTGCCATTTATTTATAGCTCATATTATAGAGTGAGTGCTAGGACAAACAATAACATGTTTTCGAATATAAATTATATGAACTGGTAGCAAATGTACCAAGTTTCCCCAGAATTGAACCTTTATTGGTATTAGTAGAATTGGAGTTTACAGATATACAACCCAAGATGGTTAATATAAGAAATTCAAAAATATTACACTGTATATTACTGGATGATGTAGGAGAATAGTTCATTACATATTAGCTGAATATATTCTCATGAGTTGTCAATGAGCACCAGTCAGATTCTCAAAATTCCTTTGCCAAAACGCCTTGCACTGTGATGTATGAACACAATATCTGAAATTAATAGCATGAATATATAAAATATGTAGTATAATATATGTTGGAAACTTCATAGCAAATAATTTCCTTGATGGTCCATCACTTTGGCAAAACACTCAAGCGGGATCTTCCCTTCAGAATTCCCACTGCTCAATACCGCCTGATTAACACTTTTGTAGAACTCGATTCCTTGATTTTCCGCTTTCTCTTTATCGATATAGATGAAAACTTTCGAGGAGTTTCTCATCCCGCTTATGACCTTGCTATTGTTATTTGCGGGAATATCAACGGCAAAATGAATGTGATTACGGGTCATTCTAGAGAGTGCACCAGACTCCTTGATCAATTTCCAAGCAGATGTTGTGGTCCCATGGATGATGTCATCAGTAAATGAATCATCGAGCTTCGTGAGCTCCACTTCGATTTGTTCAAGAGAATGGCCCTGGTTAGCGCAAATTCGGGATTTTTTGGGGTCAGAATCGTCATCAGACTTGAGAGTGTACCGTTGTTTTTTGTCATTGATGACAATCCGCTGTAGGTCTTCGAAAGTTGTCTTATTGGATTTGAGCTTATTGTGGGCCAACACCTCAGGGACCGGAACGTATCCTTGAGAATCGATAGAGAGACCTTCCTTTTGTGCTCCGTGACGAAGAAGCCACGCGAGTTGTTTGGATATTATTTCGTCCCGGGATCTAGGTACCCTTGGTTTAGCTTTTCTAACAGTATTCATGGTTATTGTGGATATGGATGGATATTAATTGTATACATCTATAGATCCCAATCCGAGAATTTTCACCATTGAAAAATACCAGATATACCATTCAGACGGTAATTTACAAGTGATAACATCATCATAACTATTATATCATCATTCATTAACTATTGACAACACCCTACTCAAACTTGAAAATCACTTCCTCCTGCTCCTCTTTCATCTCTAATTCTTTTTGCTTCTGTTTTTCTTCGTCCAACATCTTATACTTCTTTTTAGTTTTCTTGATTTTAGAATGCTTCTTTTGGATCCGTAGTTCACGAAGGGCTTTGGCCCTGGAATTCTCTGGATCAAGAAGCTCCTGGAGTTTGTAAGCAAGCTGTTCTCTTGCATGTTTCCTGTTCTGTTCTCTTGAACGGGTAGCCTGTGATGAAACAACAAGCCCTGTTGGAATATGTGTTAACTGGACTTTACTATTGGTTTTATTAATCTTGAAAAGAAAAAATTACTGTTAGCTTTATACTTCATGTTTACTAATTGACAGAACTTTCAATGACACTTACTTTCTGCCCACCATTTCCTCTAAAAATATAAATGTTAGTCTTCATGGTTGGTGCAAATACAAAACTTCAACAATCTCAAACGTACCCTCCTTTGATAAACACCTCTTCGATCTCGTCCTCGCTCACCCTCGGACGAGGAGGCAATTTGTTGCGCTTAATAGGCGCGCTTGCAGTGCTACTGAAGCACCTTATTGCCCTAGATATACTTCTGATCAGTAGCATTTACTATTATAGCTCATCATCACCATCATTGAGTTAGGATGATTTTCCCTCACCAAAAAGTTGTGAAAAGTGTGTTTCAGTGTGCGTTTAGCACTTAGTTTCATACCCATTTTCTGTCAGGTACTATTAGTTATTTAAGAAAATAATAAGATAGTGAGTAATGGGCATTGTACTGCTGACTAATATATAAGGAGTTTCTGGTTTACAATAAATATGTTGTCTTTTCTCCAAATGACAATTGGCATTAAAAGACAAAAGAATGTTGCCTTAACCTTCTATGTGAACCAGATCATTATCTCTTTCTTGACGCCTTCAAAAACACAGGTGGTAATTCTACAATATGTATTACCATGAATAATTACGAAGAAATACTTATAGATAATACGTCCCTTGTTCCTTGAACGATTCATTGCCAACTACGGAAATGGTAACAAATGAGTAGCATAAGATACTGAAAAAATAATGACGATTATATGTGATAATATTAAAGGACCTCCGAATGAAAAGATACTATGAGTAAAGATCCATAACAAAAAAAAAAAAATAAATAAGAAAATACTATAGTAGTATTATAATTCTGAGGATGAAAGTGTGGGAGACTATTCCATAACCAACCACAATATAAAAGCAACCTCGTTTCATCTGAGCCAGTGCTTTCACCTCTTTCGCATAATGATACAACGTTTCAAAATTCTCGCCACAATTCACTTCAAAATGATCTCCACAAAGACAATGACTCAAGCCTTTTGAACTGGAACGGTATTGAAAAGACGGCATGGGAATTCTGGACCGTAGATACCGTTCTTGGCTTCAGGAACGATGACCCAGGTTCTCTTTCTAGCCAAACTTGGGGCAACAATGGCGCTATTTTGGGCCCCGAGAATCTCTTCTTGGATGACTTTACGGGAAACGGTAGGCAAGGTCTTGCTCAACAAGGTTTCGTCATTGGAGGCCTTGAATGGCAATAATTCTTCTTGGCCCTTGTTACCAATGGAAATACGAGGGTTGGAAACTGATCCAAGAGTCAAGAGACCAGAGATCTTTGTTTGGTCAAAAGAAGATATCTGAGGATAGTTACGACGGTGGTCACGCTTGTAGAATGGGTTAGCTTTGATGTCCCCGGTTGGAACGGTGAATGGATCAGTGTAAAGTGGGGCCTTTGGTTGGGAACCTGGTGGCACTGCACGGTAGAGTGGGACTATTGGGTTACCAGAAGAACGGTTTGGCACCTAACAGAGGTTATATGTTAGTAAATCTCTTGAAAAACTTGGACTATCCTTTAATCAGTACAAAATCATTTTACTTACCAAGGTCAACCATTGTCTTAGTATTTCCCAGATCCCTTTGGAACCGGTAGTATATTTCTTGTACACTGGAACTGGACCTCCGGACATTATTGAATGGTTATTATCTTAAACGATTGAGTTGGCTGGTGAAGGATGTACTTTTTGTTGCAATTCACTAATTTTTTGCATCCTTTCTAATTTCTTAAGCCAATGATCGTTGGCACAAAATAAGCGGTGGTAACCCGGTGCAGGATTTTCTGGCCTGCTGTGAGGACACCGCGCAGTGGTCATTTGAACTATACACCACCATGCATATATTTACATTAATATTGTTAAAATGCAACTATTTGACATAAAACTGTCGATTTTTATTTAGTAAACTATAGAAGAAAGGACATTAAGCAACATTAGCATGGTAGAAATAACAATAACAAACAATAGTACAAGGCATCATCATCATCATGGCTCATTCCCTGAAAAGAAATCTGCCAATCTTCCCGTAAATAATCAACAGACAGAAAAAGAAACTGGCAGTAAACATGTTCAACGCAAGAAACTCTTGATCGCCAGCAAAAAGCCCTTGGAGATCCATCACTTGCTTCCAGTCATTCACGTTGTTGCTGTCGTCAAATACTACCACCGAGGCCGTGGCCAAAATTGCCAAGCTGCTACACCCAATGAACCCAGAAATCGTACTGTCTAACAATAACCACACACAGAGGTTCAAAGAACTAAAGGCAATTGACGCCTGTAACGTGCTTTCCCAATCAACATTCCTCAACCCGAAGGAAATCCCCAAGAGCACGATGGTGGCCCGGACAATACTTGAGAAATCCACAATCGACGAAGATGACGACTTCTCACTGTTCAAGTGAAATAATTTTGTAGTGAAGCAGTCTGGGAAAATCAAGTCCAATACCGGTTGGGCAGTACCCAACACAACCCCCCAGGCAAAGGCAATGTAAGTTGTTGGAATTTCAGGGGAGTGAAAAACTTCGCTAGCAATCTTGCAACTCAAGTCAAATGGACGAGACGCAGCATTCGATGTCAATAAGTGGTTGTCATGAATGTTTTCACTGATGTTGACAAAAGCGATCCCCGAAAGCCCAAGGACGCAGATTTTGCCAAACAGCAGCATCCAAAAGTTTTTATTCTTAAGCTTTTGCCGCAATGGTATAGATGATGATATTTGGCCATGTGTACGCGAGCTCATTTTGGCGATATCTTGATCAAAACCATTATAAACGTCATTAGTGGCGTCGTTTTCGTCTAGCAAGCTGGAGTCATAGATGGCGTTCAACGAAGGCGCGGTAAGATTGGTGTTATCTGAGGCTTCTGTTTCTGGTTTGTGGGACATAATTATTATTTTTGTGGTTTTTGGATAAATAGAATTAAAAAAAAAGCAGTATAACAGCAATGACGGCTGAAGAAATATGGTGAAATAATTACAAATGTGATTGTTCCGTTGGCGCATGATACGATGGTTTGCTTTTTTCTTATACGAGGCGTTGCCCTACTGGGGAAACCACCAACATGCATCTTGTGGGGGAATTTTTGGCAGCTGTTGATGATATTAGCATCGATTATCAGTTAGTGTGGTGGGAGATTGGAAGGTTATTCTGAGAGCAGAGATGAATAGCGATTGGCAGCATATATATAGTGAAAGATCAATCCATATACTGGCCTTCTTATTAGATTAATGATCAAACTTATCAAGATCTTGATTCAGATAACATTTGGACATATAATTCTTGTTTTGAACGAGCCTTCTCTTTTTACCCTGTTCTTAATTATCAACTTAGTGTATTGATTAATACATGCAATGGTGTAGTGTCGTATTGGATAGACCAAATGATCGTCAAAATCAATAAATCAAGATTAGACATACAAAAGGATCCTGAGAGGGCGAAAAAAAAAAAAAAAAAAAAGAAAAAAAGAAGAAAAAAAAACTCAATGAAGGTAATTATAATGAAGAGAAGATATAACAAATGAAAAAAAATGGTGGAAAAATCAAAAGTATCAATTAATATCATCTGAATCGACTTCAGTTTCTAAATTCGACTTCAAGCTAATCCCAGTGATTTCCTTATTGGTAGTGGATATAATTGACCCATTTCTAGTAATACTCTTCTTCTTTTGCAAGTTCATAATCTTTTCCACGTTAGGCAATGGCAAATAATTATTGCTGTCGACAGAGCTCGTGATGAAATCGTCATCCGGAACCTTGGTTGGCGAAGACGATAAACTTCCAATATGGTGATGATGTTGTATACTACCACTTCTTTGTCTACCGCCAGTATTAACTGATACGCCAGGCACAGCGCTTGATGAAAACGATGATGAAGGTGCTGAATTTTGATATTGTTGGGCGCCTCCTTGATAATGCTGGTGTTGCTGTCCTTCCAGCTGCTGCTGCTGTTGCTGCTGTTGAGATCTGACCTTGTTCATGGCATAGTCTCCTGAATCAAAGTATTTTCTGTCCTTGAGTTTCTTACTCAAGATGTCGTTTTTCGAAGGCAATTTCCCATACAATTTGTAGATCCGGAGCTCTTGGGGACTCAATTTCGACAAATCAGGAGAGTTTTCGTCTCTTGGAATTGGTGCGGTAGGGGACACCGATCTTTCTCTTTCGTTTGGCATGGTTTGTATTATTCCTTCTTGCTGACGACGGCTTGTTCTTTCAACAACTAATATTTGCAGCAACTTCCAAAATTTTGGGGGAAAGAAAAAAAAGAAAAGAAAAAAAAAAATTCAATTAGAATAGGGAATAAACGATTAGATCAATCAATCAAAATTGACCAGCACTTTCCAATTTTCAAATAAATTGGTGATGATAAGTGAATATAATTAATAGATGACAGGGGGTTTACTTATTGGGCGGTGTTTTTCTACTCTCTCACTCTCCTCCTCATCGTTCCTGGATTTTTCACGTTTTGGGGGTCACCCGGAATTGAGCATGATCTCCTTCTGTTATTTCTACTTTTTGTCATTATACCAACTCAATAAGATAAATAGTCCTGTTTATTATTGTCCTAATAAGATGTTCTGTATATACTGTTTCTAATCTAATTTATCTTTCAATGCTTCTTTTTACTCTTTGTTTTACTCCGCTTTTTTGCTCCTCTTTTTGACTTATAGTAATCCAGAAATGGTCTGCTCTTATTGCTTTTGTTATCTTTTTTTTTTGAAAAGACAGTCCTCAGCTAGATGATTTTTTCTTTTGCAAACTACGCAAGGAGAATCTTTGCAACTATATCGAGTATGGGCTCCCGAACCACACGCCCAACAAAAGTAGCATTTTGTAACAAGTATAAAGCTTATTCCTCCTTCATCGATCACCGGTAGCTTATTCCCTAATTTAGTTTCCAAATATCCATATAAAGAGTTGTATCGACAGTCCTTTTCTTTTACCATTTCTTCTTGTTTGGTGATTAGTACAAAGGATTGGAGTTTATTCTCTGAATTATTCAACTCGGACTCAAGAAAATTCTTGGTGTGCTGGTACAATAAAGTAGTTTTAGCACGTATATACAACAAATAAAAATTTTTGTTGTTTCTGTTAATCATTGCTGCTGGTCTGTAAGTCTTATCACCAATAGTAACATTTAAATTTTCCATGATGAATTTTACCACCTCAATTCTGGTCTCGCTGAAATAATCATTGGCAATTTCCTGAAGATTTGGTACGATACCGTAGTTGAGATAAACTTGGCCGTCGAAAATAAATAAGTATTCTTTAGCAAATTTCAATGAGTCCTTAACTAAGTTTGAATCATTATCATTTTCTTCTTGGGAACTGAATATCGCCATTCCGAAGTCCCTCACCGCCTTCATACTAATTCTCATAGATTCCGAATGCTCTTCGATCGAATGACGCTTGAAAATTCTAGAAGGAATATTAAATGTCAATAAAACTTTCTGGCGCTCTTTGTGATAGGTCATAAAATGAATGTAGGCTTTTTCTGGGATCTTTGCATCTTTTAGCCAGCCAATCTCTGCGGTTATTTGATATTTGGTATGCTTTGAGAAATATTGTTCAGACATGAGTATTTTTTGATACTGATCTACCATCAGTTTTTCCCATCCTCCTCTGGATGTACAAAATTAATGGTTTCTAGAAGCCCGGCCCATCTAAAAACTCTATTAAATTTGGTTAGAGTACTTTGGAATTTAGCATTGGCTTCGATAATACTTTCTTGATCTTGGTATGTTTGAACTGATTCATGGTTTTGCAACTTCATTTCATCATCGGTAATGGCTTCATCGCAAGGGGTGTCTTCAATTACATCAAAACAATGAGAAGAAGATGACGATGAAGAAGTGGAAGGAGCAGAAACTTCAGATATTTAACAATCATGAGAAAAAATCACAGTTCGTGTTGAATTGTGGCTTATTGTTTCGGAATGGTTCGTTGGAGAAAACGGAGCAGAGAAAGTAAAGGCGAAAGACGAAAGATCCATTTTTATATCAAGATTGCTCTTTATCTGACACAAACGCCGGTGGCAGAAGTAATAAAAAGAGTAAAGCGATCGAAACAACGGTATTAAAGAATTGATAGAAGAGAGATCACTATCTGATTGATAGAAATAATAGAAATAATGAGCTGATATAAAATACAACTAATAAAAGAAATATAGCTAATTGAAGCAGTAGAAATGTCAGAATTGTTATCAGCGGGGATGATGCGCCAGTCAAAGGTAAAAAAAAAAAAGCGGAGTGCGCACACCACAATATGAATGAATGAATGAAATATATATTAACGAGTCGCAGAGGTTCTAGTAACATGCAAGCCGGGCTATTTAGGCTGGTCTTTCTAAGTTAAAATACAATTCTATAACTTTCTCGAAAATCACACTCCTTGCTTTAAGGATTAATCACATCACCGGTAAAAAACTCAATAATCAAGATTATCAAGGGAAAAAGGTGCAATGTGGAGATATCATATGAATTTTGCTACTGAATTAGCCACCACTAGAAAATTCAGGGGATAAGAATTTGTTCTGTGTAAATGAAATGTGAGTTGGTACCATATTTAAAATACACTAGGTATTCTCGAAATAGTACCCATTAAGTTTCCTGGGGGAATAATAATAAAATAATAAAAACATAATAAGAAAGTAATAAGGGAATTAGTAAAGGGATAATACAGGAATAGTAAGATGATAATAATATCCAAATAATCCAAATAATCCAAATAAACCAAAAAATTCAATTAAGAACCAATACCATGGGTCTGTCTCTAGTGTCACCACTCACTTTTTAGAGCCAACCAACACCCATAGCTTGATTCTTTAGAATCACTAAGACTAGGCAGTTTTTTTTTTTTTTTTTTTTCAATTTATTGCTTCAAATATTAGTGAGAGGTAATAATGTGAAGCAGTTGCTGAATGTTTTCTGAAACAAATAGACCAGTACTATGGTTTAATCTCCGATGGCACCACACATCTTTGAATTCCGTAGTTCTAACCATAATAAACCAAAATAAACCAAAGTAGACAAAAATCAAGATTAACTAAGTGTTATTTCTTGCACAAAATCAAAAGAAAAATCAATAGGAAAGGCAAATAACAGTACCATGAGCTATTAGCTGGTAAATCAATTGGGGGCATGCACCATCAAATCCGAGTCGATCGTTCCAAATTTTTTTTTTTTCTTTTGTTTATTTTTCTCTTCTTTACTAGCAACCTTTTCTCTCCATCATAATCAATTCCTCTGCTTGGCAGCGTCATTGATGAAACGTGTCCATTGGGATACTCTTTCTGTGCTTTCTTTCAACCGCCTCCTATCTAAGAAGATATAGTCGGTAATACTTTTTTGGCATTCGATATGGTGGAGTTGTCTCGTTGCTACTAACTCTAGGCATTGAAGATAATGCTCTTGGATATTTTCCATTTGACAATGTTGGCATAGGGCTGGATCCGGTTGGAATTCAGGCTTCATTCTCATCTTTAGCAATTTTTTGTTCCATTCCGGCCGTATCGGAAATATAAAGGAAATCTTGTAGGACGCGCCAAAAACTCCAACTTATCGCTGTAGTGGCGTTTATCGGAAGCGTGATCGATTATGAGCCCTTAGTACAAGGTGTTTATCAGCTTGAGTATGCCTGGTTCGATCCTTGTGGTGGACGTTTTCCTGGTTTGAGTAATCAACTTTGGGAATTGTCTGCAAAGAAGTTTTCTTACCGTTGGAGGGAAGCAATTCAGCACAACGAGTTACCCACGAGTGAGGCCTGCCAGAGAGCATCTCGTTGGACACTTTGTCAAGAGTTCCATTAGGCAACCTATATTTTTTATTTTTTTCCAGTCTCTACGAGACGATTAAATATTCTAACTATATTGTGATGTTGGTTCAGCAAGTGAATAATAAAGTAATAATGAAAAAAATGGGATTAATTAAACAGTAGCTAAAAAATTAACAATAAAATAATGAAAGGAAGATAAAGATAAAATAACAATAAAAATGATTGTAAATTAATAATAATAAATGAAAATAGTAATTGTAAATTAACAATAATGATTGAAAATAATAATTGTAAATCAATAATAATAATAAATAAAAATAAGAAGTTAACAATGACAAAAAGAACCATTTATTGTTTCCATTTCTTCAATCTTGAAAATGATGGGAAACTTTTTTTCAATTTCTCTCTGATCAACCCTTCTTCTGACTCTTCTCTAACTCCTCTTAATCGTCCTCCTCCCGTTTTTCCTGTATTGACATTATCAGCTAAAAGTGCAGCATCAGCACTCCTATACGGGACCAACGAATTTTTAAAACTACTTCTCTCACTGGAATCGTTGGATCTGAACGGACTTAAACTCAACCTGGCATCAAGACTTCTCATTGGCGATAAGTTCACTCCAGGGAGATCGGCTGGTGCTGGAGATACCGACCGTTTGTTAGACCTTGTTGGGGATAACAATGACAATCTATCAGCACTATCTGGGTTCTTGTATATTGATGGAGCAGGACTTTTTGGTCTACTGCCTCGGAGTAATGAAGGGCTACGAGATCCCAACCGATCGGGTCTTCCCTTTGAAGAAGACCTCGAGGTGGAAGAGGACCGAAGAGCGTGCCTCTCTACCGGAACTGGGGCAGACTTGAGTAAATTGGAATAATAATCAGGGGTGATTGATTGAAAAGCAGGAGGAGTACTGTTGGGCTCTGTTGAGGAAAGTTGACATGATGGGGCAACAGATGTTGATGTTGATGATGAGGATCTTGAGAATTCACCAACAGAGGTGGAAAACCGGTGATGTTCTATCGCGTTATTGGTGAAGACGATAACCGGCAAACTCAATTTATTGATACAGTAATTGGTGACGGGACTACCACCGCCGGAGAGCAATGATAAGAATTTCGATTTCCTAGATTTCCTCGCAGAATGGTCTAATTCCGACTCCTCATGATGGGAAAAAATCACAAGATTCGGGGTATATTCAATGATGGTGCTTTCGATGGTCAACAACACATTGGGATCGAATACCAAATTCATCGATAAGTTGAATTGTTTATCCTCTTCTCCAATGGTTTCAAACTGCGATAACACTTTGGTCTTCACAAGGGGAATCACCTCGGTATCAAAAAGGTGTTTGTATTTTGTAACTTCTGTTTCCCTGACGTAGTATCCTTGATCACGGAAGTCAATATCATGACGTTGAATAATTGATAAGACGTGTACCATATCATGATCTCTGGCTAGAGATTTCAATGCGTAGGCCAACATTTGCAACCCTAGTTCGTCGATTGGTGGATTATGGTCATCATCACCATCATATTGCTGATGATGGTGAGAGCGATGAAGACGATGATGGGCAGGGGCACGAATTTTCAACAACACAAGAATGGTATTAGACCTTGCTAATCTCAAAAAACCCGGGGTTTTGAAATCGTAATTGAGGAATGGTTTGTTGAATGAAGGGGTCATGTAGTAAGGGTTGGACATTCGATGATAGGCATCGATGTCTCGCTGACGGTTATTGTTGATGAAATTCCTATACTTTTCAGTGACAGGGGCGATTCCTGCGGTTTCAAATGAAAGGCCCTGGATCACTTTATCGTTGGAATGCAAAGACTTCTTGCGAGTCGAGGAGGAAGATTGTTCATGATCATCTTTGAGGATCGAGTGGAGGGGTACCACTGGACTAGCAGCAAGCACTTGAGTCATTAATATTGTAGTTATTGTTTTTCTTGTTCTTTTTCTCTCTCTTTACGATTCCACTTATAAATTGGCGAACGATATATATATAAAGATATTCCAAATCCAAGAAGAAATCGCGGAGGTTTTTTATATGATTTATGGTCGAAAAGATGGGCAATTTTTACTTTTTTTGGTAATTTTTCAAGCAGAACTCGCGCAACCGAATGAGAGGAGATGAGCTCATGGCCACACTTTGGGATGATTGGATATTAGGGGGTACCAGAGGCACGGAGGTATTAACTGATGGCTCCTGTTTATTTTTTGGATATTATTATATAAAACATGTAATATTTATGATAATAATAATAATGCCCAGTGCTCGGTGATCCTCGATTGGACCCTCACCGCTGGCTCCTGTTTGCGGAATTTTTCATTGCAATTTGTAAACTTTCAAATGTCGATGATCTTCAATATTTTGACGTATTACCGTACCACATAGATAGTTGAAAGGATGTTTATGTTGCCACGTCTTAGAGGCACCCTAGGGTGTCTTAAACCAAGATCTCTCATAAGATACTCAACAATCAACAACAGGTATTTTCCTGGGATCCCAGCAAACTTGTTGGAGTTAAGAGTGGGGTATATCATGAACTGCCAAGACCATCCTGATGCCGATGCTTTATACGTTTCCAAAGTCATTGTTGATCCTAAAGAGTATCAAAAATACAAAATTCTGGTGAATGGGCCAGCAGAAGATAATGCTTCGGAGGAGATTGAGTACTTGACAATCTGTTCTGGGTTGAGAAAATTGGTGCCTCGTACTGTGTTACAAGATTCGTTTGTGGTCATTGTGAATAATTTGAAGCCTTCTAAAATGAGAGGAATCAAATCAGATGGAATGGTTTTGGCAGCAGAAAAGATCTTGACTAAGGAGGATCCTACAACTGAGGCTGCTTCTTCAAGAATCATTGAATTGGTCAGACCACCACAAAATTCTGAACCTAACGATTTGCTCCAATTCAAAAGCTCGGAGTTCTCAAGTAATGGTATTCCTGATGATGAATTGTTGGCATACGGGGAACTTTCTAATATGAGATTCCCCCGGATCAAGAACTCTCGGAAATTGAGCGGTTGTGTGGAAGGGCTAACTATTGATGGAAACTTGAATGTCACTTGGTCAGGTGTCAATGAAAATGGTGAAGATTTAGGAAAATGTGTACTTGTGAACCCAAGCTTAGTGGCAAAAAGTGAAGGGAAACAATCGGGAGAGGCAATGGTGGAGAATAAAGAATTGGTCGGGGCAGTGGTGAGATAAGAACGAAATAAAAAGTCAAAACATATTAATTTCAATTAAAGTATATTCTAGAGCACTATTTAGATAAATTTCCAAGTCATTCAAAAAAGGAGAAAATTTCTTTTTAGTTGATTGTTCTGTGGGATAGAATAACCATTTCTTTCCCGGATGAAATTTTACCAATTATTAGTTATTTATTGTCAATATCTTTTGGAATTTTCGCCGCCATTTACGGTAATATTACTCTTTTTTATACCAGGAAACTATCAGAACCTCTTTTAGTACCATTACGAGATGATAATTCTTTTGCACTTTCTTTTTTACTCGTCTCCTGAGCATCTATACCATGGGGTGCCATCATTTATATTATATAGAGTGCAACTTCAAATATCAAATCCATAATAAAAATTGTATATATAATTAAATATCCTTTAAATATCTTCAATTGATCATTATTTGACATAAAAAACATCAAAATAAGCAATTATTTCTATTCTATTCAACATTACTGTACACGGACAGCAAGAAAAAGAAAAAGAAAAACCAAAAAGAACATTAAAAATCATTAAATAATCATATCAAATATTTCTACTTACAAGCGCAAGAGGAAACAAAAATAAGTAAAAGATCAAAGAAATAGACAAAAATTTATACGTATATATGGTTTGGTGCATCCTTCTATTAAATACAAAGTGAATGGTGTAGCAAAAGTCGGTAGACTTAGACAAACTAGAGGCACCTAAAATCGATGATATATATATCATCACATCATTCCAATTAACATCATCATAGCAAAATAAGAGAGACAAAAAATGGCTGAAACACTCTGGCTAAAGAATTTCATATGAGAAAAATGACAAATTAGAACATTATGCAAAGCGAATTAAAAAAAAAAGAAAACGCTTTATGGGAAAATCGATCAAATAGAAAAACACATAAGCCTTGTATTTAAAAGAGATGAGAAATATAACGATGAAATGAAAAAAAAATAAAATAAAAGGGAGTATTTTTATAAGTGGGAGGGGACATCTTTATGGAAAATAAAGGATAAAACAAAGCGGCAAAAGTAATAATAATAGCAAAAAAAAAAAGAAGCAACAACCTGAAAATTAGTTTATCAAATGATACTAATAAAGATAATATAATATGCAACCAGTGACGATATGATGAATAATGAAAAGTATAATGATCAAACAAAAAAAATAGCGAGTAAAAAATGGATGGAAGGAAGTGGTGGAGTGTTGATACTTGTTGTGTAGAAACTTCTCCAACAATATTATTAAAATAAAAACAGAATAAAATGATCAATATTACAATGACAAATAAATAGTCTTTCTTTTTTCATGGGACAACCTCACTTTCTTTCCATTGATCAAAGTTGACACGCTCATAAATCAATCTTTTGGAATTTCCATAACTATCTTTGTAAAAATCAACTTTATTAATCAAGAATACCACCACAGCACACTGATCTTTCCCAGCTTCGATACTTTTACCATCGACCCCTCTGGAGATTCTATCAAGTAACTTTCTTTTTTCTTCGGTAATCAAAGTTTTTGGCTTTGGGGATTTGAAATTCGATTTGCTTCGAGATGACAACAAATCCCAAGCCCTCTGATACTCTTGTTGCCAATCCTCATGAGTTGGAGGGTATATGATTTCCGGCAGTTCTAAAAGCAATTCATTGAGTGAATTGTATGGCTGTGATTCGAGCCTCTGTTGGATTTTCTCGAGGGATGAAGGGGAGAAAAGCGGATAATTTAGGGGTTCATCAATCATCCCTGCGGTTTCTGTGGTCAGTGGGGTTCGTGAAGGAATTTTATTTATTATTGAATAATCGGCAGGGGCTCTAAATACCGAAATTGTTGATCCCAGCTTATGCAATACTGGTTGGCCAATGCGCACCACTTCATCATCGTCGTTGTTGTTGTCTTCGTAATTTGTACGGTTATTTCTCTTATTATGTCTCTTTATATCTTTTTCTTCATCGTCATCTGACAACTTTTCCACATCATTATCATCATCTTCTTCTTCGTATGGTTTATTGGCGATATCTGGCAAGGTAACGTTGGGAAACACCTCACTTGATGGGTTAATCAACTTTGCACTACCACTGAACCGGAACTGTTTGTTTGATTTGTGCAAATAAAACACCGCTTCGACGTTGTTGTTGTGTAATAATTCATCAAATTTCGATGATCGGTTGTCAGTAGTGAATATTATTGAGTTGGTGGATTCATCATCGAATAGGAACCCTCGGTACACACATGTTCTGACTCTCGGGATCAATCTTTTGGAGTCGATGGTGGCAAATGAAAATGTAACGAAGGATGAAGTTTCCGTGGCCAACCCGTTCTTGAATGCCGGGATCCAAGGGGCAATACACTGCATTGTGTGATGGGGATATTTGGCGGTGTTTTCCTTCAATTACGGATTATGTCGATGATGTTTGGTCAAAGAATATCAAATGTTTTTTTTTGTTTTTTTGTTTTTTTCCTCCTAAAGTCGCCAGAGTGAAAAATTTTGGATGAATTGCCACAGAAAAAAGATAGGAAAAATCACCAGAAACTTGATAATATTATATAATAATAATCACAATCCCCTGATAATTGCTATATTCTTAATGAATTTGGGCAAATATTTTTTTTTTTTTTTGGGGAAAAATTTTTTTTTTTCACGCACTTTTTTTAGGGTTTTCTAAAGTGCGAATTATTATATTTTATATTATATTATATATCCTCATCATTGTTATTATTATACTACTGTTCCCATTATTATTATTCTCCTTCTCCTTCTTCTATAATATATATTTAATGAACGCACCTTATTAATTATCCTACAAACACTCAGAGACATTTTGTTTATTATCATCGATCATTAAATAAAGACTCTCCCCCCAATTAACGAGTCTTCCGTCTTTTGGCTCTGTCCCAAGCACTGCTTTTCTTTCGAGAGCCTCCTGAAAATCCCTTATCAATATTATTACCAAATATACTCCAATCTTCTCCAAAGAAATTATTTTCTTTGGCACTTCTTTTCTCTTTTCCTGTCTTCTTGGTCATCGTACTTGGCAATCTTGTGAAATTCTCTTCTTCGTATCGTTCAATCTCGTCTTCCTTAGCCTGCTCTCTATTGGTCTTGATTCCCCCACGACCATGATCAACAATATTACTACCAATTGACCGGGAAACCATTGGAGTATCGCCATGCTCGGCAATATACTCTTCCATCGATTGTAATTTCCGTCTTCTGCTCTCGTGCTTACCGTCATTCGATTGACGTTGATCAGCATTGGCAACTGGTGGGGCCACAGCACTGATCTTTGGTGGTCTATACTTCTCTCCTCCCTCGGTTGTTGATTCTGATTTGACGCTCTTCTTTTTGTTTTTGGATTCTAGTTTGTTTACCAATGCCATAGCATTTGGTTTGAAATTAAGATCAGCATCACTATCTTCATCATCTTCATTCTCATCATCACTATTTTCTTCTTCTTCTTCTTTGCTAAGTTTTTCAGAATTCGCACCCTTTTTATCCTCATCTTTGGCTCTATTGTATGCTCTCACCATCTTATCCAATTGATAAGTGATTTTGTTTTCCAACCCTTTGACCCCTCTTTCTAATACCACTCTTTGTGTCACGGTATTTTCAATACTCTTTTCTTTGGCTTTATTGTTAGCATCATTATCCTCACCCTCCTTCAATTCCTCAACTTTCAGCAACATCAACAATCCAAGACTATTAACATACGACAACAACGCACTGTTCTTGAGTGACAATAGCGAGACCCCTGTGGCATTATTACTATTGTTATTTGCCTGGATGAAAGAAGGTAATTCATTACTTGATTGCAACTCTTTGGTGATCTTTCTGATGGATTCCTCAGTGGCTTCTGCACTGGTTCTGATGGTTTTCAATAGACTAGTGATTGACTCTGAGGAGGTCATTATGGAATATGAACAGGACTGTTTCCCCCCAATAATTTATAGATATATATATATACAATATACAACAACAACGACAACAATTCAATAATAGTGAGATAAATAAAAAGTGAAGAAAAAATATAAAGAGAAAAAATTCTTTCCAGTTACCCTCCGGGCATCGCAGACTGAGAAAATTTTTTTTTTTTTTATGTTTAATTAAAAGTTTCTCTCTTTAATCTTTCCATCATTATTATTGGGATAGTTGTATCTTATTACTAATACATAATGCCTCAAAACGAATATATTGAACAACACATCAAACAGCACGGTCGTCGTCTCGATCATGACGAGAAGAAGCGGAAGAAGGAGGCTCGTGAAGGTCACAGAATCGCCAAAGATGCCCAGAGATTGACCGGTTGGAGAGGTAAACAATTTGCGGCTAAGCGTCGTATTGAAAAGATCGAAATGAAGAAGAAGATCAGAGCCCATGAAGAAAGCAAGGTCAAGGGTCCATCTAAGCCAAAGATTGACGAAGGTGAAGCGTTGCCAGCTTATTTGTTGGATCGTCAAGAACAAAACACTGCCAAAGCGATTTCTTCATCGATTAAACAGAAACGTTTGGAAAAAGCCGACAAGTTTTCGGTGCCATTGCCTAAGGTCAGAGGTATCAGTGAAGAAGAAATGTTCAAAGTGGTTAAGACTGGGAAAAAGACCAAGAAGAAGGCATGGAAGAGAATGATCACCAAGCACACATTTGTCGGAGAAAATTTCACAAGAAAACCAGCCAAGATGGAAAGAATTATACGACCAAGTGCTCTCAGACAAAAGAAAGCCAACGTCACTCATCCAGAATTGAAGGTCACTGTGTTTTTGCCAATTTTGGGTGTTAAGAAGAACCCACAATCGCCAATGTACACCCAATTAGGGGTTTTAACTAAAGGGACTATCATCGAAGTGAATGTCAGTGAATTGGGGTTGGTTACTCCAGGGGGTAAAGTTGTCTGGGGTAAATATGCGCAAATCACTAATGAACCAGATAGAGATGGGTGTGTGAATGCTTTGTTGTTGGTGTAGACGTGATTGTTTTATTTTTGAATTCGTTATCGATTGTTTTATATATCTATTTTTTTGGCATTTATGTTTGTTTTGAATATATTGGTATTAATTGCATAAAATGGGACAGTTATTGTAGATGAATGATAAAATGGGTAATATAAAAAGATGATGAACAAGATAATAAATAATATCACCCTGCACGTGACAATTTTTAGAAAATTTTCTCCAAAACAAAAAAAAAAATTGGCGTGTTGATCGAGAGCACCTAAGAAGAGAATTGTTGATATTGTTGGAAGATTGTTGTTAGTTCTCCAGGCATCTGTTATTTATATTGCTTGTTCATCTGTTGTCCTTCCTTGTTACCCCCCAAAATTGACACAAAAACTTGACACAAAAACTTGACACAAAAAAATTTTGACACAAGTTTAAGGATATTGATATATACTGTCTTCCCCTAACTGTGTAGCGCAATTTATAGAAAAAGAAAGGACCTACTAACTATTCTTATTATTTCTACTATTTCTATTACTCCTATTATTATTATAAATACTTTCCAATGGACGCTAAACAAATAAAGACCGCGATTTCAAATCTTGAGAAAGCGCAGGGCGACGCCTCTTTGTTGGAGATTTTGAAGACTTTGAACGAGGGAATCAAGGCAACCGAGGCTCTACTTAGAGTAGGTATATATTATTTTTATTATTTATACGTTGTATTTCCGTGTATGTCGAATCTTAAGAAAAAGAAAAAAGTGACAAATGAGATGAGGTATTCACCGAAATATTGAAAACGTATTAGCGAAAACACATTACTAACATTCCATCTTCTAGGAAACAAAAGTCGGTATCGTTGTTAATAAATACCGTGGATCATCTAATAATGAGATTTCCACTTTAGTGAAATCTATGGTGAAGAAGTGGAAAGAAGATATCAAAAAGAGCAAATTGAAATCCGATGGCAAAACCCCTAATTCCACCACTTCACAAAAAAATGGAACAACAACATCATCGTCATCACCATCATCATCATCATCGACAGCAAAATCCACAACCACTACTAAGTCCTCCGTCAGTACTGTTGGTACCGCGGAAAAATCATCAAAACCAGCAAGAGTTTACGAAGGTAAAAGAAGTTGCAAAATAGACGGGGTCGATTACCGTATATACGAAGAACTGATAAGAAACTCTATGTTGGATGCCCTTTATACCGGGTTGGCCAAAGAAAACAAAAACAATGGTCCAAATGAGATTTTTGGTGTCGCCAAAGAAATCGAAACCGAAGTGTTTGGCATGAGCAACCATATGACCAATGATTTCTACCGATCTAAATTAAGAACTTTAGTGGCCAACATTAGATCATCCAACAACCCTGAATTGAGAGCCAAACTTTTAAGTAGACGACTTGTGGCCAATAAGTTTGTCAAGATGTCACCGGAAGACATGGCCAATGAAAACTTGAGGAAAGAACGAGAACAAATTGAAAAGGAAAACTTATTTAAGGCCAAGAGTGCCGTAGAAAAGAAGGCCGTCACCGATAGATTCCAGTGTGGTAAATGTAAGCAAAGAAAGGTTAGTTATTATCAAATGCAAACCAGATCTGCCGATGAACCTTTGACAACATTTTGTGAGTGTGTGAACTGTGGTAATCATTGGTCATTCTCTTGATCAATTATACTTTGATCCATATATCTTTGCTGGTTCATGTTGTATATTTGTTGATAAGGTCTTGATAATTTTTCATTTTCATATAGAATGGAATAGAAATGGTTGGAATGATGATCCTTTGGATACGAACCGTGATTGTGAATTGTATCTCTACAAATATACAATTAATAATAAAAACTACACATTTTACATCAATATCTCTTCTTTTTCAGCTTCTCCTTCTTCTTTATCTTCTTTCTACTTTGTTTTTCTGATACCATTAATGAACAAAGCGTGTACCTTTAGTCAATTATATATTTCTTCTTTTTTTTTTTGCGAACACCAAAGTCTCATCTAATATACTTTTCGATTTTTATTTTCGCATCTTTATTATCAACATGGCTATTTTTAGCAATTTTTATTCTTACAAAATGTAACATTCTCTCTAACTACACTCAAAATAGCATATAAATGATAGTAACACAAGGTCAAACAGAAGACAGCAAGACCCTGCATCAAAGATAATCCAATTGACCCTATGAAAATTGTAAATTGGAGAGGCTCTGAGAACTAGAAGTAGCATTTATGAAAGAGTTGTTTACATTTTCAGAACCATACAGTGAACATTTAATCAGTTCAAAGTAAGTCTAGTAATAAAGTATACTATAGTATCTACTCATAGCTTGGTATCATACTAATTAATGAATCTCATAAATTGTAATATATATACCTAAATAAATAAAATATTAAAGAAAAATCATATAAAAGCAATTGCTAAATATGAGCATGGCAGCTGGAATGTTTTTCAAAACTACAGAAGGTATCCTTGATAAGTCTCAGTTCCCACTTTCGTCTCATCTTTTATTTTATTTTTTGATTTTAAGGCCTCTTCATTATGCCCAGCCAAAAGCTTTTCAAATAAACTGTACTTTTTTCCTCTACTTAGATGGCAATTAATCTCCAATTAGTCATTATTACCAAAAAACATATCAAAATTTTTGGCCAACCCAGTATTATAGTAATTCTCAATCTTCACTGACAGCGGTAAGCCGTAACAATTGAGAGTTTCGAGGTCTTGAATGAAAGTTTCCAAAAGAAACAAAAATCTAAATGTTGGAGCCGGGAACCCACTTAACATGCTAAAATCAGACACAGGATTCAGGACCGTACTTAATAGTATTAGACTCGGATGGCTCATATTTGAAATATTTGAAATGCGATTATATCCAATATCAAGGTTTTGAAGAGATGGGAAATTCTCAAGAGTTTCTAAAACCCTGATGGAGTTCTGGGAAAGATTTAAGTTCTTGAGATTGTGGAAACTCGACCTGGGAAAGTTTTTAGTGATATTGGAATTGGCATAGAGATCAGTATGGGATGACGTACCTTTCAAAGCGTCCCAGGAGATTATACTATTTTCCGCTAGATTTAATTCTGTTAATTTAGGAAGACGAGACAAGTTCACCATGATATTCACATTAGAAAGTGCAAGGCTTGATAATTTGTGCAAGTCAAATTTTTTAATTTCACAATTTCCTAATGCTAACTTTTCAAGTTTTGAGAAATATTTTGAATTCACGTTCAAAACTTTTCCTCATTCGCGTTATCATCACTGTTGACCCAAGACAGATTTTGTCACATATAAGCTATATAGCGAGGTTGCGTTCTATCTCGCATTTCCTTACCCATCAAGAAAGTGACTTTGTTTAGTATTATTTATTGTATAATCAAAAATTTTTGATCCATATTATTTTGAGCAGTGTTTTCAGTATTCATTCAATCTCGCCTGCTGTTTATGATAACTTAAATTGGCTTCAAGTAGTGGGCTAGTATTAATGCATCCATTCGCTATACATAGTACATGAAATTTTGGTGAAGTCAATTTTACCATTAATATGAAACTAATCAATAGATACAAAAAATTATTAAGAGGTAGAAGTGCTAGAAATTTTGAACGTTGTTGATGTTGCAGGGGGTTTTAGTGGAGAAGTAATATAGAGTGATGTAGTGATTTTTTATGTTTGTTCTTTTAATAATTATATCTTCTGGTAACCAGTCAATCCATTTAGATTCGTTGACTGACTAACTGAATGGTGGCCATCGATTCTTCTTTGGATCATAAATTTCCAACATTTGGCTATTATTTTTCTTTATCGTTCTGGCGTATGGTGCCTGAGGTGCTTGGAAAAACATAATTCTTGGTGACCAGAACAAACACCGTGCTAAAAGCTACGAAGAAAAGCTACTCATTAGAGTCAGACAGGAAATTTAGAATGAACAGATGGTAACATCTGAGACGCAAAAAAAATTTAAATCTAATAAACATATATACCCAAAACTTTACAACTACCATAAATATTGTGATCTAATTTGATCAATCGCTGCCTTTTGATCCGCTGGTAAATTTGATATTTGATCAGGAGGCAAAGATAAAACTTGGGCAATCATATCTGCCTGGGTTCTGTCCAATAATAGCAATTTGCGGATTGCCGATTGGGGTAAGGAACTCCATTGTGGGGGAATTGATGGGGATTGGTTTTGATTCGAAGGTGGCTGCACATTGTTATTAGTCGGATTATTATTTTGATAATTATTCATTTGAGGAGGATTTTGAAAGCTCCTTTGGTTATTGAATGAGTTATTGTTATTGTATCGTTGGAATCCATTGCTATTATTGTTATTATTACCATATTGTTGTGGAGGCTGTTGAAACTGCTGCTGCTGTGGAGGAGGAATGGCATTTTGCGTCTGTTGAAAGTTTTGCTCATTTGAGTTATTACTGTCATGGGAAGTCGCTGCCAAAGTGATCACATCATTATCGACAAATCCCATCAACAAAAGTGCCTGGGCAACAGCAATTGTCAATTTAGGACTGAAACCCAAGACGCTTTTGACACTGGCTCTATCGTTATTAACTAAGAAATTCTTTAAAGTGGCAATTATTTGAATGATTTGACTAGGAGGAATTGGTTCAAGATTTTGAGACACTTTAGAGTCAGCATTCAAACACAGCTTATTCAACGGAGGTAAATTTGCAGCAGCTTGTAAAAGGTATTCTGGCATTAATTCAATTGATTGATTGGTGTTATTATTAGGATTACGGCCTCTTGAATTGTTATTACTACTATTGTTACTATTATCATCATCCATGGTCATCAGCGGAGGTAGTTGAACATCAGAAGGCAAAAACTCTCTAGACAATTCTAACAAAGGTCTCTGGGCTTGAGAATTGCTGTTATATCTTAGGCCTTCTTTTGATAATTCAATCCGTAATTTCTTTCTCCCACCATACCTCACTTCAGATAATAGCTCCATGGCTCTTCTAGCTTCTTCTGGGGTGAAATATTCCACAAAGCAAAAGCCCTTGTTCTTACCTTGGGGATCCAACTTCATTCGAATATCGACAACTCTACCTGAGCCTTTAAGGATGCTCCCCAAATTATCCTGACTCCAATTATATGGGAGACCTCCAATATATAGCACCAGAGAATTACTCATGGACATCTTTTAATTGCCGATAATGTGTGTACTTGCTATATGGTAAATGAGTCGGAATATACAAGATTTGTTTTCTCGAAGAATCGTAATAATAATAATGCGAATAACAATAATAGTAACGGGAATAATTGTAACAATATTTAATAACTATAATAGTAGTATCTCTAAGAAATTAATATCTTTAATAATAAGAAACAACGTCAGAAACGGTTGTTTTTTTTTCTTTACAGGAAAAAGTAGTGGTCACCCGGACATCATGATCCAATAGTGTTAAGTGAGAATTGAACCCATTGAACTACCATTAATATATAGAAACAAACACAATATAGTTAGGAACATGAAATGTTAATAGTAATTCCTATTATTTATCTTAAAAGAAAGAATTTTCAAACGACAAGTTGTGCGGCATTAGAATTTACAAAAATGAAAAAAGGAAAAAAGGATTTGAAAGCGCTGAACTTAAATATAAACAGAATCATTTGAAAGGCTATCTAACCATCTGAAGATTAAAGGATATTTCAAATATAGTTATTATAGGGAGATATGATTATCATTAAAGAGTAGGAAAGAAAAGTAGTACATACTAAAAAAAATAGGAAGCGTGGAATGCGGCTATAAAATAGTTATCGAGTCAAGAAATTTGATGAATGAAAACCCTTGCTACTTATACAACGAATTTTGAAATAGATTTCAAAATATTCAAAACAAATATGTGAGTTTCAGAGTAAAAAATTATATTGAAAGTCCAAAAAAAATATATATTGACAGTGACGGGGTTTGAACCCGCGCATCCGTAGATACCTGCTCGATTAAAAAAGCACATTTCCTTATACCATTTCCTAATGCAGGCGCCTTGACCACTCGGCCACACTGTCAATTTACAAGCTATGAATTTTGTGAAAATTAATAAAGATCTTTTAGTTTACGGTGCGGCCGTCACGGTGAAATCATCAACTCATCACTTCCTCATTTTTTTTCATATTGTGTCGTTATAACTGAATTATATTGAGACATTATTATTCAGCAAACTCTATTATCATTGTATAAAGGGTTCAAAATCCCATTTTATTTATTATTATATATCTTGTATAAACTACGGATTTTTATACGAATATAGTACTATATAACTATAAATTACAACTTATTACTCCAGAGGGGGGCTGTATTTCTGTCATCAGTTTTGTTACTTAAAGGTTTTTTTGTCGCTTTCTTTTGTAAAAACGTCAGCCTGGTGTCTATTTCACTGTAAAATGTGTGTTGGAAACGGGAGACATATGGCGTATATATAATGGTGTTAGAACCATCACATTTACTGATGCCAGGAGCCTGATATATTTAAATCGTAGTCAAAAATTAAAAGAGTTTTTCAAATTCATCATTAGCAGCAGCTTTTGGAATATCCATCAGGTACGTTGTTTATTCTCTCTTAGCTTGATCAAAGGTTGAACTGCATAGAAGTTGTTAAAATATGCAACAATAACATACTCCAATTAAAAAAAAAAAAGCAGTTTTGAAATACTAAATAATGATCAGTTACAATAAATATATCTTTACATAACCTTTAAATATTAACCGCCCCATTAGGGATTGCACAAATTAAAATTCCGTAGCGCCTATATAAAAGAACAAGGGAAAAAAATTTAAATAAAGGAAAAAATAGAGATCTCATTCATCTCTTCTTTGTTTGCTAAAACGATAAAATATAATTATCAAAAATGGAGCAGAACACTATATTTATTCATCCAAGACCATACGATGATCTTTATTTTGTATGTCCTCTCCAAATCAAGCCTCCACTCTCACCACCGCCACCGCCGCCCACGCCTTTAAATTCGATCCAAGGCATCCCTGAAGAATGGGTTGGTAGATCATTTGAATTTCCAATGATAATTCCAAAAGCTTATATATGTTACAATTTTGATCATACTGCTGGGCCTATATCAGCTCAAGCATATTCCAAAACGTACCGTGTGAAGATATCTGATCTCTTGGACCCTTACAAACCTCAACCGTGGGATATCTATGAGAGTCCAGTGGAGGAGCCACCAAGAGGAAATGAAAACGAGTTGATGATATATGGTAATGATACTGGCACTACTGATAAGAAATCGCTGTCTAAGAAGAGAAGCGCTGTTAGTCAAGGCAGACCAAGGGTTGGTGGTGTTGTCAAGGCAAGGCGAAAAATTCGTAGGGTTAATACCAAAAAGAGTATTGATGATAACTTGAAGAATGCTATTGAAGAGAGTCTGAAAAAGACCACTAAAAGGAATCAGAGAAAGAATATTGAAATAGGTTTAAAAATGGACATTAAAGACAGCCTGAAGAAAAAGAAGAAAAAGACTGATGTTAAATTGACAAAGGATATTGATTCTGACCTAAAAAAAAAGGTTGATCTCAAACTGGAAAAACATACTATTCATGTCCGCGAGAAAGATATTCACGCTGATCTGGAAAATAATGCCAATTATAAATCTAAGAAGGGTGCTAATGTTAGATTGAAAAAGAATAGTAATAGCTCATCGAATAAGGATCTTGATATGCCAGGAAAAATATCCAAAAACCCAAACAGAAGACAATCATTAAGATTG
This sequence comes from Saccharomycopsis amapae, assembly GCA_031125765.1. Taxonomy (NCBI): domain Eukaryota; kingdom Fungi; phylum Ascomycota; class Saccharomycetes; order Ascoideales; family Saccharomycopsidaceae; genus Saccharomycopsis; species Saccharomycopsis amapae. The sequence goes on from JASTVC010000024.1 coordinate 55,326, forward strand.
AAACAAAAGAGGAAGTGTGAGCTTAGGAAGGTTCGGAGTATAGAAAGAAAAAAGATCAAAACAAGTGAAAGGGGAAAGCCAATAATACCATCAAACACACCTAGAAGGAAAAGAAAAACCAGTAGGCCTGTAAAGTATCCTCAATAGAAGAATGAAGCTCCTCAAATGTTGATAATATTATTTGATCTACTATTTGAGAATGCATGGTTATGGCCAATCATCAATTAGCTTGCTTTTTGTTTTCATTTACTGTTGATTGGCTAGAATGCCCAAGTATAACAACATGTTGAGAGCAATGGGAAATATATATCTATGACACCCCCAAAACTCGCAATATAATTGTTACAACAATTTCCCAACTAGAGGATAAAAAAAAGGGGTTGGACATTAAGATTTAATCAGTATACAAAAAAAGAAAAATACATTATAATGCAAAAATGGAGATAAAAATATTACATATATATATATATATATATAAAGAAAGAGGGTGAGACAACAGAAATGTGAAAATCAAACTTTATAAAACAAGAACATCCAAAAGAATTAAAAAAGAGAAAAATAAAATGACGTACAAATGAAGAAAATGGCTCTATTTTTTATTTTTTTCAAGCTTCAATCAACTTTAACAATAACTTCCCACCTTTATTTTCATCACCCAATTTCTTCAAAATCTTTTTGAACTTCCCAACAGATTTCACAAATTCTTTGCTTTCTTTATCATCTTCTTTCTTCAATGCTTCATATAACCCAGCAACAATAAATGAGCCGTTCTTGGATTCGATCCATTTTGACAAGTCTTCATTTTTCACCACTTCATTAATCAACAAATGAGCAAATGGGACGCCAATTTGAGAGTCATTGTCTTTTTCAACCACTTGCTGCTTGAAGTTCCATTGACCCCCTTGGATCAAAGACTTGAGGAGTCTGGAGGCAAATGGCTTGTTGACTAGATGGTCATCTTGGGAAATATCTCCTTGAAGAGCGCTTATGATGGAATTAATGGCTTGAGTTCTGGATTCTTCCAAAGATTCTTCTTTTGGAGCATGGATCATCACTTCATTCACAAATTGTAACCCAATGTTTTCGCTGAACACCTTCCCGTTGTACTTGGCGATGGCTTCGTAGAAAAGTGGGGCGAATTTGCTCAACAATTCCAGTTTTCTCGATTCTTGAGGTTTCTTAGAAGTGGTAGAACTCATCTCAATGTAACGGTTCAAAGATTTCATGACATGTGGGTTGAAGTATTTACCATCCAATCCACACAACAAGTACAAAAATGGACGTCTAGCAAACTTGTCGACTGACAATTCTGCCATTTGTTCAGCTTCGAATTCCGCAGAACCAAATGATTTGTGGACCAATTTAGTATCGTCAACGGTCAAGAATAATGTCAATAACACCAAGTTACCGTGTTCGTTGGTGATCATAGCCTTAGCATGAGGTTTCAAGCTTTTGATAATGGCTTTTCTTTGTTTGGCGGAAGCTTTGGCAATCACGGCACAAGCGACTTCACAACCATCAGGAGTATGCACCAATTCAGCAACTTGATCCGCCAACAATTCCACAAATTCATTCATATCTTTGTCGGTAGCCACTTGGATGTATTCCTTCATAACAGCATGCAAAAGCTGGAACCCTGTTGAACCTTTTTCCACGGCGGCGGTGATAGTTTGATTCAAATTGCTAGCGATCAAACGTCTACTTTCTTCATTATCTTTAACAACATCCAAAATTGTTTGGCCGTCCTTGACAGAATCCTTGAAAAGGGCATATTTAGCACCCCAGAATTCTCTAATCATTTGTTGTCTTTGCTTACCGGTGGAATACAACACGAACAAATCTTCAACGACATAAGCACCTTCTCTGTGTCTGAGCAACTTCCTAAGCTTACCATGGAGTTCATCAATAATGATTTCTCTGGACTCCTTGGTACCATAATGTAAAAGCTTGATCAATAAGTATTTACCATAAGAAGATCTTGCCAAATCAAAGTAGTGATCCTTCAATTCAAGCACCACTTCGTGTCTGACAGTTTTATCCGAATATTTTACCAATGTTTGAACAACTCTAGAAGCGTCGTGCTTCAACACCAAATCCTTGATACAACTTTTTGAAAGCGCCCAAATTTCCAGACATAACTTGTCTCTGATCTTCTTTGGAATTGGTGGAGTCTTGACTCTCAATTTTTCCCAAATAGATTTGATTTGGGCGATTTCCACACCAGCATTACGCTTAAGTTTTCTTTCCTTGAGAAGTTTCTTTTGTTCTGCGTGTTGTTCTTTTGAAGTCTTACTATTTTCATCCCCACCGGTCTTTTGTCTCTTTTGGTCACCTCCTTCCTCATCATCATCTTCATCATTATCTTCATCATCATCTTTATCATCTAATTCATCTTCAGATTCGGAGTCAGCATCGTCCAACTCATCTTCTTCGGACTCATCTTCAGACATTTTATCATCTAATTCATCCTCGCTGCTGGAAACTTCTTCTTGAATATCTTCTGGTTCGGCAGCCTTCTTCTTGTATCCTTTAGAAATTTCACTATTGGATCTCTTCACTCCCTTTTTTGCAACTGATGGAGCCATATTGAATCTATAAGTTACTTTTCTTGATTAATCGTGATAATGATAACAAAAGCAAGTGTGTTATATATTTTAGACATTAAAAGAAATATTTCAAAAAATTTCTAAAAAAATTTTTTTTTTTTTTCTTTTGTAGAAATATACCAGCCCTGCGGGAGATTTGGCGATGGGCAAAATTTCTTCACATATTACAATAGGAGACCTCAGCACCAAAATTGAGAAGCAGATAAATACATTACATAAATAACCACATATATCTAGAGCTTTACATAATAAAGAGGCAAGAGGTTAGGCGTAATAATATCTGGATACACCACGGTGAAAAAAAAAAAAACTCAGGCACAGCCGCAAATAATAATATTGTCCAAAATAATGATTTCCAAGAGGTGAAGAAGAAGAGACGAGAAAAAAAAAATAATCCCAACTTACTAGGAAACAAAAAAAAATAATCAAACTAATAGAAACAAGAATCATAAACCCAGCAAAAAAAAGAACAATCATTCCAACCATACCCATATTTGAGAGATTCACATAATCACACATCCTTCTTTCTTCCTTTTGCTATCAATGGGCTTCGGTCCATTGGATGTTCCCAGTTGTTTCTTATGAACTCCTGCGTTGCCAGTGGGCCCTGTTGCCCCCGGGGAATTCAAAACTCTCTTTGTCTCTGCATTCTTGAGTTTCTGATTCTTGAGCTGGTATTTCCGTTGAATACGACTAGCAATGAAAGCATCTTCTTGTTCTTGCAAACGTTGCGCCAAGCGGTAATCTGCCAGTGAGTATAGGGCTTGATCATCAAAATAAGATGAAGAAAGATAATCTGCATCGGTGACAGTGCTTCCAGCATTGTACAGTGCCGGAGCACGGTTTCTAGAAACATTCAGAGTACCATTAGTTTCATATTCAACCATGACAGAATCTGACCCAGAAGCGAGTCTTTGAGCTGTAGTATCATTTCGACTATTCTGTCTCGTCTGCCTTTCATATTCCTGGGAAAGATCAATAGGAATGAAATTCCCATCGTAAAACCTCTCATCTCCTAATTCTAAGCTAAGTATACCGTAGTTCGCAAGATCTTGCATTACCCCATTTTCCTCTACCATTTGTTTCTCCAGTACGCCTGACAATGCTACCGTCGATATACTACTACCAGTAGGCACTTCTTGCCAAACGACATCTCTATAACCCCGTAGTCCCTCATCAGTGACAAGGCAATATAGCTCTGCCGCGGATTGTCCGGTTTCATCCACCACTGCTCGTTTGAGCAACGTGCTGAAATGGTCGTTGCGGAAGAATATCGAAAAGCGCGATCCTGGGGCAGCGGATACTAGATGAGAAAGACCAGACGGGGTGAGTTGCGTTGGGTGAGAGTTGAGCCATAATCGAATTTGGTCAGTGTAAGATTGCAAGATCAATTTTTGAGTTGGGGTTAAACAAGAAGGTGAAAAATCAGGGGCGTTATTGGATAATAGACTCTCATTAGGAAGATCTGGCGAATTCTTACTGCGAGATATCAAATCTTCAGCAAAGATTAGAAAGTTTTGGCAATTATCGAAATTTTGTAAGTAGTTGATGACCTTGTATTCTTCAACATCGGTAATCGGATCAATCATCCAACTATGGAAAATATCAATACCAAAAGCTTTAAAAAGTGCAACCTCAGGGTTCAAAGAAGATGATTTTGAATCATTAATGGCTTTTTTACCTTCGGCTTCGGAGAGGGTCGACAGTGAAATCTCCTTTGTGAAAGATTCATCAAGTTCATGGATATTGAATTGTAAATCTTGTTGAGAGTTATCGATCCCACCAGTTAGGAAATTCGGGTTGATGTTCAACCCTTCATGCAAATGTGGTAGCAAATTCAAAACTGCAGTCAATGTTCCATCATCAATGGGCTCACTATTGGATTTGATAGAAGCAGAAGCATTGGTCGACAATAACATATCACCTAAAACACCAACGATATCTGTATCACTAATTTCTTCTCTACTCTCAATTAATCTGATCAATTCTTCACATTGACTATCTCTAGGAGTTCCGGAATATTTCTCTGTTGATCCACTTTGGTAATTATGATCCAATTGATAGTTCAAAACTAAGGTGTTCACTACCGCAATTAACGCGCATGGCCCATTGATATTTTGAATCAAGATCTTGGAATCCATCATCCGGCCATGAAGAGGATTATACCATGAGATTCTCTTTGATTTGAATGTTAACTGTTTATCTCTCTTCTGGTTATATCCAGCCTCTTGGGCACCAAGATTTGGGCTAGCAATGGCCGGTTGTGTTAATGGTTTGTGTTGTTCCTCTTTGATGGGATTACTTATTTGTGTACTAGAAGGCATTGCAACGAGGTAGGAATCTTGAGGCATAGTTTTGGGGTTGTCATTTTTGTCAATTTCTTTGGTGGCTGTATTACTTTCAGAGGTCCCAGATGACAATTCCATGGGCAATGCTTTGGTTGGAGGGCCATTTGATGTTAATGGGTCTGCTTTCAGCAGGCAAATAGTTAAACACTCATCATTATTTGCGGTTTCTATATCACGGATCACATCTTCAGCTTGCGGGGCTGATTCGGCAGTAACCAGGTAAGATTGGGTAGTTATCGATGATGATTTATCAGAAGCTGGTTTATCGGAGCTGGCTATATTTTGCACTGTGTCTGGATCGTGGGAGATAGACATCTTAAAAAGTTTCAGGTAAATACTTAAGGTATACCTAATTGTAAATTGTCCCTTTCAATTGCCGTTATATTTTGTCAACCTGCGTGAAGATTATCACTAATCTCATCGCCCCACATCATAAGATACCAATATTACCCGCACATAAAACAATAAATGTCTCCACGCAACGTTTTTTTTCTTTATTCTTGTTATTATTAGCAAATAAACCGTTATGTAAGCAGCAGAAAGAAGAATAATAGTGATCTGAAGGAGAGGAAGATTTGCAAAAAAAAGTCTGTATAATTTCTCTGATATTCCCTGTCATTAGACGGGCCAGGCAAAAAAAACCATAAACTTCAAGCACCAACGCGGCGGATACTAACCATCATCAAAGAAAAGACCAGTATTTGTGACACACTTGAAATGAACAACTGTAGGTTTATCACAATAGTAACTATAAGCTATCCATAGAACATACCCAGATTTTCCTCTTAAGCCTCCTAAATCTTCCCGATTATTTGATTTTCCGGTGATTGTCGACGCTTCCACCTTATGCATGATGCAGCAGCCGCGCTGCTTGACGGGACGAAGAAGCACGGAAAGTTCCCAATTATTACGCTAATTATTACACCAGAAGCAAGATATAAGGTGAGGTATAATACAATTGGGACAATAAGTGAACTAATGCCATGCTCGGTGTTAGCGCACAATATTTGAAGTTCTCGGGCAACAATTTCTGAACTCACGCAGTGGTTTTTTGTGAACATCGAACCAGCCATCGAACCTAGATTGTAATCCCTTCACACGCACCCCTCCAGCATTTCAAGAACTTCTAGCTTTGTATATTTAAGAGACGCCGCTACCATTAACCACATTTAGTGGTCTAATGATTCTTTTTACTTTTTTTTTTTTTCTTTTTTTAATCCGTTCTTCTCTTCTTCTCATGATTAAGAAGGACTACCACGGCTAAAAGAGTTTGAGATTTAAATTGAGGAGCGACAATTTTCAAAAGTGTCTTAATATCAATAGTATCATATTATATTATATATCTTCATCATGAATATCTGCACTTCGGGGAACTCATATTATATTGATAAATCCCTGGGATCTATGATCAAAATAGTTACGAACAGGATTCCTTCCAACTCCATTACTCATAAAGATGTCGACTTGATACCAGAAATTACTCCCAAACAGGCATTCGATATGCTGAAAAATTTTGTTCCCAAGAAACAAGTCCCCGTAATCGAGGTCGAGGACATCAAGAAACATAGGAAAACCATTTATGAAGTGGACGGGGTGGAAATCAACCCTGTGGATATTCTATTCCAACCGTTACCACCATCCAAGGAAGAAAAAATCAAAGAGTTCATGCAACATAAGAAGAGAGAAACCGTGTTGAAGTTTAAAAAGTTCAAAGAGTTTAATGAGCGGTTGATGGAAAACAATGAAGCAAATCCTGTTGAATGGGATTTGAACTTTAAGAAGACCATCAGAGGAATGAAGACTGCATCGAAAGAAGTTAACCGAAAGCCAATTGAGCCTAAACTGTCGTTCAAAAGCCATAAAAACAATAATAAGAGAAATTCCGCTAAGAAATCTTATGGAGGGTTGCAAGTCAATAAATGTGGGGCAAAGAAATCAGGCCTTAGAAATCTTTCATCTGGATTCAACCCATTCCCAAGTGAAGTCCCCATTATCAGACCATCCATTCGTGATACATCATTCCAGTCTATTATTTCATGGAAATCTGATGCAGAAGGAGAAAATTCAGACGCCCCAGTAGAAGAGGATATCCCGGAAAAACCAAAAAACAATTTCCATGAACCTCCAATTGCTGCTGCTTCACCAATACATTCCATTTCCAAGGCCATTTGGAATACCATCAACTATTACTGGACCCAATCGGCTGGAAAGAAGTCTAATACCAAAGAGCAGAATAGGGCCAACCAAAAAAATGAAAACGAAGTAGTGATGAGGAAAAGTTACAAGAGATTGGATAATGGACAAATTGTTTTTGTTAGCGAGGAAGAAGGGACTAGAGAGAAGTTCAAGATGATTTCCAATGATCCCCATCAAGAAAACAGAGGGAATGAAAATGGGAGAAGTGTTGCAAGTGTATTTTGGAATGTTGTTTGCAAGAAATTTGGTTTTTGATAGGTCTATATTCAGAGAATAGGTAGAATAATTAACGTTCATCGATCACCCTATAACATTCAGCATTTATCATTTACATTATATCACTTATCATTTATCAACTGCATTGTATCATTTAGCATATATCAATTATTATCTATTATCTGTCTGCTTATCATCTGTTTTCTATCATCTATCATTTATCCTGGTTTTCGCTTTGTTTTTTTTTTATTTGATTTTCATCATCAGTCACTTTCTGTGTACTGCTTTATTTTGCTTTTGTTCGTTTTTGCATTTATTTTGTTGTTTTTAGCATTATTATATCATTGTGTTTTTGTACCATCATTCGTTATCATCATCTCTTTGTGCTCATTTAATTATATATAACACTACTATTTGATCACCATGAGTAAGCAAAAAAAATATATTTTTAATAAATAGTGTAATACCGTAAAGAAATATTGTATGATAATAAAGCCTCACAAAATCGAGAGAAATGTGAAGAATATATGATATACCAATTCAGAGGGACACAACTGCATGTCCTGTTTTTTTGTGTCCCAAATGGAAAAAACAAAAAGTGTTAAATAAAGCCATCTCCTTCTAAAATCGATATTATATTAACTTCTTATAAGTCTTTTGGCGAGTACACTGCTGGTTATTAATAATTTTACTAACCACAATTCTGTGTTGTATTTTCCACTTCCTGTTGTGTGTGTGTGTGTGTGTGTGTGTGTGTGTTTTTATCTTCTACTCATTGTTGAAAGACTATAGATTGCTGTGCTCAAAATATTCATTAGTACCATAGTAACAATAAAGCGGCACCTTTAAAGAACATTAGGCAATTGCAAGGAACAGTTGTTTGAATGATTTGATTGCTTGAGCCCTTTGGTTCGATTTGCTCTTGTCACTTGATCTCAAACCCTCTAACTTAATATAGTAACCGCTCCAAAGGAATACCCAATTAATGGCAAGTCACAGTGATTCTTCGCCTCCGCCATATTCTTTCAAGGCTTCGTTTAGCAGACGTTTAAAACATTTCAAGGAATCGTCTTTTGGTGGTGCTAGCGACTCTAAAAACCGTGAGATGAACAGTTTAAATACCGCTGACGGAAGTTGTAGTAGCAACAGCAACAATCAAAACACAGATGACAACAATCACCCAGCATCATCACACGTCGACCATTCAATGGCTCAGATTTTACCCGCGGATGATGGACTTCCTCCTTTAGCTCCGCTCACATTGCTCGGTTACAAACCTACCACTCATCATCGCCTCCTTACTCCTGAACTTGCCGAAGAGATCCGTAACTTGATCAGTGCCAGACTTCAGCTTTACTCAGAATGGAACCTTTTATACTCACTTGAGCAACACGGAGCTTCATTGAATACTTTGTATACCCGTCTGCTGCCGACTTTCCATGACCCTGGCTCGAGAAATGTTGATATCCGATCATTGAATCAGACATATAACTATTCAACGGTCCATAGGACATATACATCTAACCACCAAAAAAAGACTGGTTACGTTATTGTTGTGAGGGACAGGGAAGGTAATATTTTTGGAGCATACAGTAATGAGCACTTCCGGCCCCTGGAAGCCCATGAAAGATTCTACGGTAATGGGGAATGTTTTTTGTGGCGATGCGTTAAAACAAATGTTTTTGAAATAAATCATGAGAAGGGAACTAATACGGTAAAACGAAGACTATCATATAATGATACCAATGGAAGCGAAGAAGTGCAAGAAGGAAAGTCCAAAGTGATGGATAAACTGGCGTATGGAAATAAACTTGAAAAATTAAAAGAAGGTGAAGAGCACAAACCACTTTCAGACCATGTACTTAAAAGTGGTGAGGAAAATAACTTGGTCACCCATATCCAGTTCAAAGCTTTCTTATATACGGGCCTCAATGACTTCATTATCCACTGTGGCAGGGATTTCCTATCCATGGGGGTTAGTGGAGGTCATTATGGCCTTTGGATGGATGGTGGGTTGATTAATGGCGTTAGTTATAAGACCATGACTTTTGGAAATGAGCCGTTGAGTGGAATGGGCGAGAAGTTTGTTATTAGTGGGGTGGAAGTTTGGAAAGTTGGTTAAAGTATTGAGAAAGTCTTTGGATTTTTTTTTTTTTCATTTTATTTGTTTCATTTTGCTTTGTTTTCTGGTATAGGTTTGTGTATCGTTTTGCTATTAGAATGCTGAAGGGTGTATTATATTTGCTCAAAAGCAGAAACTCTTTGTGTTTTTTAACTGTAATGAAAATAACTGTAGTGTCGAATTACCGATGTCCATTAATAAAACAGTTATCATAAAATGAATATATGATAAACTAGATATAAAATATTAATAACTGGATTGCAAAAAGCATCTGAATTCCCAGAAATTCGAGTCTCACAAATCCAACTGCAAGAAAACAACAGCACCAACAACAACGACTCAGTGCTAGGATAATGCTTAGAGTATCTTTTTTTTTTGCAATTTTTGTTTTTTTTTTAAAAAAAAGTGTATTTTAATAGTTTTGAGGAGAAGATAATTCTTAGCTTTCAGTAATGAAGTCATCATCATGGACTATAGTGTATTTGATGTTGTTTTTAACAATATATATCTTTATAGGTTCCACAAGATTTGGAATTATAATTGATATGGGAAATTATCATGATATTATGCTTCACTAACATTACATGTGATACTTATTAACTTAGAGGCATACGTATCGCATTATTTCGAAAACAATATTTAAAACACTATCTAGCCAATAAACATTCTGGCAAATTTAAAACCCAGCCCATGAAAAATGATGAAATATTGCAAAGAATTGATAGTGAAGCATTGTAATCTGATTCATGAGACTCATCAGAATCGCCTTCTTCATCAGAATCGCCTTCTTCATCAGAATCGTCTTCTGTTAGAATTCTACAGCTCTACAAAGCACTTCAATATATATAAAGACCAAACAAACGCACTCACGTATAATAACAAACACTTTAGATAATAAAGTTAAATATAATGACAGACAGCACGACACCTAGCAACCTTAAACCAATAATGGCTGTAAAATATAATCTTAAGAGCAATGACTATAATATTAGTAGAGATCTAATGATCTGGTTCCTAGTATAAGACCTGGAGACCCCGTTGTTGTAAGATCCCGGAAAAGCAGCAGCAGAGCGCACGGCGGCCCAAAGAAGTAATTTTCGTACGTCAAGTGTGGTACAGAAAATCACATAAAGCACCCTCAAGTTAGGTGATAGACTAACTATTGGAGCTTGCACTTTACTTAACACCACATTTCAAAATCTTCTTCATCAGAATCGTCTTCCTCATCAGACTCATTTTCTTCATGTTTGACCTTTGAGTTTTCAATGAGTTTAATAACATGACGATTAGAATCCTCAAAGTTGAGAGTCTCAATGTCCCCTAGAGTGACAGGATGAATTAAGATACTGATAAATTCACGAAAAGCAAACTTGTGCAGTGTTGCAGCAAAAGTATATTTAGTAGTTTTGGTCAGCTCCTCTGTATCTGCGTTCTTATTGAGTCTTAGATCAATATACGCACGACCAATAACTGATCTTTCGAATGAGGTCATCAAGGTCATAAGGTCAAAATATTCATCTACACTTTTTTCATTGAATTCATTGCTTTCAATGTCCCCTCTTTGACATATATATCAGTAAGTCCACACCTTCAGGCCTGATTTTAGCGTTGAGCCAGACATAGTTTTCCGTATGACGAACTTTATTATCTAGGACATCTGGGCCAAAAGTCTCTTTCACCTTGCTTTCAATATTCTTCCAAATGATGTCTTTGATTCCAATAGATGCATATTTTCCCATGTATATAGCTTTATACAGGCCCTTTTTAGTCTCAAGACAGAACTCCTCACCCATGTAACTTCTGTATTCAATCACCAAATCATCAATGCAAAATGAGCTGCTTATTTGGTAACTGGGGTAGTTAATACTCATAAATAAAAATATTAGTACCTAATTTTTGTCCAATATCTCCAGACCTAGAATATTCCATTCTCGGTGATAGTTCCTCCAGTAGTCACATAAATTTGGTTTTTTTCTTCTTGTTTATTCTCCATGATAAGGATATAGGTGTAAGTTATCGTTGGCTTGTTATTTATTTTTTACTTTCAATTGTAAAATAATGGCTTTCAACTTCATTAAATAGTAAGTTCTTTCTTCTATGATAAATGAAAACCGCTCAAATATCAGTGGCTAGAATATTACCATTATTAATAGAAACCCCTTGTTTTTTAAGATGGATTAGATCGATCATCAGATTCCTGTGTGTCACGTCATGCCATTTTTCAGTGAATGAATGAAATTTTATGGAACAGAAGGTATGCCATTGCGCAGACAACTACCAAAAATAATAAAGTCATCAGGGTGCTTTTATCGCTTACTTTCTCCTATCCTTACCTTTGTTGTGTTGACATATTCGACAGCTTTATTAGACTCATAATAAGTTATAAATATGAAATATGAAATATAATAGTATTTATGTTATCTAATCTCTGATTTTCTTAGATTTCTCTTCTGTCACTTCCATATCTCCTATTGTTCATTCATATTTCAACCTTTTTTAAGGTATCCTTAATTATTATCCCTTATTGTTCACCACCAACCCCTCTACTCTCATCTCCTACTTTTTAAGAAAAGTTCCTTTTTTCCCACTCAAAGTTTTCTTATTTAAGATACCTTGCCATACGCCACTTTCTCTTTGTGCTTCATTTATTACATATATTTTGTATAATAGTGATAGGTGTGAGGTACGGATCAGTTGATATTTTTGATGCATGTCAACATTTTTGATAGCTCCGTGGGCGAAGAAACTTTTTTACCATGATTTATTGAGATCTCACAAGGAAGTTCATCCCTTCGTCACTAGAATAGCATATAGATAAAACTGAGGCAGAAAAAAGGACCAGATGGAATATATTCTCTTTCTAGGTCGCCTATGTTGCCTTATCTGTAAAATGACAATTAAAATACATCATATTGAAGGGAAATTGTGTCTTACTTCAGTACTGAGAAATACATATCTCATACATATATATTAATCTAATATTAATTCATAATATTTGAAACTAAAAAAATGGGTAGCTTTCAAGATTACATTTATTTAAGCAACAGCCCCCTCCTATCTGCGGGTAAAAAAAGTTTAAGATAGATAGCAATAAAACCATTATTGCTTAAATGAAGGAAAATATTTCCAAGATCAACTAGATAGTATTGTAGAGCGTTTTGCTTGATCAGTATCTACGAAATAAATGATGGAAGATCTAAACAAACTTCCTGTTAAATTGTTAGTAATCATCTTCAAACACTGCGAAAAGCGTTGGTTGGTGGTGAGATTGCGGAATTATTTTGTTGATGATAAGCGAGAGTCATTAGTTGAATGTGTCGATTCTGTATTGCATGAAAAGCTTTTTGTTACTCGCAATTTGGAAGGGTCTAGAATCAAATTCAAGAATCTTTGACTATATGTTGCAAACCCAATACCATTGTTTTATGATATTACTTTCCAGAAGGATGCTCTTAAACATACGATAGAACATGAGGTAACATCTGTCAATAAGCAGCTCATTCAAGATAGCAAAGCGATGGAGCTTGCAAGAAAATATGTAAAAGAAATCCATTTCTTACAAATAGAAAAGGAAGACTAAATTTCAGAGGAAATACAAGGCTGTATTAATTTTGTTAATTCCATCAGAAATTTGAAATTCTTGAAAGTCAGAATGCAATTACTTGGAGTTTCAAAGAAGCTCACGCAAATGAAAATCCCTTCAAGAGCTATTGAAAAAATGTTTCCAAACACTCTTGAGTCGTTGGAATACTTAGGAATAATTGATAGTATGTCAATCTTCCAACCTTATGGTAGAATTATTTTTCCAAAACATGATTTTTCCGCATTGAAGAAGTTGAAATTTAAGGAATTTTCCGGTTGCTTTAATGCCTCCAGCCAGAAGTTCTCAAATTTGGAAGAGTTTAGGATTTTATTCTTATCCAGCGGAACTGTTCTGAGTATGAATTCTTCTTACTTCCCAAGACTTGGGAGATTGGAATTCGAAAATTGCAAAATTAAAATCAGCAGTTTAATGTATCTTGGGATTCAAAATGTGAAAAACGATGAAGAAGCTTTTGATTTTGCGTTGATTCCCAATATGCAAGAGCTTGTACTAAGAGGCGTTTCTGTACCTGAAATTCCAAACTTGGAATGCTTGAAAGATTTGAAGTCTTTGGAAATTTCTGCAAATTCCAACATCACTCAAGTTGGAGATTTGCAGCATTTGTCAAAACTCCATAGTATTAATTTATCCGGTAATATGATTGACGCTATCCTGATGTATTTTTCTAGTTTTTCTAAGTTGAGGCTTTTAAACCTCGCAAAGAACAAACTTACAACATTGGCTAATTTTAGCAATATTGCATCACTTATTACAATTGATGTCAGCCACAATAATATAAAAGCTATTTCCAGGCTAGATTATCCTAAACTCAGAGAATTGGATATTTCCGCTAACTTTCTCGAGTTCTTACACGGGGCTCTCAATGTTCCCTCTCTCGTTGAACTTAATGCCAGTTCAAACGGTATTACTGATATTTCAAATTTAAATATTCCTAATCTCAGAGAATTGAGCTTATCCGGTAACCCGGTAACTGAATTGAGTTTTTTAGGTGATTTTCCCTCCCTTAAAAAATTAGATTTAAGTTATGTTCCTGTTGGCACCACCACACATATGTGGTAGGATGGTTCACTTAGTGATCGACGGATGACTAAGATATTGTTCACTCACCCATTGACGAATGAAGTGATGTGACGCTTGGAACCGCTAACCAAATATAGGCTACAACCTTGACTCTGGATACGATACTCCTGAATAGAGGCTATTTCCCTAAACGGATAGTCAAAGGAGCTTCCACTTATCATGGAAGGTAGTTTATTATTTAAGGATCTAATAATCCTGTAGTCTAGTTATCCCACAGTAGGATTAGAAAACAAACAAAATAAAAGTGATCATTCCCGACCTCAATATCTAGTACTTGTAATGGAGTCTAATCCTTCTACAGGTGCTTCAAGAGAAGTACCACAGTCTGGAATTACCCTGGATATTCAGCGGCTCCAACAGTTCCTATCAAAACTTTTGAAAATTTGACAGTAGTTGGGGGTTTGAGAAAACTAAAAAGTTTAAATTTTTTTCGAAGTGGCATCAAAGAAATCGAAAATTTTCAAATTCGCAAAAGATCACCAGAGGCTAAAATCAAAAACTATAACTATCGACTAAAAGGGAAATTCGATCTCTTGTTTAGTGGTAAAGAGGATTTAGTCATTTCTTGCCATCTTGGGAAGGGCTCACAGTCTCATGCTTTTAGTAAGCTCTTAAAAAGCATTCATACCGAATCCTAACAAAAAATTCGACTTCAGTTTTCAAAAAGTACATTGGGGTAGAGCACATTTTGAATATTGGGCAGCGGTGAATATGTAGTTATCTATAATATAAGTTTGCACTCAATTGGGGGTGCCGTGGCTGATTGGAAGGTAATGATATGAAGTGCAAGGATGAGGTTATTTGATAATTTATATAGTCGAGTGGTATATATATGCTTAAGCTCAAAAGTGAGTGTAGCAATAAAAAACCAGTAATTATACTGAATGGACGTTTACTTAGATTAGGCCCCATTAAATGTAATGAAGTGTAGATTGAAAAAACTGGAGATTCCGCTATAAAATTTTAAACATTTATAGGCTGCAGGTAATAATTGATACTGTATAAAGTCACTGAGTGGCGTTCTTTTGACAGTTTATCTGTATATTGAAGATCATCCATAATATTTGAAGATTCTGCAAGCTCAGCCATTTTAGAAAGGAATCGGTCAGATAAAAAATATTTGAATTTAGGCGACTTTATGTGATGAGACGTGAGCAAGGCTCAAAAGGTTTTATTATGAGTACTGTCGTCTACGGGTAAAAAGTTCACAAAAAAGTAAGTATAGAATGATCATAGTTAAATAACAAGTAAAATAGAAATAAATTTAATATCATGCAAGTATTTTTGATGAATATGTTTCAATATAATGAAGAATGAATGTACTAGAACGACTACCCCTAGAACTGATCTCCTTGGTCCTCAAATATTGTGAGAGACGTTGGTTGGTACGGTTGCGGAATTTGGTCATCGATGATGAACCATCAACTTTGTTAGATTATATTGATTCTGCATTATTTGAGAGAATAATCATCACCGAATATTCCATAGGAATGAAATCTAGATTCAGGCGTCTTCCATTCTCTGTGGCTTGTCATAATTTGGATGATGATGACGATGATAAGAAGTTTCCACCTCTTTTGATCCCGGAATATGTGAGAGATTGAGAAGTAACAGTTGGTAGCCTGGAGCTCTTTAAAGATAGTGATGCGATGGAGCTTGCCCGGAAATACGTGATAGAACTCCATTTCACAGACGCTAGTTACAAATTTTTTTCAACTCAACATCAAAGTTTTGTCAATTTTCTTAACTCTGCAAGAAGATTGACACTGATCACTACCTCAAATAATTTTCCGGTTATTAGTGAGAGATTTTCCCACATGAAATTTTATTTATACCAAAAGCTCTCACCCGCTATCCACTATCTGAAATCATTAGCATTTATTGGATGTGAAAAGGCTTTTGGATTGGATGGACATATGGTTTATCTAAATTATGATCTTTCTGGTCTAAAGAAGTTGAAATTGATCGGTTGTGTTTTCAATTTTGATGGTTCTAAGTGGAATCTTAGAAATTTGCAAGAGTTGAGGATTTCTCTCATATATCGAGGTCCAAACATAAGCTCACATTGGTTTCCAAAATTAGAGAAATTAAAATTAGGAAATTGTATGATTGAAAAAATTAACGAAAATCCCTTTGCTTTCCATTTAATTAAAAATTTGCAACACTTATCATTGGAAAATGATGGATTTTTGGAAATTCCAAGTGGATTGGGATGGTTGACAAAGTTAAGGTCCTTGGAGATCACTGAAAATTGCAAACTTAAAAAAATTTATAAAATACATAAATTATCAAAAATTACAAGCCTCAACTTATCACGCAACAATATTAATGCAATCCTCATGGATTTCTCTGAATTTACTGATTTATGCAAATTAAAATTGTCTGAAAACAATCTTACCTCGTTGAATAATTTGGACAATATCTCTTCGCTTATGAAACTTGACATCAGCCACAACAATATTAAAAGTCTTCCAAAGGTAAATTACCCCAACCTCGCAATCTTGAATGCTTCTCACAACCATCTTGAATCCTTTGATGAGATCTATACTATTCCATCCCTTACTTCAATTGACATCAGTGCCAACTTAATTTCAGATATTTCAAATTTGAATCATCCAAATCTCAGAAGATTAAGTATCGGAAGCAATCCTATTGAAGATTTCAGATCCTTGGTCAAATTGCCAGCTTTCGAGGCTTTGGATTTATATAAACTTGGAATTAACTCTTTTGACCAATTAAGGTTCATAAGGAGCCTAAAAAAATTGAAATATTTGAATCTTTTCGCAACTGAAATATCTAAATTTGAAACGTTTCGTACCCGGAATTTATTTCCAGTAATGAAAATCGAAAAGTATAACGATATCCTAAAAAATAAATTTGATATTGTTTTTGGAGATAACGAAGAATTGATTATCTCTTGCCGTCTTGGAGAAGGCTCTAAATCTCATTTGTTCAGTAAACTCCTATCGAGACCTTATCTTGAACCACGAAACGGTTTTTCTTTTTAGTGCTCAAAGAATATGTCAAGCTAAAAGCTATCAAAAAAAAATATTGCATTGGTTGGTATTCTGGGTGGTAAAATCCATTTAGTTTATCTGCGTTATATAGGGAAAAATATGCTTATTTAGGTGTTCGGAGGCGACTATGACAGCAAAACTATATACCGTGATCGTCTTTTCGTATACCACTACTATAATGTAAGAAATATCTAAAATTATGCCTGTTTGGTGATGTTCATCTGATTTTACTTCAATTGTACTGGTCGTATATATGAAGAGGTATATCATTTGTATGCAAAACACAAATACCCAAGTGGCACTGTATGGAGCCACTACATCCTTTTCTTTTCGGAACGCAAGCATTCTATTCAAATGTCAGTCTCTTTCACGGAAACCATATAAATACAGAGTAAAGGTTCCAGGCCACGGAGACTTTTAAGACTGGCGGAATCTTCTTCACAAATCCATCTGTCCGGATATCAGCTTACGAAGGCGACAACACTGATTCACTTCGTGGTTCCTGTTCTTGTGGGTCTTGACGATTCCCTGGAACCAACATGGATCCGGCAACAATATTTCGACCCGAGGAGCCGTAGACATAAACTCACGTTACATTTTGGACAAATCTTTAATATAGAACAGTCATTAAATCATTTTAATAATCCATTGGCAGGCGAAGTAATGAAAAGAGGGGTTTAGTATGGAACACAACAACATATATCATATCGGAAAATTCAAGATAATTACACTCAATCATATCATTTCGGATCAATTTAATAATAATTACACTAAGTCATTAGAATAGAAATGCCAAGCGCTTGATTATTTACACAGAATTACTGTCAAACCAAATATAATAGAAGACTGTACTGAATCTATCAAGACGAGAAAAAAAAAGTAACCTTGAAGATCAAACAAATAAAAGAACAAAAAAGGCGTTGAGGAAAGTTCATATTCTTGATCAAATCCTGGTTAATGTAATTATCAAATTAAACCGAGTGAATAGATCAACCATTCAATAGGCATAACAGTTGTCCATAATAATAATCAACTAAGAAAAAACGAAATTATCACAAAGTGTCAGTGGAACATGAAACTTCTTTGAATGTTTCCAATTCTTTCAACTGCTTGGTAAGAATATGCTGTTTAATGCTGTAACAGTTAATACCCAAACTAAGAATCGATGGCAATTCCTCTTTGAACTCTTTTTCATGATGGGCAAGGTTGGTTAAGACTTCTCCAAACACTTCTGGGTTCCCCTTAGCGGTGGCTAAGTGGGCGACCAATTTTTCTGCTTCAACTCGAAGGGAGTCGTAATCTTTATATTTGACCGGAAGTTTGACGGCATTAGCATAGAAATCGTCAGTAATCAGAGTTCTGAAAGCACCTGGTTCCACCACAAGCACTCTGATCCCAAATTGTTTAACTTCGGCATCGATGGAAAGACTGATTCTTCTCAAAGCAGCCTTACTAGAACCATAGATCCCCATGGATGGCGATGGTAACGCAGCGGAAACACTACCAATGTTCACCACAAGCCCGGATTTTCTGGCACGCATATGTGGCAAGAAGGACTTCATGATCTTAACTGGTCCGTAGAAGTTGGTTTGGAATTGTTGTTCGATGGCAGATAAGTCGATTTCTTCAAAAGTTCCCATCTCACCGTACCCGGCATTGTTGACGAGAACATCGACTTGGCCATGTTTTTCAATGACGTCGAGAATCACTGCGTCGATGGCTTCAGCAGATCCATTAATGTCAAGAGCAACGGGAATGGCACCTTCGGCAGCAATAGCAGATAATTTGTTAGCAGAACGTGAAGTGACGATGACTTTATCACCTTTGGAAAGGGCAGCTTTAGCAAGTGCCAATCCGAGACCAGCAGAACCGCCGGTGATGAACCAAGTTAATGGGGCCATGATTGATAAATGAGATTGTGATAGACTGAGAGAGAAAAAGAAGAAGCAGAGGAAGAAGAGGAAGAGATTTTAAAGAGATTTTGAGGAAGAAGAAAAGAAGTTGAGGTGTCAACAATTATGAAATCCTGGAGGTACCCTGACCAGTGGATTAGAAGGGATCGACGGTTTTACTAGGCCATATTTGGCCTTTTACTCCGTAAATTCCACCATATTTCACTGTTTTTTTTTATTAAAATAATTGCTAGTTATTATGATTATTATTCGCTAATTTTTTTATTTCTTATTTACTGTTATTTATAGTATTTCAGGGATTATTGTCTCTCGGTGACTCACTGGTATAAAAATGATCTGCGATCGTTATTATAGATCATCGTAAAACACATAAATCATCGTAAAACACACATCTAACTGATCGTAAAATATCTCTATTTTCGTAAGAATTTTTCCTCATTTATAATCATTTTGGTTCATTTTCTTCATATTTATTTCCAAATGTACTAAGAATATACATAATCACTGAACTGAAATATTGATATTCTTAGTGATCATTACATAGATGGACAAATTGTTTCAAATTGTTTCAAATTATTGATACAAAAGAATATCCCTCAAGGAATACAATAGGGAAGACCCTTTTTTGACAGCTACCTGGTGTATCCGAATCAGAGAGATGTGTTGATTTAAATGTAAATAAGCTTTTTTGGATGCTCATGCTTTATTATCTAGTCCCGCCAGATAGACCCTTTCCATGCTGATCATTGGGAGAGATTTGAATCAAGAGATGAGAACTTTGGATCTGTTAAAATGACAAGATAGCAGCTTACTTATCTTCAAAGACTACCCAAAGATTTTTGGCTACCGACAACCATTAATAGGTCAATAAATTCTCAATACTTGTTATCTCATGATGGATAATAGTACTGTACAAAACCCATAAAAATGAAACATCGTCCTTTGCGAAAAATCTATGAGCCATAAAAATAACTTTACAAACTATTTAAAAAAAACAACGAGAAACAATTTATAATTCTCTTTAAAAACACAATTGCCAGGGTCCAAGAAATACTAAAAATACATGGAAAATAACATCAGAAGAAGAAAAAGAAAAAGAAAGGGAAGCGATGTAAAGAAAATAGCGCCAGAAGAAGAACAAACATAAAACAATATAAAGAAAATAATGAAAAGGTTTTATTTGCTGTAGTTCTTGATACAGAAACAAACAAGTTGTAACAAAGAATCGATAAGAGTGTTCCCAGAACCTTGTTGTTGTTGCTGTTGGTGGTGGTGTTGTTGTTGTTGTTGTTGTTGTTGTTGCTGTTGGCCACCGTAATAAGGTTGTTGTTGATACCCTGGTTGTTGGGTTTGAGGATGGGATGCCGAAGGCCAGTGTGGTACGGCATTAGAATGGGAGTATTTGATAATCATTACCCCAGTATTCTTTGGATCAACATGACAGTTCAATCCTGCTTCATCACACAATTTCTGAACAGATGGCTTGATTTTAGCGACCCCATCTTTTGAATGGAGCCCCTTACCAACGATAACGTGCAATTCAGAAGCACCTCTAGAAAGATCGGAATTGATACGTTTTTTAAGAATTTCTTCAGCTTCTTTGACAAAGAGACCGTGGAGATCAATTTCAACTTGAGAACTGTCGTTGTTGTTGGCAACAAACACGTATTCTGCCGCTTTATCGTTATATTGGTCGGCTTTGGCAAGTTCAGCCTTGGCCTGGAGAGAAAGCTCGTGGGCTAATTCCTTGTCACCTTGCTTATAAGCATTTTGAGACTCGGCAGAGAGTTCAGCACGACGTCTTTGCGCTTGTTTGGCAAGTTCACGGTATTTTTTATACTCGTTGTCACTGACATGGTTGTAATCTCTTTCTACTACAGGGTTAGCATGGGTGATAAACGAGGACATACAAAACTAAAAACACGGAAAAAACTCACCACTAAGAAAGTCTCCTCTAGGAATAGCAACGACAGCCCCAGAACTCATTATTCACTTCTTCCTTTTTTATAAACTCTCTTCTTGATTGACAAGTTGGAAATTGTCCAGCAAAATATAAGATGAAAAAGTCCGCCGTTTTGGGGAGGAATAAAATGAACCCTGGAATAGTCACCGCCCAGGGCCGCTTAACCAACAATAATACGGAAATGGCAAGTTTTATCCGCCCAGATTAATATTATAGGATGGGATGTTTATTATTTTTTTGAGGTGATCCGCATGGTTTATCATCGATGATTGTCCCAATCCAATTTGGTTTTGTTGGTGCAAATTCTCGCGAGGGGATGTCTATTAAGAGGGTCCCACACCCCGCTTCTACGTGTAAAACAAAACATGCGAAAACCCAGAAAAACTCTGGAATCAAACCTTTTACAATTATCATTATATGAAACGACAGTGCTTTAATTATGGAAGATCCATTGACCTTCTTTGACGAAGAGCACTTCTCTGCTGTGGATTTTATCGATGCGATATACGCAAATACCTCGCCCAATGCCGCAAACCTCAATAATAATAGCGGGTTGGCGATGTTTCTGAAGAATTTGACTGGAGTGCTTCAGAACCTCCAACTATCGACCAATGAATTACAGCTAGGGTTGAATAGCTCAATAAATGGCCTTGTACGTGCTGGAAGTGTATTGGGAAGTTCAGAAGCTAAAATAACCGGGGTTTATGTGAATAGTAAAATAGAAGATCAGAAAGAAGATGATGACGATGATGAGGAAGATGATGACGATGCTGATGAAGACCAAGTAACGCGACTCCAGTATTACGTTGACAGCGTTTTGAATCTTGTTCACGATTTAAAGCAGGACTCAGAGGATGTGGTTAAAGCTTATAGAACAGTGAATAAGGAGGCAGAAGATCTGGATCTCCCAATAGATACTCTTGTATCGTTGAGAACAGTACAATCCCGATTGAATCAAGTTTTTAAATTATTCGAAACTGCAAAATTCATCGCCACGATATCGTTAAATTCTGAATCTGATGAGAAAGATGGTGATAAGACAGGAGACGCTTTGGCCCCGACCAGCGGGGAAGATGGCTTAACCAAATCAGAAGAAGATCCCACGCTTGTGGTTACTCCCAACGTTTTCCGCAACTCACTCGAAATCTTGGAGGATATCCTCGTGGAACAACTTGCGGTTAATAAGCTGGTGGTAAACGGTGCCACCAGTCGGAAGGCATTGGAAGCGGTAGATCTGGCGAATAAGGATATCATTGCCAAAATCGACTCATTGGTGCAACTCAAGGATTTCTTCAAAGGATTAAGACTGTATGATACTGCATATTCGAATTTTGTCAATAAGATGGCCAAAGAACAGAAAGTATTTATTAGCATCATTGAAAATAAAAAACAAGAAATGGATGAGCCTACTAAAACGAAGGTAGCCACTGCCGATGAATCTTCTACTATTCCAAGTAGTAAAAAAGTGAAGACAGAAGTTTCGATTCCTCCTCCTCCACAACCAGAAAAGAAGGAGCCTATAAAAGAAGAAACAGCGGTAGCGGCCACGGGATTTGGAGGGTTTATGAATTTTTTTGGAAAGAATCTTTGATTTGTCTACAGAAGGAGAAAGTTCAAAATTTTATACAATTTCTATTAACAATGCTTATAATACATACGGGATAATGGCATATGGTGCCACGTATCTTTTTGGATCTTTAGATTTCTGTTGTCTGTAGAAGTTATGGGTATTAATTGCTGATGTCGATAGGTTGACAATAATCCATATTTCAACCAACACAAAGGTGATGTTGATTCCACTATTGAAGAATACTAAAAGATTTATAATAAAGTAAATCAATATTTCGTCGAAATAGTGGGGACTCGACACTAACCAAAAGAGTCCACCTTGAGGATGGTTATACTTTATTGTCCTGGAAAGAACCTTATGATGAGAAAATTGGCGATACTGAACCACCAAAAAAATTACCATCAACAACACATTGATGGGGTTGTTGAAAAAAACTTTTGGTTCATTGATTGGCGGACGTTGGTCAATACAATGGACGATCAACGAGGTGGTAACGGTTAAATTAACACCGGCATAAAAAAAGATCCCCACGAGATAATGGGATACGTGGATCTTGGAATGGTCGGAAAACTTGGATACCAGCGTGCATTCAATGGTTCTTCGTAATGAATGGATCGACATCGCGATGATCGCAGCGTAGCATGCGGCCCCGTCAAGAACATTCGCGCGACACCACCAGTCTAACATTGAGATATACGCCGGATCAACGCGAGTCAGATAATGTGATATACAGTAGTTGAGTCCTGAGAGGGCCAGGGACAAGAGATAGAAGTGGATAAACCATTGTTTGGGGATATAGATATCGAGAAGAGGGTTTTTGCTAGAACTCTTCAAAGTCTTTCCGTAATCAAGCATTGGCCAGAGAGGCTTCCAGGAGGCAGCAACCACCACCGATAAGATGCCAATGATAAAACCACTTTGGATGGCTTGGTTTAACATTTCCAGAAAGAAACGCAATTTTTTTTTTGAGGTTTCACACGCACAAAAGTCACAAACCAAAAAGTTAAAAGTCACAATCTGATGGAAAAACAATGCTCCCAAACAATAGAGGCTAATTTAACCTGACGAAAGCCAGCGATAATGTATCACCGACAACGGTTTTTTGCAAGCACCATGGAGCTTTAGTTCGCGGCGATTTTCCCACGGCGTTGGAACTTGCCGTGTCAGGTGACCAAATCACCATATTTTTTTTTTTTTTTTTTTCTTTGACGGCGACTCAACTTTTTGACTCAGGCTTTTATATCCGCTAATTGTTTCTTTCTTTCCTTCTTTCTTTCTTCTTACCAGGATCAGTATTGTATTATATTACCACAACAATAGTAATTTATTAAGCCATGTCCTCAGGTGTCACCACAAAGATCCGCCAGAAGCTCGAATTCCACGATGAGGCCCGATGGAAACAGTTTTCAGCCCGTCGATTGAAACTCATTGAGGACAACAAGCTCTTTTCCAAAAAGGCCAGCGACCAGGACCATCAAGTGAAAAACGTGGCCGAAAGCTTGCAAGTCGAGTTTGGCATCGCCAAACATCATTTAGAAGACGTTGACAAGTTGGTTCGGGCTGCAATTCAGAGTATCAGAAGAAATCGGAAGAGATCATCTAAGAAAAAACATCCCGATGACGAAGAAGACACTGGCGAACCCACAACAATCGTCATCAAGTCCTATGTCGGAAACCCTAGCAGCAATAACAAGAGGCGCCGTGGCCATGATCACCCTCATGATGACGCTGTCAATGCTGGCGATGAATCTGATGCGTCTGACACGTCTGTTGCCTCAAAGTATACCACCATCAGCAACGGGACTGCCCCAACCGAGAATATCACTATCACTGGTCGTCCAGATAAATTCCTTAATGACATTATGAATGTGGATCGACTTGCCCAAGACTCTATCGTCGAATCATTTGCCCCAACTTACTCGAAAAAGCAAAAATTGTCACCGCATGACATGTCAAGGATCGCTATTGGGTCGTTTGTTAAGCTGTCTCTTGATGAACCAGTTTTCCCAGATAATCCTCGACCTCTCACCACTACTGGGCCTAATAGCCCGACCAGCACCAGCATTATCACCACCGCCGCCAACAGTCACGACGCTCATGACGATGGTGACAGCATGCGTGGCCATTGTTCCCCGGACTTGGCACGCTTGATCCATGCTTACGCAACTTCCAGCCGTCGTGCTTTGCTCGATATGATCAAGAAAAGTAAAACTTGTTCAGACGCCGTTGCTGCTGCTGATTGGATCGTCGCTAAAAATTCTAGTGTATATCATTTGGGAAAATCACTTATTCCAAGTGCCGTGGCGTTGTTATTGTGTCACATTTTCCCGGGACAGACTGCGACCAATTCCAGCTCAATCGAATATATTCGTCTCAAACTTTGCAGTCTGGAAATCACTGGCAAAGTCTTGAGAAGCTTGGATTATGCCACTCCTGATATATCAACCTTGAATGATGATGCGGCCACTTCGACTTTGTATTATCTCATTGGTGCATGCGCCTTTGATTTTTCTCCAGGCCCAATGTTGGAACCCCTTGCGTGCGTTTTACATGAAACCATTCTTCAAGATTTCCCAATGATCAAATTATCCCATCACTATCCTCCTGTCGCAAGTGACCAGAATGGTAATGCTGCCCCTCAAAGTGTGGAGATCAGATTCCGCGATAAGACTATTGACCTTACTTTTGATTCTCGTACTGCCGCAATGCCAACGGTTCTTGAAGTGGTCCACAACTCCCGCAAAGCTTTCTCTATTGGGGCTAGTGACGTTTTAACATTAAGGGACCAATCAAATGGTGGAAGAATTATCAATACTGACAGAGATCTCGAACAGGTTTTCGGCCGTGGTGGAAATGTCTGTCTTGAATTATGTTTCTTGGGGGATAAATCTTATTTTTCTTCTAGTACCACTTCATCTACTACTACCTCTCCTCTTGCAACTAGGGCCCATTGCATTCACCAACCCAGAGCCGCTAGCTTGCCTACCCTTGTTCCCACATTGCCACCATTTTCTGCTTTAGGCTCTGCTATCCTGCGTGGTGCGAATGGTAATGGCTTACCATCCCCACCACCAACCACTTATAAAACCCATCAATTCGATCACACCTCATTGAATCCATACAAGATCACAAGCATTCAAAGCTATACCAGATCCCCTGTGCGTCCAGCTATGAAAACTTTTGTTCCTCCACGATTCGAAAAGTTGTTGTGATTTGCTGTAACTATATGGTGTCACTATCATCTTTGCATTTTTTTTGTTGCTTCTCTTTTTCTTTGAAAAATTTTCAATCTTTTTTTATTCTGGTTTCTGGTTTCTGGTTTTCAGGTTATCATTACTCTTTTTTTTTCCTCTGTGTGTGTTCTACTTGATGTTTCATCAAGAGAATCTTTGTTAATTTTTCACGTTCATTCCATTTTCCCATCTAAATAAGAATTGGAAAAAATATCTAAAAAGTGCTGGCTACTTTCTTTCTCCTATATCTCTATGTGTCGTCTTTTCTCCTTCTCTTTTTTCTTCTTCGTCCCTTATTTTGATATTAATTATTCTCTTCAATTCTCTATCGGTATTTCTTTTTATCGATATATATATCTATATACTTGTTTCATCATTTTGCAAATTGGTTGCTATTTAGGAAATTATTTTTTTGATATCATTTCTCTCTTTAACAAAAATCTCGCTTATTTTTTGTCTGTTTATCATTTTACCTTATAGCATATGCATGTACTTTATTATTAATATATAAATAATATTTATTATTATTATTATTTTGTATAAGGCAGATTGTATGTTCTCAAAGGGATAAACTGCAGCACACCGACCGTATGGATTCTAATAAGTAGATTATATATATTCTATATTATATTTATTATATATAGCTAGACTAAATACTGGGAGTCAATTATAATGCATATAGCGCTACAGTTGCTATTGTGTCACATTTTCCGGGGACCTACTGCCACCAATTTCAGCTCAATCGAATATATTACCCATATACTGCACTGTTCGATGGCGAAACTTTTTAGCGTACTCCAACCTCCCCAGTTAGATATCTAATCACAGCAAGAGGATTGGCCCGCAACAGAAAAAATGAAAAAAAAATACTATTAAACCCATCTTCTGATTATACAAGTAAAAATATACCTCTTCTCTTATAAGAAATAAATGAAGACAAAATAACCTAAAGAAAATGAAAAGCTCAAGTAAACACAACTGCATCAACACAAAATATAGAATCTGCACCACTCCTAGCATCGCATAATATTCAAACGCTGAAATGAAATTCGTGCCAATTGCGAAAATTGTTCCTTCAATAATACATTTCAATATGTACTCTTCCAAAGAATTGAGTTGAGTGCAAGAAAGGTATAACTCTCTCAGATGGGGATATTGTAACCTATAAATATTTGTAATTTCATTTTGACGGACATTGAGCCTAATCAAACTTTGAATGTTATTCGAAAGATCCAATTCTTTTAATTCAGTAAAGATAAAAAAATCAGTAGAGACGTAGTAAATATTGTTATTAGATAAATTAAGACTGGCGAGGTTCCTTTAATAACGCAAACTGTCATCAAGTTCAGAAAACTCCTTATTTTTGGTGATCTCCAAAGCCTTAAATTTTTGCAAGCATACCATGCTTGGTATTGAAATCAATCCAACATTTTTTTTCAATGACAATTCTTTTAAATTTGGAATTGAATAAAAAGAGATACGATTTCTGATATCCATATTTAAAAGTCCAAGACGTAATAAGTCAGTGATTCTAATTCTACCTACCTGTCTGCAATTTCCTAATATTAATGTTTTTAGTAGCGGAAAATAAGAAGAGATAATATGTGAAATTGAAATTGACTCTGATTCTTTACATGAAATTGTCAATTCTTGCAAATTATTTCAATGTTCCTATGGTATTAGGAAACATTTGTGATGCAAAATCCGGGGGAATTTCCATTTGCGTTAATTGGGTGGTGATCCCATTAAGCACCACTGAAGTCCCAATGTTCTTTAATTTTTTGGCAGAATTGATGAAATTAATGAAGCTTCGCTTGAAATATGATGGGAAATCAAAACTTTTTCTTAAGAAATAAATTTCTTTCACATATTTTTGTGCGATCTCAAAGGCATTGCTATCTTCAATGAACTCACAATCACGAACTGACACTTCTTGATCTGATATAATTTCCCGGATATAGCAAGATGAAAGCCAGGATTGCACACCAAGAGCTGGATTCATTAAAACCAATGGGAAGCTCTTGAATTTAGTTTTAGATCCTTTAAAGTATGAAGTAATGATGATTCTTTCAAACAACACAGAATCAATGCATTCTAATAGTAGCGATAAATTATCGTCCACCACCAAATTCCGCAACCGCACTAACCAAAGCTTATTGAAATGCTTGAAGAGTATTCATCAACTCAAAAGGTAATTCATTTAGAAGTACCATTTTACACTACTCTTATTTGCAAGCCAGTAGCTTAAAAAGTCACAGAAGATAAACTATTGTTTCATTGATTGTAAAGGGTTTTGCTATAATAATTTAGAATCGCCATCACCTAAATTAGTTATTTTATACATCAATTGAAATCTGTTGCTAAATCATCATAGGTTGCTGTATTCCTGTTAGATAAACTGCATCATTTATTAAATACTGCTAAATCCAGAGTTTTTACACCTGAAATGAAAATGCAATACAGGAAGGAAAAATTAAAAATCTCAGGACTGATATTGGAAATGTCTCTCCTTCTGACCCCGATATTAATTGTCACTATACTGCCATGCTGGATTATATTTACTATTTATGCTATAGAAATTTCGTTCTTTTTTTCCCTCAGAATTTTAATAAGTAGCTGTTTTCAAAATATAACCATTTTACTGAAATCACAAAAGTTTACTGAATAAATGAGAGATGGATCCTTCTCCAAGATGGAAAGATATACAATTCTCTATTTTTATCAAAAAAACATCACAAATCTGTACATCAACACTATTGTCTAGTTTTTCATTTTGACAAAATGTGAGTCATTGGTATTTAAGCTTTCAAGTTCGGTAATTACAGTTGAGTTAAGAAAAATAATTCATACCATTGCATTTTATTTATTCATACTAACAGGAAATGAAATTCAAATTCTTTTAATTCCTAATTGATGGCAACTCATGAAAGGTTTTATAAAGAAATGCAAATAAATCTAAATCTTCAAGAGCAGAAAATTTTTGTATAAGAACTTAAATATCATGCAGGATTAAACCGAACTCATGATAAATATTTAGGCTTCTGAAGAGTCAAATTGGAAATATTTGAAATACGATTGTGACTAACATTAATCTCAGCAAGGTATGGGACTTTAAAGTTCTGACTCATGTGCTTGATCTTGTTATAAGAAAGATCCAATTCTAGAAGGTTGGGGAAAAAACTTCTAATACACTAAAATTTTTTAAATTCAAGTCAAGTTTCGTAAGTGATGGAATAAAAAAAAACAGAAATTTCAAGCAAGAGAGATGATTTTCAAAAAGATTCAAATCTCTCAATTCAGAAGTCTCTGGAAAATTCATGAAAACTCTGTAGATACCGCTATTGGATAAATCGACCTTAGTTATTGTTGGCACCACCAAACCTATGTGGTAGGATGGTTCACTTAGAGATCGACGGATGACTAAGATATTGTTCACTCACCCACTGACGAATGAAGTTATGTGACACTTGGAACCGCTAACTGAATCTATGCTACAACCTTGACTCTGGATACGATACTCCTGGCTGGAGAACATTCTACACCCATATCAAAGGAGCTTCCACTTATCATGGAAGGTAGTTTATTATTTAAGGATCTAATAATCCTGTAGTCTAGTTATCCCATAGTAGGATTAGAAAACAAACTAACTAAATAAAAGTTACCATTCTTGATAAATAGTTTAAACCACTCACATACTGGATATCACGGTTCCTAGTAATTACCAAATATCTTAGCTTTTTCAAGCATTCCAAGTTCGGAATTTCAGATAGATTACAACTATCTACTGTCAATTTTATCAAATTTGGCATTAACTGGAATTCAAAGACCTTTACATCAATTTTTGTGTTATAAAGGTTAAGGTATTCTAAACCATCTATGGCGATTTTCACAACATCACATATTCTCAATAGTAATATTTTTAAGCTTGGAAAGTACGATAAGCTCATGTTTGAAACTCCAATTGTATACCTGCAATAATTATAATAATTAATGTTCAATTCTTGCAAATTTTGAAGATTCCAAGAAGAACAATCAAAACTGTTCCTGTGATCATTCAATTCCGTTTTTTTCAAGTTAGTAAGATGGTACTTTGAAAGAGAAAAATTATCAACAAACCTCTGATAGATGGAAGTACTATGACCTACAGTATATGAGAATTGAATTTTTTTTACGTAATTCTGGACATGTCTCATTGCATTTTTATCTTGTAAGAACTCCTCAGCTCCAAAAGTTTTCATGCAAGCAAGCAAACATGTATGCAGCGACCTCAAAAGAAAACGGCGTAGTGTGTTCCAATGGCCCCCACTTGTTATTGAAAATAATGGGATTGAAAAAGGTTAGCTTATACGATAGGGAATACTGTCATTTTCATTTATCGATAAAATTAACCCAACTATTTTTGTATATACACTGGGAAGACATCCTGTCAGCATCGCCAGATAGACACTATAATGAGAAATTCAAACTACGGAAGCAGCATATATAATATATAAAACGAGCTACTATAAAGTTTAATAGTTTCAAACTCAGTTGTAAACTATCAAATGCGGATCCATATTTTAACAAAAAAGAATAGTAGTTGTGGTTTAATCATTTCATTAATCAACACCCAGTATAAATATTCAAGCAAAAATTAAATCCCGTTCAACATTGTTCACCCAGTTACCTTATTTCCAGGAGGCTTTGTTAAAATATTAGTGAACAGCTCAGACTTGGTACCTCTTCCAAGAAGATAATAAATGATCAAATCCTCATGTTTACCAAATAGCAGATCGAATTCATTCTTTAGTTTGAGCTTATAGTTTTCAATTTTAGTCGAAGATGGCAAGTTGCGAATTTGAAAATCATCAAGTTCTGTAATGCCATTTGAGAAGAGACTTAGGAGCCTTAACTTCTTTAAGCTTGCTATGAATACGAGTTTTTAAAAGCACCGATGTGAAATTTATTTAAGTTTAAATATTCAATAGTTTTCAAATTAACAAAAGGCCGTAAATGAAATGCTGGAATTCTACCCACTTCCAATATTTTGAGACCGGGAAGCAGCAATTTCGGAATATTTCTGATTTTATTTCCACCTAAATTGAGTTCAGTGATAGATGGAATATCATTAATGGCTTTCAAAGACGAAATGCTGTTGTAAGAAATATCCATTACCTCAAGTTTGGGATAACTTATCTTAATAGGAAATTGTACAATCTTGTTGCGGCTGATATTAAGCTTGGTAATCTCTGCCATATAAGCCAATTTTTTCAACGAGATGAGTTTGTTTCCAGAAAAATTTAAACCAATTTTGTGGATTCTGTTATTTGATAAATCAACTTGAGTGAGTTTGGGCAAATAACCCAAAGTTTTCAATTTCGTGAGCCTATTATTATTGGTAATCTTTAACATTGATAAATTGTATTTTGAATAAGTGAAATAAGAAGCAATCTCAAGAGTATCAGAAGGTTCGATCAATGAAAAGTCCGACCTCAGCAAGATTGAAAAATTCATTATTTAAAATTTATCTAAGATATAAATTTCCACAACAAATCTCAGGGCGAGCTTCAACGCTTTGCTATCTTGGATGAGCTCCCAAAAATTAGATGTTATCTCTTGTTCCGATATATTCTCCAAAGAATAAAAAAATGTATCCCAATCACGATTTAGTAGAAGAGGGTTTATCACGTAGAATGGAAGATTCTTCAATCTAAATTGAGGCTTCTCAAAGTGCTCAAAGATGAAAATTTTTTCGAACAATACATAATCAATATAATCTAACAAAGTTTTTTGACCATCTTCTGCAATCGAATTCCTCAATTGCACCAACCAACATTTTCTACAATACTTGAGGATGATGATAATCAATTCAAATGGTAATTCGTTTAGCTTTCTCATTATACACTTTTTGAAAATTTATAGAATAATAAAGTATATCCTTCTGGACCAATACACTATCAAGATACCTCTTTTTCGAGCCCTGATACATGCTATATCATTCTCAAACATCGATCAGGAATTAGTGATCGCAATATTGTTACTATATGCCCAATAGGTTTGGAATTCTGGTATAATTCAGCACATTCCAATGAAAATAAAAATTGATTTTGATCAAAAAATTTAATGTTCGAAGGATCAAAAATTCTAGTTATTCTTATGATACGCTTTGCTGTTATCAGTGAAGCTTTCATAAATTTCAAATTTTCCGAAGAATTGAGACAAATACATCGATTGAAATTCCGTTGGGCCATATAGTGTAAAGCTTTCAGTTTCCATGGAAGGAAAATTTTGACTATTTAAGGAGTCTATAATCTCACGTTCACAGTGTGAAGCAAACATAAATAGACGGATAAGAATTAGCTTATTGAAAAAAGTACTAGATACCAATACAGTGTTATCTCTAGCTCTTAAGCTGGTGAGTCCGATAATGTGCAATGTCAATGAGACAGGGGTACTAGAAATTTCCATTGACTCAACAGCAATACTTCGTGAGATTACTGAACAAGCGAGCCTTGGTTCCTTTTCCAAGGCGACAAGAAATGATCAACTCTTCATTATTACCAAATAACATGTCAAATTTTCTTCTCAAATTAGCATTGTAGATTTCCATTTTTGCCTTAGCTGAAAGATAGCAAACATCCAAAGTTTCCATTTCAGAAATAGAGGTTGAACTAAGTTCCAAATGTTTCAATTTTGCTAGATACCCAACGCCTCTCAATTGATCGAAAGATTTGAAAGGATTTGAAGATATATCTAAGCTTTCGAGAGCAGACAAACTTCTCAAAGAGCTCGTGTCACACACCCAGTTACTTCGCATATTCAACTCTCTCACACGCGGAAGATTTAAATATGAAATATTTTCAATTTCATTGTAACTAGCGTCAAGTTTAACAAGAGAGGGAACATGACTTATATCTCTCAAAGCCCAAATAGAATTATGAGAAACATTCAAGTGCTTAAGTTTGCAATAATTCAAGCTCGAAATATCACTGATACGGTTGCTGTCAACATAAAGCACAAGAAGAGAGGGAATATTATTAAATCCATTCGTGGATGTAAGCTTGTTGTGCAGAAGATATAATGATTCCAATTTAGGAAACTCAGAGGAATCTAGGGTGATATCATGAATGCTGTTACTGCTTAAATCTAGACTGATTAGTTTCCATAAACCATGCAAATTATTGGCTTTGGTGATTGCAGGATTTTCAGATATTTCCAAAACCTCCAAGTTTTTCAAACTCTCCAAATTTGGAATCTCAGTTAAGCCATTTCCTTCTAATATCAAAGTTTTCAAGTTGGGCAATAACTCAAAGATTTCTTCACAAATTCCAGCTTCCCTAATAACAAGGCGTAATAAGCTATCGATTTGAATTAATTTGGAAGCGCAACGACCTATTTCCAATTTCTCTAAATTAGGAAAATAAAGCGAATTCAAGTTTGAAACCAGTCCTCCTTTCAGGAACCAAACCTCCAACTCTTCCAAATTTGGGAGCTTCCATCTAGAGCCATCAAAATTCCGTACAAAATCCACTAACTGGAACTTTTTCAATCGCAGAAAATTATACTTTAAGTGACCAGAATCACTATCTCTTTTATTTCTATCTGTGGGTTCAAGAAATGATAAGGATTCCAAAGAGCTAAGGACATTTGGTAGCATCTTCTCAGCAGCATTCGGAGGAATCTCCATTCTTTTAATCGGTGCCACAATACCAGGGATCACACTTGTGGTATGAATGAACTCTATTCCTTTGGCGGAATTGATAAAGTCAACACAACATATTACCTCGGCAGAAGTATAAATATCACCTGGTTCTTGGAAGAAATAAAATTCCCTCACGTATTTCAGAGCATTATTGATGGAATATATATCCTGAATCAGGTTCCTATTAAGAGCTATTATATCTGCCCACGAAATAATATCCTCGTCACAGCTGTCCAAATCCAAACTGTCAGGAACTAATTGTGGGTCTAAAACATAGAAAGGGAGGTTCTTGAGTTTATACTGTGATAGTTCAAGAAAGTCATCAACAATGGCGATTTTTTCGAACAAAACAGAGTCAATACATTCTAATAATGCTGACTGATTGTCATCAACCACAAAATTTCGTAATTGTACCAACCAACACTTCTGGCAATATTTGAAGATATGTCTTAGCAACTCTGGCGGGAAGTTGCGTAATTTTTCCATTATTTATTAGTTATGAAAATAAAAGGTGATAAGAGTAATAAAATTAGTTGGTTATAGGCTCTTCATTATTTGTCGTTCATGAACAGAAGAGATAACTATCGCTTTGATCAGTCTAAAATGTTATAATTCTGAAAATGCTCTGTTTGTTATGACTTACCCGACGATGATCCCCACTCAAAATATAAACTTTTCTCCATGAAAAATAGCAAGTTGACTCCATCTTATGGCCCTAACTATAATGGAAGCTTTGCTGACAAGATGACTTTGGTGTCATCTTATAATCTTGGTTCTAATAAGACTACATCAATATTATTCGCTAATGAATCCCATGCACACAGGTAATTAAATGTGTACCAGTGACACATACCATTGATATGGTAATTATTGGCAAATATGTATACACCATTACTATGGTATCTATTGTGGGGTATCAATATCCCATTGTGGTGGTATTTATTTTTTATAAAAATAAAACATTGGATCCGACTTGCTCTCCTATATATTTTATATCTGCATTATTATCATTATCATCGTTTAGGCTATTACTTTGCGGAAATTCGACCTAGTCATATGTGTTGTGCTAAAAAGAGTGTAGCAATTCTTATCTTTTTCAGAAAATTCTGCCTTTGATAGATATATTTCCATTTGTGCTTAAAATTATTGTTGCCATCAATAATATACTATTGAGATTATGTTCTAAATTTTTGTGTGACTGGATAAATGAAGTTTTATCATAGTAATCTGTAAAAGTATTTTATTAATTCTGCTGCAGCTTGAATCGAGACACGTTAGCTTTGGTGGCTCAGGGTTTTCATATATTTTATTCCTCCGACTGATAAATGAAATCAATACGACTTTTCACTTCATCAGAGGAATAGTTATCATATCCAATTTTCATAATTTCACTGACCAGCGGTTATTTGAAGATAACTCGTAACTATTCTTGTGTGGATAGGCTTACTTTTTTCATTATTAATTAGGTAAAAGAAACTATATTATCAAGTATAGTTGTCTCAGGATGCCCCAGCTTGCCCATCATCTACTGTTGAAATAAATATTCCTGGGTGGGTGACCTCTCCTGAAATAACATTTATGATGGTTCGATATTCTTAAACATCATCAGGAGCACCAGTGGGATATCTTGGCAACGGATATGTGAAATCTTCAAATACACTATAGCACGTAGAAGCTCCGTGCCTTAGCCCAGGCCTCCTGCACGCTAAGTAAATAATAGAATCCTTATTAATATAGTGTCCTTATCATGATTATCTCCCATTAAACCTGGTTTCACTAAGAGTAGAGTAATATTATTGGTCAAAGAAAGATCACATAAACAGCGAATATTGCGTTAATAATAAATACCATTTCATTGGTATACACTGATCAACTAACAAATACCGTAAAAATGATTACTCATATATTTATTTCTTTAATTTCTCTACTTGAAGGGTCCTGACTTCTGTAGCCTCCAATAAATATTGAGGAGGTCCAAGTAATCGAGAATCATAAATCAGTGGCAGATATTGTCTCACATTGTGTCCCGTCAGTGGCACCTTAGCTTCAAAAAACCAGCACCTATATCACACAAAGTATCTACAAAAGTGAGAGCCAAGAATCTCAGAATGGGCTTACATGATAATAAGAAACATAAAGCCTGGACTACAGACACTAAACTAGAAAAGACTTTGAAGACATTATCTAGGTATTTTCACTGCTTCACCATGCTGAGAAGAAAAAATAGCTTGTGAGCAATATATGGAAATATTTGATCATTTCGTAGTCAATTCTTCTGTATTTCTTAATATTTCCGAAATAATCGGGTGAGAGAGGATCATTATGCTAATGGATGATATTACCTTTGTTTCTTCTAGTGTTTTTTCAGGAATTGAAAAACCTTAAAAAGTAAGTTTCAATAACTGGTAAAAATAGAAGACCCTGTTTTTTTTTTTTTTTTTGGTTCAAAAGATACCTATTTTACTCCACCCTAAAAAACATTGAGGTAAAAGAAAAAAAATGTGGCATTACTTTGGCAGATATATATATAAGGCTTTTGACTTGTCAGTACTGACAGTCGAATTAGTAATGCTAGCCAGTATTGGAGCGAGACCTGCATGAAATGTTTAACCCTCTCTGCAGAAGATTTGCTACACCTCTTGCTGAGGAAAGTTTGTATTGTTTTGCGAAATTTGGCTGCATTGAGCATTTTTCAACATGAATTGAGTAAAGGATGAAGATGATGAATAAACAGCTGGTGGGAAGCAGCTGAAAACTAGAGACGAATTTCATGAACGTGATTTCTCTTTGCCAGGATGATTAATGTTTATTTGACAAATATTTTTGCTTCTTATTGTTGAAGAATTGCATTATAATAAATACGGCAACACCTTCCGCTGCTAGCTTTTTTTTTTTTAAGAACTTCTGTTTATTGGTCTATTTTAATTATTATTTCACACATATCAAATCAATTCACCGGCAAACTATCTGATTGGAGTTCTATCCAATCTTTTTCATGTCCATAAACTAATAAGGGGTGTAGTGCCGGAATTAAAATGCCGACTTTTAAATTTTCTTAAGTCCGGTATATTGATTATTGTCTCCTGATTTTTGAGCCAAAAACCCTTATTATTGCTAAAGCGAATTTTTTTAATTAATAATAAGCAATAATAGTAAAGAAAACTGTCGGAGTGTAACAGTACGGTGGTTCTTTAGACTATGGATCACAGCTCATTGACGAATGATGCTTGACCATAGTTATTAATACTCTATACATTTCTCCAATACAGTGTCAGTGGCTTACAATCACTGAGCAATTTATATGGATCTTACTATGTTTAGATTCTTCTGAATCTAGATATAAAAGGGCTTTCTTTTGTTATGAAAGGAACAATTAATTACTTAAAGTATAGAAGGAAAAGAACTCGCTCTGATTCGAAAACTATCTACTACAAGTAGACTAAATTTGTAATGGATACTTCATCTAATCCTTCCGCTTCAGCATCTAACAATGCTCAGCAACCCAATAGTTCTAGTACAACCATTACATCAGGACAAAAACAATGCTTGCAAAGAGGACACTAAAAAATTATTTAGTGCTTCTCCTGAACGTGTAGGGTATTAATCTGTTATGCGTGATTTTTATGCAGGACAACCGAATGGATATTTATTATCATAGAGTACTTAATGAATTACTTACATTATGTGTGCAGATGAATATAGATAATTAAGATTCGAATAGGAATTAGTGAATTATAGTAACGGGAAATCAAAAAATATAAAAGGAAAAGTCCCAGTGAAGGTGCAATAGTATGAATGTTGGTTGACAACCAACAACCAACAGATCAAAACAAAAAAAAAATCTTTAGAATAGAGGGGAAATGATGATGCAAAAAATAATAATTAAGACCCAAAAAATAAGGCCGAGTAGAAAGAAGAAAGAAGAACAGTCGAAAGAAAACTTTTCTTTCAGAAACCAGTGTAAAGGTGTAGAATAAGTGAATAATAAAATGTAAAGTCATAAAGGCATAAGAAACCTCATCAGCAAAAGATGAATGGAAAATAATATTGGAAAAGCAAAGAAATCACAAGCGTAACAAAGAAGTTGGATTGAAAGAAAATTGGGCCTAACCAACCCTTGTTATTTTTTTTGTCACTAGAATTGGAAATCTTCAATTGCAAAGAATCACGGAAATACTGGAAATCACATCACCCCAAAAATAAGATGATGATTTCCTGCTATCTCCATATAGAGAAAAAGAAAAGCATGCAAATGAGCAAAATGGAATGGATGACACTGATAAAAGTCAAATTTTCAGTAGACTGTTTATAGTTTTGGGATCAAATAACGGTGTTGACCAACGGCTGATTGGTGCACGCTCCAGAAGAACCCAAAAAACATGGCGAAAAATATAAACATCAACACCTTTGGCGAGGATGCAAAGGAGCATGAGACCGCTGAGCTGGCTTGTGTTGTCACAAATTCACTCATCACTTTGCCCATATTGGCGGCATCCACATTGGAGACAAAGCTGTTGATCCCAATATTAGAAGTGTTATTAGATGGAAGGTTAGAGGATGACAAAAAGGTGGTTTTGGATGATGAAGGAGATGAGAATAGAAGTGTAAGATAGCTAAACAACGACATCAAACCCAATGGTAACTCTAAAATGTTGAATGGGATGTGAGGAAATTGTTGTTTTTTGGCATTGTTCACTTTGGTGGAGTTAAAAACGGCATTAAGAGAAACAATAGCAGGAGTGGCGGCACGAGAAGACATTTTGGATAATAAGAATTGGATTATATTGCGATAGTGATAATAATATTAAAGGCAAAGAATAATATGGATTCTTTCTCAGAAATTTTATCTATTCTCTGTATAAGTTTTTTATTACAAGAAAGAGCAAACCAGCAAATCTGCAAAGAAAAAGCAAAACACAAAAACCTGTCACTTGAGGGCACTAATTTGTCAACAATTGGTAAACAAGCTGATTTACTTGGGAACAAATAAATCTATACAGTATAGAGAGGAATAGAGAAAAAAAGATCAGCACTACCACGGGATATAAACAAAAAGCATCTTGTTGGTCATATATATAAGGGAAAAAAAAATTAGCGTTTCCGGATGTGACGGGACGCTCTCTTCCTTTGTTTCTTGCATATCGCCGGCCATCCCGATTGGGTGAGCCATTTTCATGGGAGGGTGTACTAGTCGTACTTGTACACTTTTTGCTAACAACACCCCAATGTGCGAATAGCCATAAAACCATTACTTCTAACCATCATTTTCTTGCTTTCTATTTATTTTACCTATTCTATTTTATCTATATCTCCACTACTTTCGAGTGGAAGAGAGATCAATTCATTATTTATCAATTATTATATTTTACTACGTTGTTAACTTTATTAAGTTTTTGTTTGTATTAATCCAGTATTATCTTAAATCCGATATTCTTAGACTCTATCCGCCGCTACCACCGACCCGATAGGTCTTACCCTACTACAAGCCATAATCGCGCGAAGTCGACAATAACATGGGTTTATGGTCACATGACAACTTCAAAAGCTTTATTTTTTTTCTTCTTGCTCTTCTGGTTCTCCATCGCCTCACTTAGTGAACCGAAGCTGTGGATTAAAAGATGCTTCCAAAATTCAAAGTGGACTTGGAAGGTTCTGATTGGAGCTTGGTTATCACCTCCACTGGTCACCGGTTCTATCACAACAAGGTGACAAACCTGTCTGTTTGGAATTATCCCAATGATGATGTGGGAAGATTAGTCCATCAGTTGGACAGAAAAAAGATCCTTGTATTGATTGCCAAGGCCCGAGGTTTGAAGGTGTTCAATGAACTGCAAAATGAAGGAAAAAAAAAGAAAAAGGACGTTCCAAAGGAAGATGATGTAGAGAAAATTCTTACCCAGAAATCAGAAGAAGTAACCAGTGGTCCTAAGGGAGATAGTAACAAAGCGGTAACAAACCCTCAACCTGCTGCCAGTCCAGAAAAGGGAGAGAAACAGGAAACTCAAGAACGAATCGGCTGTCTCTCTGGATATGCGAGTTCTGATGATAGTGATGATAGCGACGATGATAATGATCAGGTTGATGATCAAGCTGAATTATCAACAAAAGATCAAGAAGCACAAGATGAGTCCTCCAGTGAGTACGAAACTGGGTCAGAATCTGAGAGTGATAGTGATGTAGAAAATGGTATCAATTTGGATGAACTTGATGATATCAGTGATAATGAAAACGAAGATGACATTAAGAGTCTCGATCCCTCAAAAATTCAGAGCTTCATTGAATTGTTACAGGAATTCCGATTGAACCCCTACAACGCATGGGAATCAGAATCTCAAAAAATTGTCGACGATCCGCGATTTGTTGAGATTGAATTAGACTCTCAAAGAAAAGAGATCTTTGATAAGTGGTGTACCACCACCTTGTCTGGTAAACATAATAAAGCATATACCACCGATAATAATACGCTGGGTAACAATGATGAGGAATCCCAGGAATCATTGGACTTCTTGGGATCACCTGAGGTACTGGTGAGCCTGGTAGTTCAGTATCTTCAGTTCTTAACG
Organism: Saccharomycopsis amapae; assembly: GCA_031125765.1. Classification (NCBI taxonomy): domain Eukaryota; kingdom Fungi; phylum Ascomycota; class Saccharomycetes; order Ascoideales; family Saccharomycopsidaceae; genus Saccharomycopsis; species Saccharomycopsis amapae. Next base: position 95,438 of record JASTVC010000024.1, read on the forward strand.
AGAAACTTCAATGCGAATAAACTTTACATTGATTTCAAGAGACGACATAGATCATCCCCAGGTTTCTCTGACGTCCCATTCACCGACAAGGACCGCGAAAGGCTTTATGTTGAGTTTTCTACTCTCAAGAAGAAACCTGTTGGCGAACGGCGGAAGCTCGTGAATAATTTCTTGATAAACTCGAAAATTTTGCGTGTGAGTATTAGCGAAATATCCAAAGACTCGAACCGTATGTCCAAAATATTGCAACTTTTTCATGACCAAGTAGTGGCAAAAATATCAAAATTAACAATTGATGAGGCTCGATGTGCTCTTGCGAATGCGGAACAAGTCCTCAAGATACCAGAATCTGTGAAAGAAGCTACGTTGTACCAAGCTTTACCCACTAAAGAAAGAATTTCCACGTTGTATGAAGTATACCTGGTGTTGGGAAATAACTAATGCTATCATAATCTCAATGAAGAAGTGTGTGACGAACCTTAATGAGTAACGAATTTTTATGAGCAATATAGATTTTTTAATTTTTCTCCTCAATGTGATGGTGCATGTGTAATAATGGGCCAGATCCTTATTTTATTTTGTTTGTTGTTTTTATTTTTTTTTAGAAGAGATCAGGTTTTAGCTATTGTTTTTTTACAACCTGCTTTATGATATTTGTGTTTTTGTGATGGATAGTTTGCACTTGACTAGCATTTCTCGATGACTAGCGTCAAATCAGTGAGTCAAAAAAAAAGTAAGATTTGGGCATATATATCGATTCATTAACAAGTATTAAGAACCAAATAGTACTTTATATGTGGCCTTGTATGTCCCTTTGGAACTATTGAGTCTTTCCTACAGTTATTATTCTTGCAAATACTAACTAACAAAATGGTGAGTTATGCGAAACATAGCTATCAACTTACCTATTGCTTGCCCTAATTTCAAAGCTTTCTCTCTAAGTAAATATTTTTTGCTCATATTTCTCAATATTGTGCGAGTTCGGTTATAATCTTTCGCCCTGATCTACTAGAAGTCTCCTTTTGTGTCACTTTCACTATTATTTTTGCATGTGCTACCTGCATGATGTGTTGCGGGCGTCCCCAACATGCATGAGCATCAGATTTGCTCATCGACAAGATCCCCGACGGCTTTCATTATTATTAAGTTGAGATATACTTGAATAATAGACAATTGTAAGTCAAAAAATTTTAATATTTGATAATTTACATCAAATTATAGTGATTTGCGACAAGTCTGAAGTAGTCTACCATGTACGAATGAAAGCTTTTTTCTCAATTCTTCCCATTCAACACATTTTTATAAAAAGTTACTTCTTCTACAGAACTTTTTGGTTTATCTGTTGGATTTATTTATGAAGGAAATTGTATTTAGTTATTTCAAAGTCAGGAATACAGCTGCTTTATTGCTTTCAAAATATTTTTAGAAATTGGAATGAAATCTTATTGCTATTTTGCTTTGAGAGCAATATTTGGATCTTAGAGCAAATTAAAGAATCTAACGGCATCCAAAAAATATATGTAAGAATATCTTTTTTACTAATTTCATTTCCTTTGTAAGATTTCTTTTCTTCCTTCATTGCCCTGGATCAATTAAGCATCATCCTAAAGAAAGCATATTATACCTGTAACAATATGTTCAACTTTAATACTTTTTGCTCCTCGGACGAAAAATCATCCTCTGGGACGATGTTTGCAAGAGATTGGGATTCAACAGAAAATGTAGATTATTTACAGTATTCAACTGATGCTTTAATAGAGGGCTTTCTTGCAGATCCTAGGCCAGCCAAATCGTTGAAAGCCGCCCAGAAAGATGACACTTTGACATCTCTTCCTCAAGATGAATCTTTGGAAGCTATTCCTCAAGCTGTGAATTTGCAAGATGAAGACCAAGAAATGGATTTGGGAGTAGATCAATCACTTCATGATCTTTTTGGAATCTCAGCTGAGGACCCATTACTTTCCAGTGAATTCCCTGTTTCCAATGTTGCTGATTTACCTCAAGACAACTCATCATTAGATGAGTTTCTAGCATCTTTACTTGCTTCACCAGAAGACTTGCAAATGCTTCAAGAAAATGATAACTCTGAGTCCTCAAATAATAACCAACGCTCATTGCCTTTTGGATATGATAGCCAAAATGATTTACTCGACAGTTTTGAAAATGATTTGGCCCAGTTACCACCTGAAGTCCAAGAAGCTTTAGTTTTGAATAGCATCTCCTCAGAGCCAGTCAAAAATGAAGACGTACCAATTGTTGATAGCTTTAATTGCCAGAAAGTTACCTGCTCAGCACCGGAACAAGGGGAAATGAACTTCCAAAACCAATCAGGCTCACCAGCAAAGAAGCATTCTAGATCCAGTAGTGATGGCAGCAGCAGTGGCTCAAGAAGTCGTCGCAATGCTTCTGAAAGTGATTTGGAAAAAATCCGTAATGCAGTTAGCGTTCAAGAGAATATCATTGCCAACATTGCCAGAGAGTATCATCACCAACACCCAGTTCCTGATGTGGTCCCAGGTTCTCCTAAAAGTGTTGAGCTCTATTCTAAATCTGAACCACAACGTTTCAAAGAAATCTGTTTAGGGCAATTCCCAGATGAATTCCTCGCAAAGTTCTTTTGTGAATACGATTTGCTTTACAGGGAGTACCAGTATGGTATTGCCCCTGGTGATTACTACGGCATGGTGGTTGCTCTTGAATTCGCTTTGAAGTGCGATAATTTGTTTTCCAAATTACAGTACACTCAAACCATTTGCCCCAATGGGAAAACGATATCTGAAGAGAGAAATGCCTTCTTTGATAAACACAGATATTTCAAAGGCACCAAGAAATGTGGTAAGCTTTACGTTTATGATAACATCTCAAGAGAAAAGCTTGCCAATATCCTTGGATTGGACCAAACAGTAGTGGCATCCATTGAATTGATCATCGAGGAAATCGCCAACAGATTGGATATCTTGATTAATGGTGAAAGAGTTTCTAGAGTCGTTACTCAGTTGATTTATCGTAATGGCGGGAAACCAACAAAGGAAACTTGGAACAAAAAACCAATCGAAGTGCAACAGAGACTTTATGCTGTTGTGAAAAGAGCATTGTGGAATAGTTTTGGATTCAAAGGTAAAGTGGTGGAACTTTTCGTGAAGAAAATTGCATGTACTGTTGCTCAAAACAATTTTAAAAGGTTGAATAAAGCTAAAGGGACAAGAAAAAATGCCCTCAATATAAATTATAGAAAGAATCTTGTCAAGGGAAAAGCCTCCAAGAACATGGACAGATTGGTTTATTAATTTTTTTACATGAATTCTATTTAGTCAATTTTCTCTCAATTCCTTTTTTTTTTCATTATGTTTATTATTTTTATTCTTATTATTGAATGTTATTTAATTCTCTCAGTTGTTTTATTATTTCTTGATTTTATTCAATTCGCACTATTTTTCCCGCTTCATGACCTAAATGATTAATGATTCCATCTCCGAATATAATATAAACTTTTTTTTATATATTATATATTATATATTGATAAACATGTAAATATTTACAAAAGAAATTCTTTTAAGAATTGGAAAAAATTTAAACTGTTGTTACATTAGTCTTAACTATTTACAAATGAATAACATTAAAAGACGCTTAGTGATTAGCAAAACCAATGTTTGATAGATCATTAGCTGGAAAAACTTCAAGAATGAGAAAGCATAATCTTCAAATGACATCACAAAGAAGGTCTTGTTTATCTACCCAAATTCAACAACAAAGAGTTGTTGGTACCTTGAGCTTCTTTGGCACCATTTGGCAAGTATGTGATATTTGGACTGCTGGCCAACGTTTCGGCAATTTCTTTACTGGCTTCAATTCTTCTAATCAATAACAAACCATCACCAGCCTTTTGCAAAGCCTTAGAGATGAAGTCAGCAGCTTCAGCTTCACCTTCGGCTCTGATGACAGCGGCTTGACGTTCTTGTTCGGCTTTTTCAACCAAAAACTTGGCTCTTTCGGCATCTTGTTGAGCAATTTGCTTCTGTTCAACAGCCTTGGTGAAATCGTTACCAAAAGTCATATGGGTGATACTGACATCTTCCAATCTGATGTGGAATTCTTGGGCTCTTTCACTGAGTTCTTGGCGAATACGAGAGGAGACAACTTCTCTTTGAGTAATCAATTCGGCAGCATCGAATTGGGCGACAATGGACTTAAGAACTTCGTTACTGATAGATGGCAAGACTCTTTCATCATAATCAAGCCCCAAGGATTGATAAATGGCTGGGATTTTTTCGACATCTGGACGGTGGAGAATACGCAAGGTCAAACTGACCATTTGCAAATCCTTGGAACCGGTGTTTGTGCTGATACTTCTAGGTCTAGTACGGATATTGAATTTGATTGGCTTTTCGAGCCATGGGATGAGAAAATGGGTACCTTCACCAACAACTTGACGCTTGATACCTTGAAGTCTGGAGAAAATAATCACACGCTCACCACCATTGACATCGTACATCGAATATGCGGCTGCAGTGGTGGCAATACCCACAGGAAGGGCAATCTTAGAAAGGATATTAGAGATTCTGTTCATTGTTTGATTACCGAATGGTTTACCTGTCCAAAATCACAAGATATGTCAGATTCACTTCCTCCTTATATCTTTGCTGCTTCTGCATTTTTTTTTTCTTACATTTCTTTGGCTTTTTTTTTTGCCACTAAAAATTTGCGACTATGCGCACGCATATCTGTAATTCTTCCAACATCCCCACGCAAATGGGCGGCCAAAGTTCTGTTTTTTGGTTGCAATGGATTGGTTTGTGGTTTTAGGCCGGTGGTGTTGGTAGTGAGTGAATAACAGATTCATTTGTGGTCAGTTTGGATACCAGGCATCCTATTTTTTTTTTCTTGTAACTTCATTGATATTTAATTAAAAGCCGGTTCTTCTGGTGTATTAATGGTTATCTATCTTGTTAAATTATTGATAGAACGTATTAAGAAGTAATTAGTTAGTCTCTGTCTGGGGATCACATCTCAGAAGTACTCAACGAACTCACCAGCGGTGATTCTACTCTAATATGCCATGCTCAATCTTCCAATCTGACAGAAATAAACCATCTGATTTTCATATTATGAAACAAATAAGAATAATATAATCTTTCCATCAATAAGTGTTCAATACCTGACATTATCCTAACTAACGACAATTCACGGTGGTTCTCATCGATGGGGTTATAAAAGGGGGTGACTATGGTTGGTAGCATGCACCCTGTATCTGAACCGACAAAACCAGAAAAAAATATCCAAAGTGAGCGCTTGAGGTTTTGAGATTTCTTAACAAGAATATCAATATATAACGGGAATATAGTAACCCCAATGAGTCCTAGCTGACAATATTAATGATGACGATCGATGATAATACAGAATACTTGAACGATATTATTCAAAAGGCGTTCCAGGGCAAAAATCGTCCATCGTCATCTCCAACATCAAGTCACAATCTTCATCCAACATCAGAAAAGAACCTTGAGAGTGATGATGATGATGATGATGATTCCGATGTCGAATTCGACGGAGGAACCCCCATTGATTGGGATGAGATTCTTTCGTCGAGACTATCTCACGTGGATTTTGATATAGTGGAGACCCAACTTGAGAAGCACAAGATTCTTGCCAAATTGATGAAGTTAGATGCCGACGACAGCCTTTCCTACGCCTTCACAACCGCCTGTGTGTTATGTGATAAATTGACAAAACCCGCAAATAATGACCATTTCAATCTCAGTCTTGATTTAACGTGCAATTTACTAGTTCTTCAGACATATGAATACCGCTCTTTGACCCCACAATTTGACACCGCTTTCAAGCTTGCAAGGATTGCCGAAGCAATTCTTGACTTACTTCAGTTAGGCAATGGCAACAAATCCGATGCTGAATGCGAAGCTACATGGTTGAAGAGAAGTGCAATATTAGGAGATGATGGTGGCTCAGTGGTTGAATGTTGCAAGAAGATTTTCTTGCAGCTGGTGATTGATCAAGTGAAAAAAGATAACCTGAAAAAAAAAGAGAGTGAATCATTTTTGAAATTTAATGATTCAGGATCATTTACAGATTTATTTGATGATGTGTATTCTCGTGCAGATATTGATGGAGAATCAGCATTCAATTCCTACAACCGTGCCCTATTTAATGGGTGCCAAATGTATGAAAAAGGTTTTTACGATTGGATGCCTTGGAACTTGGAGCCAATGAATGTGGAATTACTATGGAGCGTACTTGCAGTATCAACTTATTCAATGTATAAGATCTATCAACATTATCCTATGCCAAAGCTCTCATCATCGGTAAATGACATAGAAAATCAAGAAACCCCATTACATTACAATCCTTTTATGATTTTTTTTCTCAAGACCTGGAAAGTTCTTACAAAGGCAATTTCTCTCGGCTGTTTAATTGATAGGCTTGATGAGGAGGTTTATGGTCTTGGGACTCCTTGGCCCTTAAGGTGCTGTGTGAAAGGCGCGGCGGCAGTTCGATCTGTGCTTGCCACGATATTGAATAATGAAATTGATAAAAGGGTACATGATATATCACACGAATCTTTAAACAATTTCATGATGCCATTTGGACGTAAAGCTGGTCAAGGGGCATTAACAGAAGATATCAGGAAATATGTGTCGGCGTTGGTAGTCTTGGGGTATGATTTGAATCGGATTGGAGAAATGTTTTTGGACACAGAAACTCTGGATAGTTTGGATGATGATGTTCTTTACATGTTTGAGTATGAATTTTCCGACGATGATGAAGATGATAACGAGGAAGAAGATGAGGAGGATGAGGAGGGGGATGAAGGCGAAGAAGAGGAGGCCAAGCAAAAAGAGAATATTTCTCTAAAGGAAGATAGAGCTGAAGAATATTCCGGATACAGTAATCGGGGAAATGCCATCGGTAATAAGACAAAGGAAAGGGATACAGAGAAAATAGCGGATGATGGGAGTGATTATAATGATTATGCTGAAAATTCTGCCCAGAAGAGTATTTACGTAAAGAAGGAGTATACTGCAAGGTGTTATTGTATTTATGACGACCAAAGTGAAGATGAGAAGGAAGAAGACGATGATCATTTCCACAACCGAGAAAGCAGAGAATATGAACCTAATAATAATAAGAATGGTGAAAATAATGAAAGTACACCCGCAGAAACAACAGAAGAATCTGATGAAGTTGATGTTAAGGGAGTTGTAACTGGAGCCAAAAAATTTATTCCTGTCAAAAGTAGTAGTTTCCCTGATGCCTCTAAAATATTCAATGACATGCCGATAGGTGATAATATTTTCTTTAACACTGAGCGCGATTTACAGCAAATTTCCAAGTCTGAAATCACCAGCCATAGTGAATCAGATTTATCAGATGGTGATGATGACACCGATGAAGATAGCGAGGATAGTGATGAGGACTTCAGTGATGATGACTATGATTATGATATTTTCATCTCTTGGGAAGATTTGAAAAGCGCAATGATTGATATGTCCAAAGACCAGGTAAATATCTCATTGCAGAAAAAAGTAACTAGGTCTGTATCTGCTGTTGTAGCCTGTTATTATGAACATCAAATCGAAGCGAAAATGCGCCAAGACAATAGAATTTTCAATGGAAAATCAACGGATGCTGCTTCTAATTCTAATGGCACTCCTCCACAATCTGAAAATACGGACACAACCATAACCAGCGACATTGATACAGATACCACAATTTCAGGCTCATTGGGTAGTGTTGTTTCTGGTAGCAAGAACGGCTTTCAACAACCTTCTGCCACAGAAGCGTATGGTTCAATCGTTCCAAAGATTTCTGTGATTTACGAGTTTCTAAGCTCCACCAAAGGATTGCTCAATTCAATGTTAAGGTACAACTCAAATGCTACTTTGTCAATATTGGATGAACTATTGATGTGTAATGGATGGAGACAAAAGACCATTTGGATGATAGCCCATTGTGAAGCGAGTTATGGATTAGTAGATTATGTTCATAAATTAGTTATTGGAGGTATTGACCTGCCAAATTACACCACAGAGAAACCTGAAGCAGCTACATTATCATCCTTTTCAAATAACCATTCTACATCTCCATTCAGGTTTTCTCGTAATGGGAATAATCAGGTTTTTCTTTCTGGGCTAGAGCGCTCTTTTCTTCTACATGAGTTCTTCAGTATTGCTTCGGTAAGTTTATCTGAGATTACTAATTTATATAACTCTGTGAATGGAGCAAATAGCTTAACAGGAGGGGCAAATAATTTGAATAGTGATAATACGTCCTTTGCTGATATATTGGAGCGGTATAAGCTCGCCACCAAATCAGTCCATTGGATTTGCTCGATGCTAAAGTCTTTGCATGCTAAGAAGATTATTGATTTGGCTTGTTCTGAATATCAAGTTGTAATACAAGGTCTCTTGCTTCCATGGATTGGAAAATTGGAAGTTGCAAGAGGATTGTACTTTACTAGCAGAGGAGTTGAAGAAAAATCCCAGTCAAAAGGATATGATTCTAAATCCATAAAGAAGGATAAACCAGTAAACGAAATCGGTAGACAGAAAAGCAACAGTGCCAATAAGTCGCCAATCTCCAATATCAAGACAAATAATGATCAGAAGAGACAAGAGGTTAGAACCCATCCAACAAGCCGCGTTACTAGTATTTCCACGATAAGTGATAACTCTTTGTTTGATGCGCAGAACAACAGTGACTTGGCTACATCCATATCGAATCCAATTATTTCATCTGATGATGATGACGATGGTGATGTATCCCATGAAGTATTTTATGACCATTATATCAATATTATCAATGCAATTTTGCTAAAAGTCTCTGGGGAGGATGGGGAATATGGGGATGAAATGGCGTGGTTTAGTCATATTGGGGTATTTGGAAACCAGTGGGCCAGAGTTGATTGATACTTATTTTGATTTCTAACAAAATAATGCTTTGGGTCGAGGAAAGGATATCAATGAAACTTATGACATTTTTTTATATTTTTACGATTGCTTTTCCATTTGTTAATTTTTGATATATTCTGTTGATAAGCTAATTTTATTAATGCTATTAAATATATAATGATTTTAATGAACGATATTATATACAAACATTGGTGATAATACTTTTGTATGTTGTTCAATGTGGAGGGGCAATAATAATGAGACCGGGTAAATGTTGCAGCTGGGAAAAAGCTGAAATATTGAAAGGTTAACAAATCCAGACGCAAGGTAGTTATTTACGATATTCACCAAAACACATAATTTAATTCACCATGGGTTCAAGAAGATACGATAGTAGAACAACAATTTTCTCTCCGGAAGGGAGACTTTATCAGGTATGTTTTCATTCTTCATTTGTTGTTGGGTTATGTTGTTTTTTCATTGATTTATTTTTCTGCTGACTAGCTGATGGCAATTGCAGATATCGCGGATCAAGGTGGCGAACTCACCAATATTGGCCATGAAAGTGGCAAAAAGATATGGAAAATGGCGCACTTGAGACCCTAAGATATTGTGAATGTTACTTTCATACTAACTATCTAGGTTGAATATGCTCTTGAAGCCATCAGTCATGCTGGTACTTCGATCGGTGTGCTTTCCAACGAAGGTATCGTTCTTGCTGCCGAGAAAAAAGTGACTTCGAAATTGCTTGAGAAAGACTCGGCCGAAAAGATGTATGTCCTCAATGATCAATGTGTCACTGCGGTGGCTGGGCTCAATTCTGATGCCGGGATCTTGGTGAACACTGCTAGAGTGTACGCCCAACAATATCTTGCCCGTTACAACGAACCAGTGCCAATTGAAGTGTTGGTTCATCGTCTTTGTGACATCAAGCAAGGTTATACTCAGTATGGTGGGTTGAGACCTTTTGGCGTGTCGTTTATTTACGCTGGTTACGACGAACGTTACGGGTTCCAGTTATACACTTCTAACCCATCAGGTAACTATAGCGGTTGGAAAGCAACCAGTGTCGGTGCCAATAACTCTGCGGCCCAGACATTATTGAAGCAAGACTACAAGGAAGACATCAGCTTGAAAGAAGCCAAGGAATTGGTGTTGAAGGTGTTGAGTAAGACTATGGACAGTACAACATTGACTAAAGGCAAGATTGAACTTGCCACTGTGAGCAAGAAGAATGGTAAGATTGTCACCAAGATATGGAAACCTTCAGAGATTGATGCATTGTTAAAAGAAACTGGCATTGTCAAGGAAGAAAACGAGGAAAATGAGGAAACCAATTGATAAAACTTTATGAGGCTTGTAATTTCAATATACTTCTTGAAATAATAAATTAATGATTTTATTAAACTTACTGACTTTATCTAACTAATTTTTTTCTAATATATTTTCAATTTTTCAGGTTAACATTATTGAAGAAAGAAGGCTTTTTTCCATTATTATTTTTTGTTTAGTTTCCTTCTAAAGCACTTCCTTCTCATTCTTCTTCTCCTGACTGTAGTGTGCTGTCACACAAAAAGGGCTCAATTAGAATCCATTTTAACTATCATAGGGTTGGAAGCATCAGTGGAGCGCCTATTCATTCTTGATTTTCCAGTAATTATTCCCAGGCAACAGGAGCTGGATGAAAGGAGCCTTGACACTTTCCGGGTGAAGCACCCCTCATTAGCTTTATGCGTTTTCCCTTTTTGAAGTATCATCTTAAGTTTTATGCCTTTCATTATTTATCACCAAAATGACCCGAGTCTTCCTGCGTCCGCCATGATCAGTGAAAACAAAATCTCTCTAATTGCCGATGAAGTAACTGCTGCCAACAAATTAGTTGTTCAGTCCGACCATTTCAATAGTGAAACACTAAAGGGATTTTTTGCAATATTGCTGCAATCAGATACAAATTCATATGGCAAAGACAAATGAAAATGCTGTTAAGTCTCATCGTATTCATTTTACTCTTCCATTGCTTATTCCCTCATTTGCTACACCTGTCAATGCTATTACATATTCGTTGGTAGAAGATGCGGAATCGCAATCTTTGTGTAATATTTTGTCCAATTTGGGAAGAAGAATCCAAACTTTCAAAGATATTTCCTAATTTAATGCAATGATAAAAAAAATGTTAAACCAGCAATCCCAGTTAGGGCATGGAATTTGTTTATTGAGCGATGATGAGACAGCAATAGTTGTACAGCCTGTTGTTACTGATTTAAAGTCAAAAAAGTGAACCGAATATCATTGGAAAGAAGTTCAAAAAAGTAGTGGGGAAATGTACTTCAAAAGAAACTATGGATATAAAATCTAAATACAAAATTTGTTTCACGCGGCACTTGCTCCAGGATTACTTTACAAGCCATCATTGCAATTTTGGTGTTTCACAATATTTCACAAATGGAGTATTAACAAAAGGTTGAGGTTGAGCCAAACAGAGAAGAATAAGCAAATTCTGACAACTTAACATCCAAAAAAAATCTTCATATATAATCTGTCGTAAGTTTTTCCCGTTCACTTTTAAATTTATCGCTTATTGGTTTTTTACATGAAAATTGATAGGCGGTGATTGCAGATTGGTCTCCTGATAAAACTATTCGAAGAACAGTCCCAGATTTTCCCCAGAGTAATAAAGATATCTATCAGGTGCAGGCCACATGAAACTGAAAACTTCTGCTAAAGTTCAGGTGTTTATTGTTAATGTATCATGGATGTTTAATATAGCGGATATTATGAGAATCCCAAAGTAAAAATAGTTTTTCTTTTCTGATACATACTGGTATCATAGAGCATCTACAATTGTAGCATAAGTCAGGCTCAAGATATACTAGGTACTATATTTTCAAAGCCATGATCTTCCTGCTTATTATTCCAGTGTTTTTTTGATTTTAATCTTCCCCCAATATAATTTATAGAGTATTTATACATACGTAAGCAAAATTTATGTTACTTGATCCTATACTTCCAATGATAGATGGAACTCTAATACAAGAATCCGTCGATTTACGTGGGATCCAACCTTATATATATATATATCTATATATATGTGCACGCATGCATGCTTTGGACCGAGAGTATGGATAGGTTTTTTGTCCCCAAAGACGAATTGAGGAGAGTGGAAGTTGAGTTATATATCGCAGTATATATAGATAGGTTCTGGAAAAGTCCCAACTTATAGTACAAAAAATATCCGCATATATATATTTGCTATACATATGTGTGCACCTATAGGTGGATATCTTCCTTATTTGTCACGTGTATGAACAAAAAGAAAACAAAAAGTCTATTCACAAGATCAATAGGCATCATCAGTAAAGAGTTATATTCTACGATTGGAAGCGAATCAGTGAAAAAATGAAGCCATATATTACTACTGCGAACATTGCAGTAGGGTACACCGCCCCAAAGTTCCCCTCTCTTACCATGTCTTTCCTGACGGACGACGCGGCATCCGAATATCTTTTCTACTTCCAAGATATCTGGAAGTTCACTCTATGGTGGACCATGATAGTTTTCGGAGCAGTTTATTTGGCTTCTGGGGTGCTTGCTGCAGTTTGTCAACGGAGCGTTTTCACAGGGTTATTCATCATCATGTTCTACGTTGCTTGGGGAGAAGTGCAAGCAGTAGTCTCTGGATCAGTTGTTGGGTTACTATTGGCAGCAACGTACCGAACGGGTTCTTTGACAATGAATACCTGGATTCCGTTGATATGGGGGATAACCCAGATATTATACGTCGTGGTTCTGAGCTACTCTTCGACTTCTATAATCTTGTGAGCGAGAATCACGCCTAGCCAGGATGATCAATTATCTATGGTTAGGTGAATTTCTTCAACAACATTTTAATGAATTTTGAAACTTAGTATTTCAGCAAATTAAAGATTTGTGCATTTTGGGGACTCAAAGAGAGATACTGGGTAATAGCTTCGATTAAATGGGTCACGGTTTGTGAATTTTTGAAATTAAAATATCATTCGAGAACCAATGGGCCAACAGGAAATTGATATTATTTCAGAAGGACCTTCTAAATGAAGTTCGCCCTACAAGATCTTTTGACTGACTGACTCGTATTCCAGGGCGAGCTGTTCTCTTAACTCACAATTCAAGTTTAAGAACACGATTTCTGGTTTAGATACGCACTTTAATTTCTCAGTGATTTCTTACAATAATTGAAACACTAGAAAACGATTGGGCAGCCTGCAGATATCTTTGATCTATTTTTTATTAGAGAAAAACTCAATGCCTCTGTCTCAAATTGACGTAAAATTAAATAGCGATGGTAGATAATAATTATTCCCTTTCTGGCTCTATGGATGACCTTTATATATCTATCTTTACTTTCATTCATTTTATTAACTATAATAGTTTTGTTACCTACAAATAATCAAATCCCGATAAATTTTTGCGTTTTGATTCATCTGGTCTTAACAAATCAATTGTTATAGTATGCATTCTTGGCTACCATCATGAAAATAAGTGACATCTTCATCAGAATTTCAGGCTCGAAGTTTTCTGGAAAAATGGCTTAGAAGAAATGATTTTTTGAACTTATATATCTAATTGATCATACTACCTACAGTCAATAAATGGTTTTCACTTTTGTAAGGAAAGTGACTCGTCGGAAAGTAAGGAAATCCAAGCACGGCAATGATAAAATTTTCATTCCTACAACTATAAATTATAAAATTTTCACTTTAAAGTTAACAATTAAATATAATTCACTCGTTAATTGTCTGTCTGTGTTAGTGTGGCATGGACATCCTAAGAAAACTCCCTTTGGAATTACTTCCAAATGTCTTCAAATACTGCAGCAAACTCTGGTTGTTGCAGTTACAGCATTTGGTCATGGATAATGGCCATTTGTTGTTACTAGAGCTTTTTAATGCCACTTTACTTGAAAGGATTTTTATTATACCATCAAAAACATTCCATATTGCTAAATTTAAATTCAAGAATCTTGCCTTCAGTGTGGAAAACCGAAGACTGCTCCTGTGCAATTTGTTCCTCAAAAATGATGTCCACACAGTAGCATCTGGAGAAGTAGTGGTCAGTTACAAAGAGCTCTTGCAAGATGAAGGCACAAGGGAACATTTCAAAGAGATATATTTTTTAATAGACGGACGCGGTGGTATTTCTCCTGAGTTAGAAAGTTGTATTAAGCTTGTTAATTCCGCTAGAAATTTAGAGTCTATTAAAGCTGAAATGCCATTACCAGGCATCACCAAAAGAGTTACACAAATGGAAATTTCCTTGGAAGCCACTAAAAAAATGCTATCAAAGAGCATTAGGTCCTTAGAATATTTAGGAGTATTTGGATTAGCAATCCTTCGAGAAGAGGATTGTTTTTTTCACTCAAATTATGATCTTACCAAATTAAAGCGTTTGAAATTGGAAAGCTGCGTGCTAAATTTTGATGGTGCCAATTGGAATCTTCCAAATTTAGAAGAGTTGAAAATTTTTATTAGGGATGGATTGGTTTCAAACATGAGTTCATATCATTTCCCAAGACTAGAGAAATTAAAATTGGAATACTGTGAGATTAGACCCATTGAAATCAATACTTTATCGTACCTTGAATTGTGTAATGTGAGAATTAATGAAAGAATTCTTAGTTTTCAGTGTATGCATAATTTGCAAAGTCTCAAACTACGAATGTCTTTCTTCACAGAGCTTCCACATTTAGAATTTTTAACCAAACTACTGTCTTTAGAAATCTCGGATAATTTTAACATCGATAGAATCAGAAATTTAGGCAATTTATCGACACTCACTAGCCTCGATTTATCAAATAATGGAATCAATGATTTCCTGATGATTTTTTTGAGGCTTTCTGGGTTGTTGGAATTGAACCTTTCTCGAAACTCTTTCTCCAGTTTCTTTTCGTTGATAGATTTTCCATCCCTCATTAAACTTGATCTCAGCAGCAACCGTCTTCAACCTGTCCCCAGATTGAATTGTCCCAAACTTGAAGTATTGAATCTTTCTGCAAACTATCTCGAATCTGTACATCGGATAAATACTCTCCCATCTCTTGTCAAACTTGACATCAGTAGAAACAAAATCATAGATATTTCTGACTTAGTTCTTCCTAATCTCGAATGTTTATTCATATGCAGGAATCCTGTGCTTGATTTGAAACCTTTGGGAAATTTGAAAACTCTCGAATACTTAGATTTAAAGCAAATACCCATCAGAGGTTTAGAACACTTGAAGTTTGTCGGGGAATTGAAAAAATTACAACGCCTTGTGCTTTTGGAGAATGATATTGAAGAAATAGAAAATTTCAAAATTTTCCTAACGCCATGTGCAGATAATATTGAAAAGTACAACCTCATCCTAAAAAGAAATTCGACACGGTGTTTGGTGAAAATATGAATTTGGCCATCACATGCCATCTTGGAGAGGGCTCCAAACATTATTTGCTCAGCAAACTCTTGGAAGGGTTTAATTATGGGTCCATTTTGACAATTTCCGAAGAAGTTGAAAGAGAAAATTACTTTAGTACTCGAATTTTGCGTTAAGCTGGAGTCTATAGTTCGATAAATGTAATGGTTTATTTTAGCTAGTACTATATAAAAAGAAGGTTTTTTATTAATCATAAGATTGTTTTAAATACATTGTTTTATTTTCATGTATTTTCATTTATTTTCATTTATTTTCAAAATATATATATTTTTTTTTTGAGAGTATCAAACACTTTTTTCATTATAATTAAATCATAAAGAGCAAGAGCCTTTTCTTAAGGAACATAAAATGGAAACATTATCCAGGAAGCTCTCCCCATCATGAAAGTTCCACAAAAGACTAGGTAAATTGGAAGCAGCAGTTACAGAAGAAATAATGCCAAAGATATCATAATGATAATAATAATAATAATAATAATAGTAAAATATAATCTTCAGAGCAACGACTATAATATTTATTAGTAGAGATCTAATGATCTGGTTCCTAGTATAAAACCTGGAGACCCAGTTGTAAGATCCCGGAAAAGCAGCACTAGAGCACATGGCGGCTCAAAGAATTAAATTTCGTAAATGTACTGCAAATTACAACACGGAAAAAAGTCTTTCAACTATGGTACAGAAAATCATATAAAGTACCCTTAAGTTTGGTGATGGACAAATTTAACTATTGGAGCTTGCACTTTACTTATTACTACCTTTCAAAAAATTACTTAGTTGAGTGTATATGATAAATAATGGAAAAATTAGCCGAATTCCCACTAGAATTGTGGTCAAAAATCTTTAAATACTGTGAAAAACGTTGGTTAGCAGAATCACGAAATTTAGTTGTTGATGATTCAGGATCACCGTTCTTCGAATTTATTGATTCAGTGCTATTTGATAGAATTAAGATCTCAGGCCACTAAGTGCCTGAAGGACGTGGGTATATATTGAGGAAACTTTCATTCTATGTGGCAAACATTAAGATGTATTGTAATGGTATTGATCTGAACCCTTATGCAGAAAAGAAAACTATAGGTAATGATAAAGCATTTCTTGATATCAAATTTCTTGACGTGGAACCCAAAGAAGGGGTTTATAACGTGAATCATTTCTGGAAACATCTAAAAGAGCTTCATTTTGTTCTGAATCAAGACGAGTCTCCTGATCCTTCTACAGTAGAAAATTGTCTCAAGTTTATGAATTCTGCTAGAAGGGTGAGATTCTTTACGTCAATAGCTTTGCCGAGAATTACCCGAAAACTTGAAGAAATGGAGATTCGCTAAAATTTTGTGCATAAAATTTTCCCAAGCACGATAGGTTCTTTGGAATCTTTGACAGTAGTTGACCCCAAACCAGTTAGACCATCTGATGATATTTTTTCTGATTCGAATTTCAATCTTTCCCATCTAAAGAAGCTGGCATTATTGTATTGCCTAAAAAAATTTGATGGTTGTAATTGGGATCTTCCAAATTCTCAGGAGTTGGAAATCTTTGAAGTGTTTGAAGAACCAGTTTCAAATATGAATTCTCATTATTTCCCGAAACTAGAGAGATTGGGATTAAGCTATTGTAAAATTAAGCCAATTGAAATGGATAATTTATTGTACCTTAAGACATTTCTTGTGATTGTCGATGAAACAAATTCTGATCTTCATTTGGTGTACAATTTGAAAGAAATGACATTTGAAAGTGTCAACTTACAAACTTCCGATTTTTTACAAGCCAGAAATATTCTTTTTGGCAATGATTTGCAGCATTTGTGCAGGCTAAAGAGTGTTAACTTATCACACAACGCAATCTCAACAATTCCTATAAACTTTTCTGAAGTCAGAGAATTGAGTCTTTCACATAACATAATTGATAACTGGGAGAATTTCAATAATATTCCCTCACTTATCAAACTTAATATCAGCCTGAACTCTATTAGATATATTCCTAGTCTAAACTATTCCAAGCTCGCAGTATTGAATTTGTCGGGTAATAAGATCGAGTATTTGTACGAGCTCCTGGGAATTCCAAACCTTGTTGAACTTGATCTTCGTAGAGTCCAAACTAGAGATGATTATTATTACGATTTGTGGTACTTGAATCTTCTGAAGCTCCAAAAATCTGGTTTTCGGGACTTAAATCTTCTGAAACTCCAAAAATTGACCTTGGGTGACTTTTGGTTAGCCTTATTGTGCCTCTTCGAGCAAATTTTCAACTCTGGAGTATTTAAGCTTAAATGAAGCAAAAATTATGCTGATTAGAAACTTGACATTCATTAAACATTTCAAAAAGCTCAAATACTTTAATATTTCCAACATTCGAAGTCTTGCATGCTCAGTGAAAAAATCCTGGGAACCTGAAACGTTTTTTTTTATGATTGAACTGATTTTTGAATGGTTAACCATACATAGTAGCTCCAACTGATTTATGTTCCTTATGTAATAGAAGGTGAAATTAGCAAAACTACCGCCGTATGAAGAGCGGGGGCTTATCGTAACTCTACATAATTTTTGAGAATAATCCATCAATTGGCGTCTATCGGATAAATATTGTTCAGCTGGGGAGATGTCAAGACTCGGAATATTGATTTTTATGATTCCGGTAACCGAATGTCAGATACCTGCATGTTGGCCCAACATGCATGAAAATTCATATAATATGATCTGGAATCTCTTTTTTTTTTAACCGACATTATTAATTTTAAATATACAGTATCTGCGATCTTATTATTACCCAGCACCAATGCATACAACACTTCCTAATATGCCTTGAATTCTGGCTCTAGATCACAGCAGAAGGCTAAAAAAAAATCGCGCACCTGTGTGTCTGTGCGAAAGGGCTCGTAGTATTGTGGGCAATGCCTATTACCCGCCCTAAATGGGGCACCATCCTCTCTCGCTGTAGCAAATGGGAACTTATGATCCGCCACTAGGTAGCATCATTATCATCATCATCACCAGCTGCTTCTTACCAAAGCTATTTGAGAACAATTTACAGGTATCAATAGATCGTAATAATACCAAAACCAAAAAATGTCCAAGGCCCTCATCAACCGTTCTCTCACCACCGTGAAAACCGAGCTCGAGTTTCTTCTTGATTCTGACGTGATCACTCAATCGTTTTATGACAGTGTGGTGAAATCTTTGCCAGCAAAGTATCAAGACGGTACACCACCCGCCACTCTTCAAGGCTCCAGTGCCAGCGCCGTCACCGATACTGCCAATAGAGCTTCGGTTCCTACTTCGAATGCTCCTTCTCCTGCTCCTCCAAGCTACGCTTCGTCTGCTGGTCCTGAGGAATGGGTCGAGGCGCTTTATGATTATGCTGCCCAACAGCCGGAAGATCTTCCGCTTCATACCGGAGACCGTATCAAGGTGACTGACAAGCCAAATCCAAACTGGAGCAAAGGGGTGTGTAATGGACGCACTGGGATGTTCCCATCGAACTATTGTAAACCTTCGTCTGCTCCTGATGAGAAACACCGTGGTGCTGATGAGAAATACCAATACAGTCAACCACAATACAGCCAACCACAATACAGCCAACCACAATATCAACCACAGTATCAGCCACCACCACCACAACAATACAGTCCATCTCCTTTCCCTCCTGCTTCTACAAACTATTACCAACAACCTCAACAACAACAAGTCCAAGAACAACCTCAGCAACAACAGCCACAAGGTGATGGTATGGCAAAGAAGTTTGGTAAGAAGTTGGGTAATGCTGCCATTTTCGGTGCTGGGGCGACCATTGGTTCTGATCTCATCAATTCCATCTTCTAGTTTGGCTTTCAATCATTCTGGCGATTACTACAACAAATATTATGGGTTTTTTTTTGCTGTGATGTTGCATGGCTATTGTATTTACTAACCATATAATAATTTACTAGAAATCAAACATTTCGTCGTTTTTTTGTTCTTTGTGTTTTTGTTCTTACGTACATAAATGTTATCTGAATCATATCTTATATTAATTTTACAGTTCTTCGTGATTTTTTATTTTTCTCGAGCTTTTGGGTTATTTTTTTTTTTTTTTTTGCAATTTTAAGATATTAAACTGTATCATGTATGATTTAATAATATAGCGATGAAGAACCATCTATTTTGTAAGGCTATATAGTATAAGGATGAGGGTCTATCCTATAAGTTTCTCTTCTTTCTAGCGTTCAATTTCCTTTGTTGAAAACCAGTTACAACTCATAAACGATGAAAATCTCTAATGTATTTGTATTATAATCCCAATATATATTATGTAATTTACTCCAAATAACGGCTGTAGCTTCTCCACATTTTCTCAACCACCATAATCTTCAATTTACTATCGAATTGGCTGCTGCTCAAATCACTAATATCAACGTCGACGTATTTTTTCACGTTTCTCGGAATGATCTTGTCCAAATTATATTGCAACAACAACACTTCAATCGCCATTTCCCCAATTGAATAATAATCTTCAGCCCCTTTCTCCTCCTGGGTATCCAAAATCAAAAGTCTTTCCAATTGATTCAAATTCTGTCTCAGAGCCTCGCGGTATTTTCCCTTATTTGGCGACCAAATCCCTCTCCAGCCTCTTTTAGCCACTTCTCTACAAGTTCCAAGAAACCAAATCAACACGAGTCCTGCAGGAAGCACTGCAATACATTCAAACACAAGTTCTTGGCTCTTGAGAAGCTTATCAATGCCGCTGATCACAAGATCTCCATCCACTTTGACTTTCTGCACCTGAATGAGCAACGATTGTAAAAGATCACCAGCAACAAGACTACGGATTGGACTAGCGATTTGTTGCTCGTAGTCCACCATAAATGGGGTCAAGTCGCCATCATGGACATTTTGCTTGATGATCGCCATTTGCTCGGTAGAAATCCCCCCATTGGTTTTGGCAAGGTACCCCACAATCATCCGCTCAAGCGATTCGATATCACTGGTCAATGATTTCTTACCAGTGATGGAAATCTGCGATGAATCATCATGACGGACGGTGGCAATGATATTGAGAACCGGAGCCGCAACCCAGTTTTCATAAAATTTCACAAGGGTTTGCAACAAGTTCTCATGAATCCAATTAGCAATGTCATAACGTGATTGGAAAACTTGGATGGCAGAAGATGGCCCATAAAGCAAGGCAAACCCAATAAGCGGCCAATGAGAAGTTATTGATTGAGGAGCTGCAAGGGCATTGATTCTTTTGGAGAAATTGGTGCGGAAAGTAGGAATGGCGTGAGAAAGTGCTCCAAAATCCAAAGAACCGGCACTTTTAGCTGCAGTTTCATAATTGGAGATTTTCTCGAGATCGTCATTGGCAAGAATGTACTGAAGTTTAAGAATTGATTCTTGATTCACGGCAGATGATTCGGTCTTGGTATTGTAATCCTCTGGGAATTCTTTGATCAACGCTCCCAATTTTTCGATGTTTTGGTACTTCAATTCTTCAAGCTTTGTGACCTTGGTGTTGAAGTATCCATCAACAAGGGCAACAGGATATTCAAATAAACTATAAAACCAATCTGCATAGTTCTTTGCCACATGGAACACCAATTTGAAAGGTTGTAGAATTATTGAGACAGGATTTCTACTACTGCTACTATCTATCTTAGATTTCCCAAAAGCAGAAATGCCCACAACTCCAACTCCTTGATAGCCTCTTAAACCAGTAGCCAAAACATTGTAAGGTAGCTTACTGACAGTGTTAACATTACTCCAAAAAGATTTCGCAGTGATACGGGCCAATTTCGCGGCGTTGGAGGTGGTGATATATGATCCAGATTGGTCTTGAGATACGATACCTTTAGCTTCGCTCCAAACTCCAAAGGCAAAATCACTGGCCACCCCCGGCAAAATTCTGAGCATATGATAAAGTTTGCGAAAATACCATTGATCATCTTGTAAGTCTTGATAGTAGGATAAATGAGAGATGATCTCAAAGTTTGCGGTAAGAAGAGCATCGGCAATTTTTTGGTAATGACAATAAATCAAATATGATACAAGTAAAGTCTCAAGGGTCAAGATATCGTGGAGTTCCTCGACAATCGTTTGGGGAAAGTTTCCATTAGTTGATTTCACTTTATTTAATGATTCTGTTAATTTTTCCGCTACCGATCCGTTTTTAAAGATCTGTGAAATGGTATAAGTGTCAATATCATTCGCTGAGGAGATGGAATCAGAAAATGAGACATTGTTGGATCCGGTGCTTGTAGGATAACTAATATAGTTGGCTACATGTTTCTTGGATCTCTTCTTCTCCTTCTTCTTCGACGATTTGGCTTTTCTTTTGCCATCTAGTTTCTTGAAAACCTCAATGAAAGCATATTTTAAAACGGCAGCATCTTCAATAATTCTGGCATAGTCTGTGAACCCTTCGCCAATGGCACTGGCATTGGACTCGTCGGCAACGTACTCTTCAATAAGGAGATGCGAATTGAATTGGGGGTTGCGCTCATATATCCCAATGAGAAGCTCCTGGGCATGAGCATCAAGGCCTCTCACGCGAGAAGCAAATGAGATCTTCAACGATGGTCCCATCTTGTTCAATTGTTGATGGGAGTAAGATAAATAAAATCTAGCGATTGGGTAATAAAGAAAGATATAAAGATTTTTGTTGTGGGATGAGCATCGGGGCCGCCAACCAAAGAAAAAAAAAAAGAAAAATTCTCTAGGAGGAGAGTTATAACATGTAACTGTTTTCATATAATTATACTATTAGACAGCAAAAGAAGTAGAGAGGAAAGATTTGAAGGGTTCGATGGCGGAAAGGAAGATCCCAATTACGATAGTGGGGAACCGTGCCCTTGTATTTGATTTGCCAGATATTAAGATCTTGCGTGAAGAGTACCATGTCCTCGGGGTATTATCGGGTACTTTACCAGTGGCCCCACAACAATCGATTTTTCTAAGTGTTCCGCTTCAATTATCAATAGAGGAAGTATTGTATCTTGTGGCGATGGGGCGTGCTTACTTGATCCATGAAAAGCAAGTGACACATCAATTGTTTGAGACTTGGACTGACGAGGATACGGAGAAGTATTTGAATAAATTATGGGAGGGTCATAAGAAGGATATCAAGCAGAAGCAGCGAGAAATTTTTGAGAAAAGACACTTTTTCTTGGAAAAGACTAAGAAAAAGCAGCAGCAGCGCAATAAGCAGAAAACTGACGGTTTGGAAAGTGATATTGGGAACTCAACTGGAAACGAAGAAAGAAACTCAAGCGATGATTCATTGGCAGAAGAATCACGAAAAGAAATCGAAGTGGACTCATCCAATATCAATTTGATTTTCTACAAAACTGAAGACAGTTCGCGCGGGTTGCCAAATTACGATTGGATCGTGGAGATCATTCAACATTCAGATACTTTCCAGCGACGCATGTTGTTTGCGTATATCAAAAACTACTTCATCAATAAGTATAATGGTGTGGTTGATGTTGCTCGCCTTGAAATTGATAAATCGATTTACGATACCATTGACAATGCCGTGGCGGTGGGGACTACCGGAGTTGATTTGACGAATTTGCGCCTTCGTTGCGATCGGCTCATCAGCAGTGTGAGGTTTATTCAATCGATTCATTCACGGACAGAGACTTCTCAGTACTACGTATCTCCCGGGTTAAAATTTGGGTCAAAATTTGTTGTGTATCCTGGCGATCCATTACGATACCATTCGCACCACATTGTGAATTTTTTCAACTGGAATGAGGAAATAGATTTGATGCGATTTGTTAATGGTGGGAGATTGGCAGTGGGAGTGAAGAAGTTGTGGGTTGTAAGTGGGATAAAACCAAAAGAGAAGATAAAGGATTCTGAGAGCATAAGCACCGCCAGTGCAACAGAGGAAATTGGCAGATTTATCGATGAATTGTTTAATGACAATGGAGATGAGGAGGTTGTGAATTTTTCTGTAGAATGGGCAGGATTTGGTTGATAATTGATTTGAAATGCTGTGAAACTTGGTGCTTTTGAAAGATCTTGAGGATCGGGAGATGATATCTATGTCAGTAGTAGTATTGTCTTAGCGATATGCTTCATTTATTCTTCCTCCTCTTTATATGTTTAACAAATGGATCTTCTAAAAGTGATTATTATTCTTTATCCAGCAGTGGTGTGCGTAGGAATTATTTTCGGTGGACTGCTGTTATAACCGCTGTAGATGAGCCCGTCCTATAACCTCCTTCCTTGCGAAATATTCATATCAGGCGACTCTTTCCTCCATGAAATTTGTTGTCTAGGAGTAGGATTGATCAGTGTCGTTTTGTGGTGTTTAGTGATGCCAGATACAAGGCCCAAATCCAGTATCAAAAGATACTCCTCGATAATTATAACATCGGATATGGGATATCGCAAGGTTTACCACCCAATTCGCTTCTGTCATTCCTAAGTCTTCTTTGTAGTATTATTCTCACAGGCATGAGAAAAACTCCCTTCAATAACTTGGGAGGTGAATATGGATTAAAAAATCAGAAAACAAAACAGAGGAAAAGACTAGGTTAGTTCTGTGTTACTGGTTCTATCGAGCCGTAATGAGTCCTAGGGGTGGTTTTTGGTGGACTTTTTCTCAACATTTTTGTTTTCTGAGTTGTTTTTTTTTGAATCCAAATGGGGCCCCAAAGATCTTTGGCCTTTCTGGGAGCATAGTTACCATCTTTGGCGATTGATCTAATCTCGGTAAGTATGTGTTTGAGTTTGCCAATACAAAAAATATGAAGAGACCCCGAGCTTTTTGTTGGCGATCTTGGCAAGCACCAACTGGGGTGGTTTTTATCTGATGGAGTAGCGAGAAAAGGAGTATTTCATGGGATAGTATATATTTTAATGAGCTGAAGGGTCCAGGCTTTATATTACGAGTGTAATAAGGAAGTATTTATTTGAAGAAAGTGGGGATATTCTATTTGACTGATTATTATTATTATTATCATCATCACCTTTCAATGAGGTATCGGACATTTTTCATTTTTTTTTACTACAAATTGGGATCTCTGTCAAACTAGGGTTGCTATATGATACAATAAGAACACCAACGCACACAGAATAAAAAGCATTTGAACATTTATCCCGATAGAAATACAATATATAAAATAAGGGATAAAAAAAGAAAAAGAAAGGGAAGTACTCGTAATAGTTATTGTAATGGAGGCTCCCACCCGGCTGCAGAAACATTTCTCTGGAAAAAAACGTTTTGTGACTCTTTTGGGAATCAACGAAAAGTTTGGGAGAGCACCACATGAATTGGTATGATCGCCTGTCCACACACATAATGTGTATAAATACCGTCGCTTCTCTCTCCCCAATGTGTTCTTTTCAAAATCAAAGTATATGAATAGCTGGCCTGGGGCACCACCTTGTCTTCGATCCTCGTTTTACCTTGCGAGAGCACTGTTATTATCATTATTATTAGCCCAATAATATGTCAAACCCATCGGAAAAATTTGACTTGGAAAGTCAGCAACAACGGCAGAAACAGCATCGCCATTACTACAGGATCAGAGAAAACATCCTCTTGGTCACCGTGATATCCTCGCTACTATTCATTGGCACAATATTATTCGACCCATACTGTGTTTTGCCCAAACGCAAGTCTATTGTCACTTCACTTATCACAAATGCAGACCCACTATCCATGGTTAGCACCAGTGCCATCAACAATAACTATATCGACGATGACGAGTTTGCGGCTATTGTCATTGAAATAATTAAGATTGGGAATATCAAAAGCACCAGGGACGACGTTGCTCCAGAAGAGGAAGAAATAGCGCTTTCTCTGGACACTGGTGGTGCCACCGGGAGAATAAATGATGTGTACAATGATTTCCTCGACTACTGATAGATAGCCTCATTTGAGTGGGGTTTGCCTATATATATCTTTTTTTTTTTTGAGTTTTCTTGAAGGTATAGACTTTTCCAGCAACTATAATTGGATAATTTGACTTCCGCGGGTTCAAAACTAGAAGGATCTGCCCATTTTGTTGCTGTTGCTATTACTGTTAATATTATTTCTTAGTTAGGGGGTTTTTGGGTTTAATTTAATTTTTTGGCATGCTCTTTATTTTAATTAACAGGGTTTAATAATAAAAACTCTATCGTTTTTTAGTGTCTGTAGGTTTTCTTCCACTGGTAGATTTATTTTATAATACTCCATCTAATATACTGTCTAGAATTTGAGAGAACATCTCATTGCTTACATGATACAGTGTACCAATATTCATAATTCTTACGTAATCTCTTACGTAATAACACAAAAAAAACATTGTCAATGAAAAAACAAAAACAAAAACAAAAACAAAATCTGTCATTTTAGTTAAAATTGAAAATTTGGTCAATTTGATACTTTCATATTCTAAGCATTTACCTATCATTTAATCATTTGCAAAGATGACTCGTGCCACTAATGCTGCCTTGACCTTCTTTGTGGTATTCACCATTTACACTGCCTTGTTGACTGGAACCATCCCAACCCCAGAACCAATCTTCTCCCAAATAATCCCATTGGTAAGTGTTACTTGATCATTAGACGATTTTCCACTTTAAAAAGAATGATTTGATATGTGAAAATGCTGTTGTAGAATCATTTGCAGAACAAAAAAAAATATTCTTTTTTTATTTTTTTTTTTTGAATGTTAGAGAAATGGTTTGTGCATTGCTAGAAATGTTCCACGTTTATGATGTGCAATGTCTTTTCAAATAAAGGAACCAAAAGATCTTAGGTTTATCATCCTCATTCAATTGTTCGTTCTGTTTAATCGCTTGGATAATATACTAATTCAAACTTTCTTTTAGTTGCCATGGTGGGCTCTTATTTCATTTGGTGCTTACTCTCTTGGTACTTTGGGTTACGACGTGATCACTTTCAAGGACAAGGAAGATAAGTACAAGGAATTGGTCGAACAAATTGGCGAAGCCAAGACTTTCCTCAAGAAGAACTCTGTTGATGTTGAGTAGTTCCAAAAGAAAACAAAATATTCTGAAAAACTGATTGTTTGGATATGCAATCAAATGAAGCTTATATAAATAATAGCATTTCTTGATGGCCAGGAGCTAGCTTTTGATCATGTTGATGTGCAAGTTGTGTAATTTGTAAAATGGCATTGTGATCAAGAACTACGTCGAAACCAACAGAATTCTTCAATATCTTCTTGACATTATCTTTTTTGCCCAATTTGCAACGAGGTAACAATCCATTGTCAGACCAGTACTTTTTTCATCATCACTAATCTCATTGCTATTATTATTATTATCATCATTATTATTTTGACTTGGTTTCATTTTCGTCTCTCTGTCACTCATAGTTTTGTCAAACCTCTTTATTGTATTTTTATCCATTGATTTTATTGTACATTTTTGATGTTCTGTAGGAATTCAAACCCTAAACAATCAATGGTCTTTCATAATGCCATCTATTACACTTCAAGATATCAATAATCACTGGTGGTGATAACTGATGCATTGACAATTAATTCTTTGGTGTTTACAAGTTAAAGGCATTTTCTTGTTTTTGTTTTTCCGCCCCTCGTGCATTCGTATAGAATAAACGAGAAGATTTTATTTATTATGAGTGAAAAAAAAAGGAAAATCACCACTGATCCTTCTCTTAGATTCTTCATTTTCTCCTGATTTATCCCAAACCACTACACAATGAAGCTCCTCTTCTACTTGGGTGTCGCCCCGCTCGCTCTCTTCTACATTGCCAACCTCTTGTTCACCACCTGGCTTCCTTCGAACTTCATCTTTGACCATGCTGAAGTCCAACTGATCTGTCAACAAGTTCTCGCTAAGCACTCTGGTCTCAACACCACCACTTTTGAACTCTTCCAAGACGTCCGTGACGAACTTGCTGCCGTTTACGGTTCACAATACATCAATGATTTGAACCACGACGAATGGGTGTTCAACAACGCCGGCGGGGCCATGGGGACCATGTTCATTCTCCACGCTTCGATCTCGGAGTACTTGATCTTCTTTGGTACCGCCATTGGTACCGAAGGTCATAGCGGGATCCATTTCTCCGATGACTATTTCACCATCTTACAAGGGGAACAATACGCGTCATTTGCCAATGGGTTGGAAAAAGAAGTGTACCTCCCTGGTGACCAACACTGGTTGAGAAAAGGTACCATGAAGCAATACTCAATGCCTTCAGAAAGTTATGCTTTGGAATTAGCTCAGGGTTGGATTCCAAGTATGTTGCCATTTGGGTTCGCCGATCTGTTCTCGAGTACTCTTGACTTGTACAACTTTGGGTATACTGCATACTTCACCGGTAGAGACATGTTGAAGAACTTGATCATCAACAAGAAGTTTTAATAGGGACCCACTTATAGAAAAAGAAACTTAGATTTTATAATGGGGCCACTTAGCAAAAAACAAACAAACTTAGGTCTTATATTCTTATTCATTTTTTTATATTCTTTTGTCATTTTGAGGGGGGGTAATTAATTGTCCATCGCATTGCAAATTACTACAATAGGATAGAATAATTCGTGGAAAGCATTTCAATAGGTAGATGGTACCACGAATTTCATACAAAAATTCATTATACTTTAGAAATAGCCTTAGTATTACTGCTCATAATGTGTATTATATTTATATTTACATGTGCAAAAAAAAAAAAAAAATGGCAAAGAAAGCATTTTTACTTCTTTGCTTGCCGAAATTCATCAGTTCGAATGAAGCAGTGTACCCAATCGTGTAAGATATGCAAATGGGGAACTTGAACTATTTGGGTCTGTCTGTTATTTGTTTTGGTTTATTGACCTTTCATTATTTCAAGTTGGGATGCCATATGTTGGTCCACAGTGTATGCCAAGTACACGATACTAGCACCTAAAGATGACAGCAGAGAATAAATGATTGAATCATACTGGAAGGGAAGGGGATAAGCGTGCCTCATCCTGTAACGTATGTAGGTGATTTCTCTGCTGATCTATTAATATACTAATGGGCACCCTAAAACTCACATATTAATCAACGCGTTCTCCTAATCTATAAAGCCAAAGATACAATTCTTCTATCAGCTCGATACTATATCACTCGATTCAGTCTCTTCCAATCTTGTTCCTCTTCTCTTGAACATGAAGAACAAGTAAGACTGTATACCTTGAATAGCATCTACTGACAATAACTTGCTGGTTGAAGCACCAAAAATTTAACCATTTGCTTTCCCTAATCAGCAAACAGCTACATGGAGTATACTTTAGTCCATACACAAAACTAAGCAGAATAGACGGTAGTAATGAGGCTTTTTACCGCCTATGGTAATACTGGCAGAAGAGGTTTGATAGAAGCTTCGTCATGTTGCCAACCCCCATGTGACTCCGCAAATAAAGGCTCCGGACACTTGCGTATTATCATAAGATACCAACATATTCTTGCATCAGACTTTATCCTTTTTTTCTTTTTTTTATCGCTTTTCTGTTGTTTTCTCTTTTTCATTTTTTTCTCCTCACATTGGCCAATAAATAGCTGGATTATTGTGTTGGGCGGGTATGGTCATCACTTAGGCCCAAAGCCTATAACTTTAAAACTGGACAGACAATAGAGGTAGCCTGGAGATGCTGACTGAGGGCACAGCACAATTTTCCCGAAAAAAAAAAACCGTCGCTGTACTTTGATCCCTCGGGAATTTGCGGGACATGTGACCATGCACACTAAAAAAACTAAAAACTTTGGCGATTCGTCCAACCATGCGGTGGAGAAGAATAGACTTCTTAGAGGAACATTTCGCTTTACTTCCTTGAGAATATTCTTGTTGTTATTGCTGTTGTGAAGGGAAAATTCCGCACTCTATGAATATTATATTATTCTCCTCACTATGCACCATCCAAAAAAGAAAAGATGACATGTGTAGACAGTCCATTTCTTTTCAAAAAAAAAAAAAAAAAAAAAAAAAGAAACAAAGTTTAAAATCTTTAAGGCGGAATATTTCTATTGATATTACGATGCTATTGTAAGCAGATTTTCTTGTATTTTTTTTTTTTTTTTCTTTTCCCTATCCCTCTCTCTTTCGCTTACTTTCCTTTTTTGAAATTTTTTTTTTGAAATTTATCTCTCCATTTTTATAGTGAGAAAGATAATCCTATTTTTAATTTCCAGATAAGGCAGTTGGAGAGGATCACTCACAGATAATTAGGGACTCTTAGTGTCCTTAGACACGGCACCAAAAATTGATAGATACATGAATAATAAATAGGTTTTCTAAAATCTATATTGTGATGGTTTCTCAGAGAGAAAATTAACGAGGAAGAATAAAGGCCGCAAGATCATAAATCTATTGGAAAATTAAAAACAGTATCTAATAATTCAAGAGAAAAAAAAAACAAATAACTATTGGACATAAAACTAAAAAAAAAAAAAAAACTAATTAGCACGGAAAGAATTTGATTAAATGACAATTAGACAAGTTTTTATATTTGTGTAATCCGCTCATCTACCAACGTACTTGAGTTCAAAAGGTCTAGTGGCAAGGTAACCAACAAGGGCGAAGGCAAAGCCTAATTCGAAACCAACATCACCACCATAGGCACCAATGGTTCTACCAATTGGACCTTGGTACCATGTAATGTCCATACCGACAACGACACCGGCAACACCACAACAGAACCCAAACATACCAGCGTAACCCACTGGGTACTTGGCTGGATTGTCATAGTCCAAGTAGTTGTAGCCAGAGAAACCTTTTCTGAAGACAAAGTGTTCAGCAAAAGCCATGGCCATGTAAATGGCAAGGTAGTAAGAAATCAACCCCATGAAGGTGGTCATGAAACTGTCAAACTTGTAGTAACATGGGATACAGATGGCCAATGTGGCAAAGTTACCACAGATGGTCCACACAACACGAGGAATCTTAGCCAATGGACTCCACAAAGTTTGAGCAGAAAGGGCAATCGAGTACATGTTTGGAACATTGTTAGCGACGGTGGAAAGGGCAAGGACAACACAACAGAAAGAACCAAATTCATGGAGGTTGTCAAGAACGAGAATACTGTAGACAAGACCGCCAATGTCCTTGGAGTCGTAAAGTTTAGCCCAGTCAGCGTCCTTTAAGATGGCAGTGCCACAGGCAGCACCGAGAATCATACAGAAGAACAATGGGAAACAAAGACCGGCGAGGACCCCAAAAAACATCTTGAAAGAAGAAGTGCTCTTTGGCATGTAGACAGTGTAATCGGCAGCATAGGTGGTCCAACCAGTGGCGAAACCAAAGATGGAACAACCAAAGGAAAGAACATCACCGACAACGGTTTCACCACCAGGGAATCTGGACTTGGAAGCAGCTTCCAAGAATTCAGCGTCACCGGTAAAGTTGCCAGACATGGTGAAACGAGCAATAATAACGAAAAAGATGAGAAAGTTTGGAACCCATGCCACCATTTCATAGTAGTGGATGACTCTGTAACCAAAGAAGGAAACAAAGATGGTAGCAAACACAAGAACAAGACACCCAGCCCATGGTGGGAGAGCCCCGTTGTTGACAACGTTAAGAAGCTTTACAGAAGCAACAATGTTTACGGCACCCCAACCGACACAAGCAATCATGTTGATGAGAGCAAAAACTCTGGTGGTGATGTTACCAATCAAGAAACGAGACAAAACCATTTGACGCAAACCAAACTTGGAACCAAAGATGGAGAAGAAAGACACAGGCAAAGCACCCAAAATGACGAAAAAGATAATGGTGACCATAGATTGGTAGAAAGTAAGACCAAAGATAATTGGACCAAGAGCACCCAAAGAGTAGGTGGCGATAACCATGTTAGCGGAGAGCCACATGGAGGCGGCAGTCCAAACAGAAGGATCGGTACGTTCGTCTTCAGTGACACGTTCGATACCTTTAGTTTCGGCTTGAGAAAACAAGGCGCTGACAACCTTCAAGTAGAATGGGGCAGAAGGGTCGTCAGCCTTTACATTCTGGACCGAAGTGTTGGACACAGTAGGGTCCAACTTTTCTTGTTTTTCAATGTCGACACTGGACATTATTAGAAAATGTAAGAGAGAGTGGGAGAGTTGATGGAAGGATCAATGGATGATAAAGAACCCAGAAAAAACTGAGAAACGGGGCTCCTCTTGAAACCATCGACCAACAAGAGAAATGGGAATATATTTATACTGGGCTTTCCTTTGGTTGGCTTTACTGATGATATTCCCGTATGCACGTCTCAATGCATAAAAAAAAATTTTTCTGCTATTTTGCTTTTTCGTGCAGAAAAAGGAACGCACAAAAAGAAAATAGGATTTTTTGATAAGGCCAAAAACGTCCATACGGCTACAAAGTGATACATCTGTTGACTGGGGCATATGCCTACATATCCTCGCATAGGTCAACCCCAGCGGTGTACCAGAAAACCAGCTTTAAAATTGTAGTGGGATTTCTTTTGTATAATATATACGTTGTTAGCAGACCATTGCCAGGTGGTAATATCGGTGTAATTACTCATAGTATCAGATAATGGCTATTATATTTGATAGTAACAATTATCAATGTGAATATTATTAACAATATCAAAAACAAAGATAACACTCAGCACTCTCGAACAAACAATCTATGGTCAAAGATAGGAATTCCGGGCTTTTCCTTCAGTTTGTCCATGGAAGATGTCCAGATCGAGTAATTTTAGCAGCTCGTAGCTTTTGTCTCTGCGATAAGAAACTTCATTGATCGGCGTCGTTATTATATTCTGTCAATCAATTGATATCTTTTGGCATCCCCTAACCGATACACAATTTGGGCGCATTAATAAAGATAGCGACAAAGGATCTCCCATATCTCACGTACCTTCTTCCCCCCAAATTATTGACAATTATGTTATCGGTTCCCCTATAAGTCTATTGTTCTCATTACACCCTTTCTTTTTTTTCCGCCAAACTCATTTTTTTCATGGTCATGTGAACAGTCATGTGCCCACCATCAAAGACCCCTCAAAATAAATCAGAACTCATTTTGTTTTTCTTATTGCTACTATATAAGCTTAGTATGGATCACATCTATCTACACACAAGCAATGCTAGTGAAACATTATATGCACACAAAAGCAGCAGCGGCAACGCAATCGATATATAAATTCTACGATCTAGCATCACGTTCCAGATCCATAAAACAGCGGAGCCCCAACACTAATTCTCCATCTCCTAATAATAATAACAATGTCGGTGGTAGTAATAATACCATCACCAAATCCGCCACTTCGGGGTTTGTCTTTGAAGGTAATGCCTCCGATACCCCTTCAAACAACGTCATGAACATCTTTGGCGGGCGTCTTGCTGGAGAAAAAGCCATCAAATCATCGAGTCGGTACTCTAATGTCGAAACCACTTCGAAACCTTTCCATATTGCAGGTGTCCCGATCCCTTCTCCACCAACTGAGCCTGATAACTGCTGTATGAGTGGGTGCATCAATTGTGTATGGGAGTTGTATAATGATGATATGAAGAACTACAACCACCAGCGGAAATTGGCAGCGGAGAAATTGAAGCAACAAGGAGGAATATGGCCGGCAAAATACGATCCACCAGTGAAATGGCTCGCTCCAGAGAATTTGCCCGAGGAAGTCAAAGGGAAGCCAATGAGTGAAGAAACCAAAAGATGGGAAAGTGTTAGCATGAGTGTGTTTGCGAATTTTGAAAAAAATTTGAAAAAAAAGGGCCAAGAGCCACATCAATAGAAAACCTCTATAATGTATCCCGTCACTAGAAAGAAAAGATGAGTATCACAAATGTTCTCTGATCTATATCATCCAAAAAAGTGTATCATAATACCATCCCATTATCATCATGAACTCCTAGTTTTTCAGTGCACCGCGAATTTGGAACGAGTCATCATAATTCTAATCGGGGAACTTTTTCTGTTTATTTTGCTATTCTCTCAGTAGTGAATTTTCATCAATGGAGAAATTCTGGATCACAGTATTGATTGAAATCTTTACAATTGGTGACATGAAGAGAAGGGAAAGATAAGGAAGTACATATAGCATCATAAAATAATATTCAACAAACCATACTATTTATTAAATGGGAAGCGGTAAAAAAAAAAAAAAAAAAAAACTCTTAACTGGTATTCTACCATACTCATTCAAAATTCACTCATAATTCATTTCTTTATTTCTTTATTCTCCTTTTTTCCTTATCTTTTCTTCCTTGTCATTTGCACAAACAACAAATAGAAACAGGCACATTCACTCCCCACAAATTAACCCGGCAAATAGACTATGGGGGAGATGACCTGAGAAAAGTACAAATTATAAATATACACCTTCTATTTTAGATATTTCTTAATATTTTGATTACACAGTCCTAGCGGACAAAAAAATAGGCTATTTTAGTTCTCAAAAGGTTCTAAGAAAGTCTATTCTATTAGATATTAGTTTTATGGAAGAACAAAAACTGAGACAACGGGTATTGACAAAAAGAGGATATTAAGGAAGCATTAAACGGTGAGTGAAAGAATAGGTAAAAACGAGACATGTGCAAGTCAATGCAGGAATAATATGTACCAAAAATTCAAGCAAGTCCGACACTGGGAAGAAGAAGGTGAGTTATTCTTCTTCTTCTTTTTTTTTTTTTTTAATTTTTCTGTAAAAAGATATAAGTCAATACCCAAATAACAAAGTCCTCATTATAGATTTCATCATATTGGCTTGATTATTCATCAATGTATCTCCACTTAGATCAAAGCAAGAGCTGGCAAGACAATAGCGGCGAACAAACCAGAAACCTTCAAAGCAGAAGCAGCACCTGATTCGGTCTTGGTGGCACTAGCAGAAATCTTGGAGCTGTTGGTACTGTTGGAGACAACAATGGTGGACAAACCAGAAGCAGTGACGGTGGTGACGGAAGTGGTGTAAGTGGAGATAGAGTCACTAGCGTGTTCGATGATGGTGGCAGCAAAAGAACCAGAGCTAGAAGAAGAGGTGGTGGCGGTGGTGGTGTTAGAAAAAGTAGAGGTGACTTCAGTGGTCTTGACGTCGGTGGTCTTTTGAGTAGTCTTGGCGGTGGTGTGTTCAGTCTTGGTGACGGTGGTGGCTTTGGAGGACGAGCTTTCGACACTAGAAGAGGAGGAGGAGACAGAAGAGGAGGAGGAGACAGAAGAGGAGGAAGAGGTTGGGGCACTTTCGTCTAAGAGGACGGAACCAGAACCGTAGAAAGTATCAATGATGACGTACTCGCCAGAAGTATAGGTCAAACTGGTTGGTTGAGAGATGGTGAAAGTGGTGTCTGGAGCGGTGATGGTGAAGTCAGCAGCAGCCAAAGAAGAGACAAGGGAAGCGAGGGCTAATTGTTTGAATTGCATTTTTGTGTTGGAGTATTGGGTTTATTTGTCGTCGAGGCACAGTTATTGGGAGAAGTCAAGTATAAAACAATCGAGTTGGAGGGTTTTGGTAATGTGAGAAGATATTTGAAAAATTTTGAGGTCTCCTAATTAGGGTGGATCCCCCAAACAGATAAACAACCAGCCAACCACAATGTGCGCACGTACATAAAGAACCCGTCCTAAAAGGGTCGCGACGTACCCCTAACTTGTCATCCTGGCGACCGTGGAGGTGGTACCACATTCCTTGTCAGTGTGGGTGTTTGTTATGGATATTAGTTGGAGAGCATGGTGAAGATAGTTTACGTAATTGTCAATCACGATTGAAAGGATATATATTCGAAAATACTCTTCCCGTTTGCTTGATAGCACTCTCCGACTGGATCTAAATTCCATGAAGCACGATAATTATTTTGGTGGAACCAGGTGTGCTCGTATGGCCGGTGAGTTACGATTGGGCGAATCCAAATCGAAATTCCTACAAGGCCAATTACTTTTTTGCCATCCTCTTATATGTTTGGGCGCTTCAACTATTAGGAGATGGAGCCTACCTTCCGACGGAAGATCTGGGTCGGTTATATGGTAATTCGGCCGTTTTTTTCTCATCTCATTTTTTTTTCTGTAGTGACTGAGTGTTCCCCCAGATATTCCATTAGAATATTCTCTTATCACCTTAATCTGCTGTCACCTCATTTTCTATTCACCGTAAGAATGTATTTTATAGCTATGGTAAAAGAAAACAGTTATTCTCGCCAAAAGATCGTATTATATTGGTGATTCATCATTGGATCGGTGATTCCGTTTCCTTGATACAGAAGACTTCGGGATCGTACTACGCATTTGAAAAGATTGAGAACTCCAAGATATTACTAGTCCTATCTGCTGGAAACTCCTCCGCCGTGCTTCCTTAACCTCCATCGCCATGTCTTTCTTCCTTTTCTACTGTAAAATGTTATCAACAAAGGGATCCAATACCATCATCGGTTATGCAGCCCCCTTCCCCGAGACCTTTTTTTTTTGGTAAACAAAAACAAAAACAAAATCATGTTTATGCCCTTAGCCGTCGTCGTTCCATGGAACAACACCAAGTAGCATAAATACTGCCCACTTTACGCCTTTGCCATAAAATGCAAAATGACAGCGAATCAACAACAGATACCATCACTCTACCTTTCGGTAATTGTAGTATCGCCAGCCCTAACCCTTTACAAGAAATAGACACAAACACCATGCGATTCAAAACATTCAGAGTTAAAAAATCATCTTCGAAAACCATCACTTCTTCATCATCGTCGTCGAATCAAGATGAAAACGAGGGATCGAATTACCGTCAAATGATGGTGGTGAAAACCCCAACAGAATTGGAAGTCTCTCTTGAAGCAGATATTGCGAAATTAGAAAAATTGTACCGCCATGAACTTGTCAAATCATCTCAATTGAATAATGAACGGGAATTATTGGAAGTCAATCTACTATCGAAGGAGAAGATCATTCTCAGTCAACAGAAGCAAATCAAAACCACTCAAGAATTGTTGAACAACTACAAGAAAAACATCAATGATGAATTGACATTTTTTGAAAATGACTACAAGATTTGGCTCGAAGAAAAACAAGCTTACGAATCAAAAATTAGTGCAATGCAAAAGTTACTTGCAAGAAATGGTATCGAAATTACTAGGCCTGAATCGGTCCATAGTCAAAATAACATCGCCAACGATATCGATGGTTTGTTGGAAGAAAATAACACCATTAGAGCACAGATAGATTGTCTACAGATGCAGATCAAATCACTTACCAATAAAAGTTCGATTGAATTACTGTTCAAGGATAATTTGATGATCGAATTAGAAAAATTAACTCAAGAAAAAGAGAGGTATTTGGAAAACATTGAGGCTTTGAAAGCAGAATTGGAAGAGGCGACAAAACAATTTACCGATCTTAATGAAAATATTTCATTCCACCAAATATTTAACAAAAATAATAACAACGATGTCCAATCAAACTTTTCTTTCCATTTGAATGCTGAATCAAATCACGGCAGTTTTTCCAGTGAGATCCAATTGAACCATAAACCTGAGGCAAATAAAGAAATTTCCAATACTCTTGATAAAGAAATCAGCTCGTTCAACTCTACCGAATACAGCAATATCAGTACCGAATTCAAAAATCTTGAAAAACAGTATAAATCTCAAAATAATGTCTTGACCGATGTCAAATTCGAATTGAATAGCACAAAGCAGGAAAATCAACAATTATTCTTCTTCATCAACCAATTGATCAATGATAATGATAATTTGCACTCGGAATTATCTAAATTCGAGCAGCAATCTGCGTTACAGCAACCAGCGGATTCATTAACTGACGTGCGTGAAAGGAACGCTGCCATCAAGGATTTCATCAATTCCTCGAAAAATAATCAAAGTGATAATGACACTAACCATAAAAGTTCTCAAGAAGGGTCTGATAATCTATTAACCAAACTCTGGAACCGCAGTTCCATGAAGGATATTAATAATTTGATCACCAAGAACAAGAAGGTTTTGATGAAGAAAAACATGCTACGGGCTTCGTCAATGAGCGCTACAGAGTCAATAAGCAGTGAGCATAGCGGTAGCTATTCCCATCATCAACCACTCACCCGATCTAAGACCTCGAATTTCCGATACTTCAAGAAAAACAACCGGATCAGCAGAATCATTTCCAATAACATTGACTCTAATTATTCTTTAAGGGACGATAAAAAGAAGAGAAATACTATCATTGGAGTGATGAGACATGATACTGCTGCTGATGGTGTTGCAGATGCTGCTGAGGACAATCAAGAAGCCGATGAAAGTATTGTTCTCAATTTGAAACCGTTGAAGATCTCCAAGCACTCGCGCAAAAATTCTGATCTTGAAGATTTGGAAATCATCCCTAATAATCATGGTTCTGACACCGGATCTACAAATAGTGCAATGATGCGTAATATTGATGAAGATGTGGGTAATGTGAGTTTGAATGCCCTGATTGATTTGAAAAATTTGCAAAATGGTAAATTCAATAGACGAATTTTCTTGAACAAAGATGTTGGAAATGACCTACGAGAACCAATTCAAGAAAAAGAAGAAGGTATCACGGAAGATATAATGAGTCTTAAAAGTGAAATTTCATTCGAATCATCAGGAGTCGCAGTGGATGACTCAGTTATTTACCATGGAGAAAATAATATTGATGGTCAGGCTATTGATGATGATGGTGAGATCTACAAGAAGGAGAGTATTTTAGATGATGTAATTTTGGAAGAAAGCAGTAGTATTTTAGATGATGAAAATGGAGGTTCTCCAAGTTACTCTAATGATCTTTCCATCAACATTCTCACTTCTTCTGACATCTATGACCATGGAGACTTGAACTCCAATGACTATGAGGAGGATGAGGAAGAAATATCTCTTCTGGAATCCGATTACGAGAAATTGAAATCGTTAATGAAAATCCATGGGATCCTGAGCGGGATGGGTGACCAGTATTTGCATTTCCAAAGCTTGGAAGAACAGCCAATAATGAAATTGTTGTTGGGGAACCACACCGAGGGAAGGATGTTGTTATCTTGGGAAGAGGAAGATGATGTTGATTAGGCAATGATTGAATTATTTTTTTGGTTTCTTCTTTCTGTATCTATGTTAATTAACTTTCTGGTGAGGAGAATACTTTTTTTTAACACTCTTTCTTTCAAGTCTCCTGGGTTTTTGTTTGATTTTGGTTTTGTTTGAGATATCCAACATTCTGTGTGGTCTGTTCATTTCTGCTGGTGGTACTGGTTGTTATTTCGGGTTGTTCTTATTGGTATTATTTGTTTTGACCTTTTTTTTTTTTTTTTTTTTTTTGAGGTGGGAGATGCAATGATTTCTAAAATCGCATTATGGAAATAATACAGTTTTTGTTTTAAAAAATATATTCACAAAAGACATTCATATTATTTACGATTTCATTTTGTTTATTATTACTTGATTTTATTTGCTGTTTTATATTAATTACAATTTCATATTAATTAAAATTTTATATTAAATTATTTCATATTACACTATAATATAATTTCATTCATTAGATGGTTTCACCTGTATGTCAATTGCAGGGCACTAGTTGATGGTAATATATTGGATTTTATTATGGTCAGAGAAGAAGCTTTTGTAAGTTCAAACAAACAGAGGATTCCAGTCAATTTGTTCTGTGTTTCCATTCAATTAGTTACAAACCTCATGCGAACCATCAAAGAGGGGAAAAAAACGAAGTATTGAGATATAATACTCCCCGAGCTTCATCGATACCTTGGTGAAACCTCTGGACGGATTTTTGGTTATTCTTTTATCTCATCAATGATAATATAATACTCTTCAAAAGGAAAATCAGGCACCTCACAGCACAAGAAAAACAATCACCTTACATCACAAAAAAAAAAAATTCTTGAGGTTCCGGTCATCATTATTTATTAATTGCTAAAATGTTCAAATATTTTGGCATTTATTTATTTATTTTTGCTTTCACGTATACCAACTCAAATTCAAAGGCACAGAAGTACCCCTGCCGCTAGGATACAACTTCTCCTTATTACTGAATTTCCGAGGTTTAGGAATATCTCTGGAATTCGCAAACTTGAATCTAGAGTCACTGATAATGATTCTTTTGGTTTGGTTGAAGTTCCCATTCGTTTGACCAATTGTATAAATCGATGAGTCCATAAACTTGCCTGATCCATTCCCATTGGTAGTAGAATCCGAAGTGAAAAGAGATGAGTGCTCATTTGAACGTCCAAACGCCGAGATACGCCCAAACTTTTTATTGGCAGAGGTAGCAGTGGTCGATGATGCTTGACTACTGGATTGTTGAAGCACTGGTGGTGGTGGTGGTGGTGGTGCATGTTTTTCTGGGGCCTCATTGTGTCCATACCCACCATCAGAAACGTTAGAAAATGAAGATGATAGAGAAATACCACTGCCACTGCTGTTGTTATTTCTCAATTGTGGAACTGGCAATGAATTGGTTGGTGTCGAAAAACTTGGGGCCAGTGGAATCGATGGACTAGCAGCCTTAGGTAGTGGGGGGGCGATGAACGCCGGGATAGATGGGCTAGCCATTTTAGGTAGCTCTGGAGCCTTATTTGCTGGAATTGGTGGAGATGAAACATTAGGTAATGGAGGAGCACTGAAGTGTGGGATTGGAGGACTAGAAACATTTGGTAAGGAAGGTGTATTATGAAAACTAGTATTTTTAGGCAATTGTGGGGCCTTCGCTTGTGGAATCGACGGGCTTGATGCGTTTGGTAATGGAGGAGCGTTGAATGATGGGACTGGTGGCGGGGCTGCTGCTGGTGAATGTGGTACTTTTGGGGTTGTTGTCTTGGTTGGTCTGGTCTTTGGAATAGACCCAAATCCTCCTGGAAGCCTAGGTGCTGGAGGTGATGCTGCATTGACTTTTGGCAATTGGGGAGAATGTACCATTGGAATTGCTGGAGCACCGCCTGATGAAGCGGGCGACCCTGAGCTTGGTTTTTTGGATTTCCCGAGATTATTTCTTCGGTTTGCAATATCTGCCAAAAATGGAAACTGAGAATCAAGAGGCGGTTTGGGAGATGATGGAACCGCACTCTGTTTTAGTGGCTCAGCCTTGATGGGTTCAGCCTTGATGGTTTCCGATCCAACAGCCTCAGCAGCACTAAAAGTATTGTCGACCTTATCAACCACAAAATCGTTTCTTCTTCTAGCATTGATCTGTTCAAGGAACGGTAGACCTCCCCCAGCAGCGGGTGAAGGTTGGGGACGTGGCGCACTGGTTTTTCGTGGTTCAGCTTTGACAGGTTCCGGTCCACTTGAATTATCGTCATCTCCACCAACTACGAAATCATTTCTTCTTCTTGCATTGATCTGTTCAAGGAATGGTAGAGCTCCTCCAGCAGCTGGTGAAGGAGCGTTTGAAGGTTGGGTAGAATTAGCAGATTTCTTTGGAGCATTAAATAATCCTGCCGGAGATGGTGGCGGACCACTCATCATAGGTAGCGGTGGTGCTGGCGGAGGAGCTCCCATAATAGGTAGCGGTGGTGCTTGAGGAGCGTTCATTGTAGGTAATGGTGGTGCTGGAGGAGGAGCTCCCATCACAGGCAATGGTGGTGCTGGAGGAGGAGCTCCCATCACAGGCAATGGTGGTGCAGGAGTAGGAGCTCCCATTGTAGGTAATGGTGGTGGTGGTGGGGCATTCAGTGTAGGTAATGGCGGTGGTGGTGGGGCATTCAGTATAGGTAATGGTGGTGGTGGTGGAGCGTTCATTGTAGGAAGAGGTGGGGCAGCATTTGGAAGTGCCGGCGCCACTGGCATCATCATGCCTGGCATTGGCACTGGGGGAGCAAATTTGCTAGGCGATTTGGGAGCCAACTTGTGCAATGGTGGAGCGCTTGGTACTTTAGGAGCTGACATAGAAGATCCAGGCTGCTGCGAACCTGCGGACCCGGCAGCACTAAAGTCTTTATCGACTTTATCGACAACAAAGTCATCTCTTCTTCTAGCGTTGATCTGTTCTAAGAAAGGAAGAGCGCCTCCACCTCCCATTGGCTTAGATGGGACCTTTTTCGATGATGATCCTGATGGCGGACCCCCCATTGCAGGAGGAGGCGGTGGTGGTGGTGGAGCTGCTGCACCGCTCGGAGGTGGTGGAGGCGGCGGCGGAGGAGGAGCAGCAGAAGATGCTCCATTCAACGGAGAATTGTGTGATTTCGAGTGCTTCTTAAAGAAACTCATTGGGTGGTGCGGGATGCTTCCTTGGACGGCCGATGACGATGGCGCCTAACGACAATTTGTTTGAAGATGGCTGCTGTCTGTTTTTCTGGGAGAGCGCGAAGCAGCGGTTACCCTGGCTGATTGATCCGTCACTTCGTTACGGCTGGGAGAGCACCCGCACACACACACACACACACACACACATATATAAGAATGTCTATGACCAGCGATCTAATTACTATAGCAATGTTAAAATGGACGGTTATAATCTTAACCGATTGTAAATAGTTGTGGGTGGCGTTGAAAGCAGGTAGGGGAACTCTATTCATCTTCCAGTAAAAGTTTGCTGTGACCCATTAGTAATCAGCAACCTATATAGATCGCAGAGTTCCTATGAAAAACACCAGAAACCCAAAAGATATCAATATTATCAAGTAATTAATAACAATGAGAACTGATAAAACATTTTCCTGGGTTCCAAAGAAGCTAGCCAACCTTGGAAATCTTAACATCACAGTGGTAGGAGGCACTGGTGGGCTAGGTAGAGCCATTAGCAGATCTTTTGCTGATGCTGGGGCAAATGTCACGGTTGTTGGTCAGACTTTTAGAGACGCAAAGCAGAAAAATATCAAGTTTGTTAAGGCAGATTTGAGCTCTATTAATGAATCTCGAAAGGTTGCTCGAGAATTGGATGTTTCTTCTACTAATATCCTTGTATTCACAACTGGGATCTTTGCTGCTCCCAAGAGACAAGAGACTGATGAAGGCTTGGAACGTGATATGGCAGTGAGTTACTTGAATCGGATGGTCATGGTTCATGAGCTTGCTCCAAAAATGCACTCCAAAGAGAATTTTTATGGATTCATCCCAAGAGTTTTCATCATGGCCTACCCAGGTAATAACCAATTGGGGGCCATTGATGACCTCAATTCTGAAAAGAGTTATGGTTCCATGAAGGCCCACATGAATACTGTTGCTGGTAATGAAGCTTTAGTCTACGACAGTGTCTCTAAGTACAAGGATGTCCATTTCTACGGATTAAACCCTGGTCTAGTGAAGACCAACATTAGGAATAATCTCTTTGGTGAAGGCTCCTGGACATCCAAGATTGTGGAAGGCTTTCTTGGATGGTTTACTCATACCCCTGAACAATATGCACAAGGTATTTCCCCATTGCTAATTGCAAAGGAGCTAGAAGGGCTTAATGGTGGTATTTTTAACAAGAATGGTGAGTCTCTTTATCCATCAAAGGGATTCACTCCAGAATATGCCTCCAAGTACATAAAGGCATCTGAGGACTTGCTCATCAGCAAGAATTTGTTCTAATCAAGTTTTGTGGTATAAGTATTCCAGGGTACCATTGTGCTGACGGTTCTTCATAATAGTGTTGCTTTTATTTTTTGTCTGAGCCCACAACCTAATCAAGCCCGTACTTTGATGGATTTACTCAACATAGGTAGCCCTGTGTATAATGTTCAATTTTGTTCTCTAATTTGAAAGTTTGTTATTCTAAAATCTGTATATTATTAATATGAAAAACAAACTATGAATCAACGATATCATACAATTTTTGCAAATCGTAATTCTCCCTCCATTGAGAGCTATAACGCTTGACAATTATTAACGTGCCGCCAGAAACAAACAAAATCCCCGCAAGGATCGAATATAGTACACCAGGACCTAATGCTACGGTCAATGGCTCTTGAACAAAACATGCAAGAGTTGCCAAAAGTTGCCTTAATAGATTGTTTAATGCCACACCTGTAGCCCCTCTTCCTGGCAAAGAATCCACGACATAAGTGACCGTAGTATTGATCACTAACAAACTGCCAGCACCCCAAATAAAAGTACCAATCATCGGAGTGATCCAAAACGTCTTCTTATCCCAGCACCAACCCGCTATGAGTAACGATAATGGGAGAATGATGGCAGCAATGTAACAATTCCAAGATATTCTCGCCTCTGGAGACAAAAACCCGTGCTTTTTTTCAAAATTTTGTAAAAGCTTATCAATCCACCTTCCACTGAAAAGAGAGGTGAGAATATAGCTTGTAGAGTTTGGAATATAACAAAGCCCGATAATTATGGTCGAGAAGTTGTATGGTGCCCTAGAATACTGGTATGTAATACTAATGTTGACAAAGTAAAGGCACATGAATGATATAGCCGAGTAAATAAGCATGAGAAGCACTGGTGGATAACGTAAAAACACCACGGATTTTGTGGGTTTGATGAGATAAATATAGAGGATATGGCGATAATGTTGCCAGCCTGACGATTGAACAGATGTGGTGGATTTCAATTTTGAGAGCTCAGTCACTACTCTTTCCAAATTGGCTCTTTCAAGCTGAGCAGCCTGCACTCTATCCACGGTATTAATTCTTGAAAGGGGCAAACCTTCAGCTGTTGCTGCTGCTGGGTGTGAAGAAATTCTGGAAATCGCTTCTCTAATTTCTTCTATATTGTTATGAGAGAGATTTGTAGCAATACTTCTCACGTCATCAGCATCAAAAAACTGAGGGGCATCTTCGGAACTAATTTCATTAGTATCTTTTTCATTATTATTATTATCATCCCTATCGTTGTTATCAATATCCTCACTATTATTATTATTATGGTTGCTATTATTAATAGGAGTAGAATTTTGGATTCTGCTTTCATCATCTCTCTGACCATTCTGCTCTTGATTAAATCTTTTGGTATCTTCATTAAGCTGACTTATATATTTGGCAATTGCTTCGGCACTTTCTTGTCTTCTAAGGGTTTCTGGTAAACATAATACTATAAGAAACCATAAAAACCCAGCAAATATTACCATGAACCAGCAAGTCCCACGGAATCCCCATTTACTACCGATGGCACCACCAATAATTGGACTGATGAAAGGGGCTGCCAAAGTCCCCAAATAAAACAAACTCATGGCCTTTCCCAAGTCCTGACTTCTGTATAAATCGTTGATACCACCAGAGCCAATGCTCTGTACACTAGAAGATGAAGCCCCCATGAGCATTCGAAATACAATAAATGCTTCAATATTGGGGGTCAATGCAGCACCAATGCAAA
Organism: Saccharomycopsis amapae; assembly: GCA_031125765.1. Lineage (NCBI taxonomy): Eukaryota > Fungi > Ascomycota > Saccharomycetes > Ascoideales > Saccharomycopsidaceae > Saccharomycopsis > Saccharomycopsis amapae. The sequence goes on from JASTVC010000024.1 coordinate 139,916, forward strand.
AGCAGAAAAGGAACGAAAAAGAGATGATGTACACCGTTCGACGGCCAATACGTTCGCTAATTGAGGACCACCAAATTGGGAAGATCCCCATGGATAAAAGGTAAATACCCACAGACACATTGACGATTTTGGTGTTGGTATGAAGCACGTCATTAAGATCATCAATGACGGGGAAAATGATGGAAGTCCCCATCGGACCAATAACTGCAGCGGTTGCGATGATCAACACCAATGATTTTTTCATTCTTTCAGGATAGTTACGAGCATCTTGGTACTCCGATATCAAACACATACTGGATAGAAGGCCTCGACGTTCCTCCTTTGGCACGATCTGCGAAACGGCAGCAGTAGAGCTCAGCGACTTTGAAAGTCGCTGCTCCGTTGTGAGAGTATCAGCATCCTTGGCATGTGCTTTTTCATCTTCCTGGAATATTCTGGGTTCTAATGGCTTTGGTTGGTTCTGGTCGACATCATGTACTGAGGAAGAAATGGAGTCAGCGTCGGAATGATCTTTTTGCATGGTTAAAATAGCAGATTTAGAAATATCATTGAAGGTTCAAGTTTTGGGGTGATTTTTTGTTTCAGAATTGAAACTACCAGCATTCGCTATTTCCCAAAAGGTCAAGATAAGGCTGTTCCTTGTGTGACAGATTCATTAAATAACCAAAAAGTGGAGCATTAAAGAAAAAAATTCCCCTTTTCTGTGCTTCCGGAAGCATGCTTCCTTATTGTCAGTGCCCGCGATTTTTTGGATGTAGTGGGGGAGGTCACCCTGCTTGGGGTAATTTTCCTCCACCATATTGTCGGAGTTTAGTTTATTAATAAATTTTAAACTCCGTGAATGATGGTAATTGTTAGAATATATATTCCAACCAGAAATTACCTTTTTTTCATTGTCAACTTCCTTTCTGTTTTCATCACTTCGCGGGTCTTTGTATGAAGTGCATTCTCATTGTATATCCCTCATATAGGTAACCCAGGGCCTGAACCGAGCTCTTTGTTGTCTTATACCATCTCACTAGAGTCTCCTTTAGGGCTCACTAACACAACAGCAATTTCTGGTATTCCAAATATTGTTTTCTTGGCATATTCTGGACAAGAAAAGTGTCGGGTACAAAATAATAAGAACATTTGAAACCAAATTACGGCAACACTCTAAGAAACGTTGAGAGACGAGAGCAAAGTAATAATAGTGAGAACAAAGTAGCTCCTGATAAGAACCAGTTCCTTGGGTGAGAACTAAGTTCTCAAGTTAAAACAGACTAACTTTGAATGAGAAATAGCCCACTCTTTAAGTCTGAGAAAGGTAGAATAATCCTTTATCCCCGTAACATATTTTTGCTAAGTGCTTCTAATATGTAGTTAAATATTAAACTAACGGGATTGATGGTAATTATTCAACCTCCATGGTTGGTTAATCTGTAAAAATTGACGTGTGGACATTATTATCACACCATTTGTACATCGTCACGCATGGAGTCGCATTGAAGGTTTTGATCCCCGATTCACGATGATTTGATTTTGTTGAAAAAAAATGGGAAGCATTTAGCAGCAGCTAAGGATAATTCGTGTATTGTTTTTGATCTCCGTTGTTTATTTATTTCGCAGCTTTGTTTTCTGGTATTATTTTTCCGTTAAAAATAGACACAGTTCGAAATCAGGAATTTTTCTCATCAATATGCCAGAATTTACTTGTCAAACATGTCAAGTCGTTCTCAATGAGACAGAAATGCTGAAGCATATCTCCCAAGCTCGTCACAAGTCTCTATCGTATAGGCTGGAAACCCTTGATTGTGAGCAGTGTCATGATACCAATATTCATCAGCTTATAATTGTGAGGTATGGAGGATCGGATATGTCGATGTTTTGTGAGCTGTGTTTTAGCAAGGAACAAGATAAGCCTGCCATTCAACATACCATGACCAACGGCTCTATCCTTAAGAAATACCCCCAGTATGTCAAAGTACGTGATATGGAGTGTTTTGATTGTGGCGGTGACGAGAATTTAAACTTTGTGATCCTGAATAATAAGGAATACCCATTAGCGAAAGATTACATTGTCTGTGACGCTTGTAAAAGTGGCTACCATGATATTTCGGGGTTAAAATTCATCAGTGAAGAAGATGAAGGGTTTCTATATGAATTCTTAGGGATACCCAGAGAAAAAAACGTGAAGAAGGGCTCTTTCAAGGGTCGTGGAAGACGCAGAAAGGTTGGAAGAGGGGCTGGTGGTAGAGGAGGAAGAAGAGGTGGTGGCAGAGGGAAAGGACGCGGAAGAGGAAGGGGACGCGGAAGAGGAAGGGGACGCGGAAGAGGAAGAGGTGGTGCTAAGGACAATTCGAGGGGTGATTCAAAAGCGAGTTTCAGAAATGGTAATGATGGTGGTAGAAAGAGTAATGATGGTAGTCCAATGGAAAATTCTAAGGAGGCCGCTCCTTTGAAAATTCCTGATAATATCATCATCAATACAGATGATTCAAATTCTAACCTGAAGTCAAACAACGGAAAACTGAAGGGTGCCAAAAGCAATGTGAAGAATGATCCAAAACCTAAAAACAGTAAACCAAACAAAAAGCCAAAGAATCCTGCTGCTATTACTGAGACAGGAAAGTCCGAAGTTGGCGGTGGTGAGGCTCAGAAAACTGGAAAAAGTCTAAAGGATAATTTTGAAAACAAGGAATCAAAATCTAAGGCTGATAAGCCACCAAAGCAATCTAAAAAAGGCATAAATGATGGTAAGCCAAAAGATACTGGACCAAAAGATGATAAGCCAGCAACTGACAAATCAAAAAGTGGTAAACCAAAGAATCCTAAATCTAATGATAAAGCGATCGAAAAATCAGAAAAGGACCAATCTGGAAAGTTTGGTAAAAAAAACGAAAAGAATGGGAAGCAAAAAAATGGGAAAGATTCAAGAACCGCTAAACCAAACGACAAAAATAAGCCAAAAAAGAATGGTAAGAAAGATTTTAGTAAAGATGATACAATCGTTAACCCAGAATCCATTTCTACAAACCTTGAAGCGCTCGTTGACTACGTTTCTAAAAAATCCACCAAGCTCAGCTACGAATCTATGGATGAATATTTCCGGGAAATGTGTTACTCCCTCTATTTGGAAGAATTGTACGAAAACAATCCGATTGAGAAATTTTATATTGAATGGTGGACAAAAGATCAAAATTCTGGCTACTCTCCTGTTTTCAGTTATAAAGAAGAAATGGATACCAGACTTAGTAAGAAGATGCAGGCGGTTAGAAAGTCTCCTTTTAGTATGAATCAGGGCTTTATTTTGAATGATGGGCTTGATAAGCTTTGGTATGGTTATGTTGATGGGAATACTGTCAAGAAATCGAAGAATTATAATGAAAAGATCATCTTGTTGAACATTAAACTTTACCCATGGAGTAACGAACCTTTACCAACCCATTTGAAAGATTTTTCCGGCTTGAATATATTGCCATGTAGTGCCACCGCCACCAGAATTATGTTTGCCATGTCCAATTTAAATAATCCTGAATTCATTAAAATGGTTTTAGGGAAGACCCCAATAAAGCAAATCAGATTTGCCAATCATGTCAACTACACTAAAGAGTTCAATGATTCTCAAAAGAAAGCCATTCAATCGACCTTAAATAACTCCATCACTGTTTTGCAAGGTCCTCCGGGTACAGGTAAAACCTCTACTATTGTGGAAATCATCCTTCAACTTCTTGAAAACTATCATACTTTCCCAATCCTTGTGGTGGCTGCTTCCAATATTGCGATTGATAACATTGCGGAGAAATTGCTCGACAAGTATGGAAATTCCTTGTTGCGTATTGTTTCTGCTGAGAAAGAGAAGGAATATCCGGAAGACCATTTGTTGGGTAAAATTACTCTTCACTATAAAACTGATCAAATTATCTCTGATGACATGAAAGCCGTGAAAAAGGCTTTAAGAACTGGGTATGGTCTGCATGTTTCACAAAACCAATTCAAGAAGCTTATTTCCAGTCAAGCTAGAGCCTCTGAGAAACTTGTTGCTAACTCCAAGGTGATTTTCACTACCACTGTGGTGGCTGGCTGTGCCCAACTTAAGAGCGTTGCCAAAATGCCAGTTATTATTATGGATGAAGCCACCCAATCTTCGGAACCAACCACTCTCATTCCATTATCAATGCCTGGGGTAAAAAAGTTTGTTTTCGTTGGTGATCAAAACCAGTTGAGTTCTTTCTCGAAGGTTAGTAATCTTGAACTTTCGTTATTTGAAAGAGTCATTAAGAATGGTACTTATAGAGATGCCCATATGTTGAATGTTCAATATCGTATGCATCCGTACATTTCCGCTTTTCCAAGAAAAAGATTCTATAATGATTTGCTTAGTGATGGTCTTACTGTGGAAGCCCGTACCAAGGAAGGGATTGCAAAACCACTTTTGCTTTGGGATACCGAAGGTAAAGCTCCAGAAACCACCGTGAGAAACCACCAGAAACAAAGAGGTATTCAACGTTTTCAAAAATCTGCCGGTTATTCATATCAAAACACTGGGGAAGCCATAAGAGTGCTTGAAGTGTTGAGAACTCTTGTGCTTGAAAAGAACGTTCCAAAGGAAGAAATCGGGGTGATTACTCCGTACAGGGCCCAAAGAGATGTGTTGTCGGAATGGATCCAAGGGGATGAATTGTTGAATCCACACCATGAAGAAATCGAACAAGAAGTGGATAAAGATGATATTTTTTCCGATGGCAAAAATATCACCGTCAACAAAGTGTCGGGGATGATGATTGCTTCGATTGATGCTTTCCAAGGTAGAGAAAAGGACTTTATTGTATTCTCATGTGTTAGATCCAATGAACAAGGCACCGTTGGGTTTGTCAGAGATCAGAGAAGAATGAACGTTGCGTTGACCAGAGCGAGATATGGGTTGGTTTTGGTTGGTGATTTGCAATGTTTGAAGAAAGGCGATGCTAACTGGAATGATTATTTGACCAGTCTCGAAGAGCAGGATTTCATTCATAGAGGGGATAAGTTCGAATATTAAATCATTATTTATTTTATTTTTCTATATGTCTTCGCCATCGCAATCAGATTTACCTTTTATGAGAAGAGATAGAACTGCAAAGACTTCTGCAAATATTAACTTTGTAAAATATTCTGCCTTTGTCGTTCGATGTGTCCAATTTACTACGTGATTATAAGATATATCAGGTTATAGTTTTTACAAAACCGTTAAAGTAAACAGTGAATGTAATATAATCATACGCCTTCGTTGAAAACTGTGCATATCGCATCGTACAAACGGGAGTGAGGAATGTGGATTTATTTTTCTTCTTCTTAAAGCAATGTCTTGAATTTATTCTACATGTGAGTAATTCTACTCTGCTTATTGCTGATTATGTCTAAGTCGCAGCTACTTCTGGTATGCTGTAATAAGTGTTACTGGAAAACGGATACCCTTTGCGTATTATGAAACTCACTAAACGGAACCCAACATTTCCATCCAGAGATTTCACCATGGTATCGATGAGACTTGGAGAGTAGCGAGAGGCTTCTTATTTTTTTTCCCCTCTTTTCTTTGATGGATCCAATGAGGGTTGTAACTAATTCAATAATGGTCGATGATCATCAACGACCGAATTCCGTAATTGTGTCAAACAAAGCTTTTTGCAATATTTAAAAACAATTGAGATCAACTCTGAAGGTAATTTGCTCAGTATAGTCTTCATTAATTAAATTTACTTTTATTAATCAAATATAGTTAAGCCATCATACAACGTTTTTTTTTTTGTTTTTTTTTTTTTTGTTTTTTGGAGATAGGAGAATTACTATCTATTTGGATGTTCTTACCGTCTATTATTACCATTATTGCTACGAGCAATAATAGCGATAACAGTGATTGCTCATATTTGATGCCGGCCAAATATTCCATGGGGAGTATTTCGTAAATGTATTTAGGAAGCCAGAAGTTTTCATGTCAGAAAGCAAAGATGCATGTATCGACCTCAAAAGAAAACTAGACAATGTGACCCAATGACCCCCACTTGTTATTGAAAATACTGGGACAGACAAAAGTTAGCTTATCCGATAAGGAATATTGCTGGTGGCTTCATGTAGCGTTAAAATTAACCCAATTATTTTCATATATACACTAAGAAGACATCCTGCCAGTATGGCCAGATAAGACACTAAAATGAGAAATTCAAATTATAAAAGCAGCATATATCATATATCTAAAACGAACTAATACGCTGCCTACTAGCTTCAAACTCGGTTGTAAACTATCAACTGTGGATCTATATTTCAACGAAAAAGAATAGTAGTTATGTTCCTTTCAGATCATTAATGAACACCTAATATAAAGATCTAAGCAAAAATTAAATCCACTTCAAAAAAATTCACCTAGTTACCTTATTTCCAGGAGGCTTTGTTAAGAGATTAGTGAACAACTCAGACTGGGTGCCTCTTCCAAGACGGCAATAAATGATCAAATCCTCGTGATTGCCAAACAACAGATCGAATTCATTCTTTAGTTTGAGGTTATAGTTTTTCAATTTTATTCAAAGATGGCAAGTTGAGCACTAGCGAAGTGTGAAGGTTGAGAGAATGTCTGCTTTAAACTGCTTTTTTGCTTCCCAACTTCTTTTAATGTTACAGTTTAATAAGTGAGGTGTTAGTCCACTGAGGTTCTGATGATTGTCAACTGTGCTGATTGGAGCGCAGTTTGCATATAATAGTGAACTTCTATTTATTAAAACATATTATATATTGGTCTACGTCAATACATACCACTCCCAGTCAAATTCTTACCCAAAGCAAATCTCCAGTATTCAAAAATGCTGTCATGTTGAGTGTCTGCAGTAATTATTTATCGGTAAATGCACATGACACGCTCACCCCAAGGCTGATTTAAATCATTATTCTTACAAATATTTAGGTTCGCATTATTCCTATTCTCTGCTTTATGAAGTGCAATTTCGACAGATTTGGAAAAACAGTTCTATGGATCATTTCTAGTTGCTTTGCAACCAACAAAAGCCGGTTATACAGGGTAATCTTTGAGCGCTAAGAAATAAGTACCACCATGATGGAATATGTAGCTACAAATTTTTGGTAAATTGAGGTATTGCGATAAACAATACGTTATTGGTACGAAACATAAAGGGTATTTGTTTTCATACAGCAACATAGAGGATACATGTCTTATTGCTAGTGCTAAAATCACTATTATCGATAGATTATCTATTGAAAGCTTGTACTTTGAGTTCTTTGTCTAGATCTTTGAACTATGTGCTGGGGGTGTATTCTAAGGGTATTATGGGGAATGTGGGACAAATAGGTATTAGTTCTAATCGTCCCTAGGCAGAACTGTTAGAATTGCTTTCCATATATTCGATATTGATCAGTAGCTACTATAGTTTACACTGAGAATGGTGAAATGGAAAATCGAATACTTGCGAAGTCTTTCAGAATACAACACACCAGAGATACAGAATTTAGTCTGCTAGCTATCAGCTTGAAAACAGCTTATTGTCGATGCACATTCAATGATCCCCGCTGTTCATTATTCACCACATTAGAATGGATCATGTTTGCGGTATATCTGTTGCATTATCTGTAAATATATCTATATTGCACCTGCAAGTATAGCTTACTTGATGTTCCTGGCTTTACGGGTAGCTGAAACTTGCTGATTGCAAGTCAAACGTAACTTTGAAGATTAAGGACTGTTTTTATAGGAGGCTGAACTAAGTGAAAATTAAAAATTTGGAAGGTGTTGGAATTGTCCTTGGTGCGGAGCAGTAACATTATATCCAATTAATGTTTTCTATGAAATTGGTTTTAAGGACTAACAAAGATTGCTAGTATTGCTTATTTGGTTGGTTGGTTGATTTGTAATGAAGAATATATCGATTATGAGAGTAATATTTATGGGGTCAGAAAATTGATTTTATTATTGCATTACAGTACAATATTGCAGTGAGCGCAATCCATTTTCGTTACAGTTTGGTCTATATTCTATGATGCTATTTATATTGAATTCAGTAAGTGGAAGCTCATTATTCTAAAAGACTGTTGTAATCCCACCGCCATCTCTAGACTTTCTGGTTTCCTATAGGATGGTATATATGATACGGGTGTAACACCCCATGATATCAAATCCTTCTCCTCATTTCAGTTAAGTGCCAGTTTCCTTCCCTGAATTTGCTCTTGTTTAACAAAGCACTGCGTGATAATTCAAGAACAAGGCCACTAAATGTTTTGATATCAGCATGAGCTACCAAACCTATGAGCAGAGAAAAGCGTCTGCAATAAATGACATAAAATTCAAAATCAGAAATTCACAGAGTCTATCATTAGACCTTGGTGACATTCTTGACGACGAAAATTTAAGAGCTGATGTTATTGAGCAAATGAAATTCGAAGCATTTCTTGAGAGACGTGCAAATGGCCCAAATCCCATGGATCTTGCATCATTGCTATGGAAGCTCTTTCTCAACTTGCCTGCACCGGATCCTCCCAGACAACTACCTGAAGTTGATCCTACAACACGTCCCAAAGGTTCAACTAGTGCTGCTATTTACAACTACTACGAAGACTTTTCTGTTGAATGGCAACCTTTTCCCGAAGATTATTTTGATAATTTGATAGAAAGCTTTTCATTACATTGCAATCAAAATCTACCATCGTCGATTTTCTGTCAGGGCAGTATTGCTGAAGTCCAAAATCGTTACGCAGGATTATTCTATGACACTGAAGGGGAGTCATGGATGGACAGTAATTTGAATGAGGCGACTATTTTACGTCAACTTAATATATTGGTATTAAATAAAGTTAGGCTTCTCCTTAAGAGTTTTGGGGAACCCGTTAGTTTATGGCCAGAAATAGCTGTTAAGGGGCCAGAAAATCTTTCACTACGCCCGGATATCTCAGCTTTTCCGCTTGTTACTGGATACCAAAGTGAAGCATGCATGTTTTTTGAATTGAAGTACGGGCTACAGAAACTCATTCATAATGGTATTCTTACTGACCGCTCCTTAGTTCGCCAGGTGGTTGTTAATATGTTGAACGGCGCTAGTGATTTCTACATACTCACTGATTACTTTGTTAATATTATTTTTATGCTACAAGATCCTGATCAGGACGCTCTGCAAAAAGGAAACGAACTAAACTCCACAAAGCGGAAAGAGCTTCGAGAGATGAACGACAGAATCGCAGAAATCGAAATCCTTCTTAAAGAAACCAATGGTGACAAATTTAGGATATTTAATTCAAGAAGAAGAAATTTAGAAAAGGAAAAAGAAGAGCTCGAAAAACAGGCTGGGGCCCTCAAGCAACAACTTATGGAAGTTCCAATTCCTATTTTCTACAAGATTTTGGAAAACTCTGATAAGAAAATCAATTTAATTTTGGCAAGTTTAATACACCACTGTGTGAATTACAGTGCTGATCAAAAAAAGAGTGCCAGAGAAAAATCCGAAAAATACAAGATCATCTTCATGAAAAAGAATTTATCTGCAGAAAATATTAAGAATGGAAATGGAACCTTAAGAGAAGGAATAAGCAAAGCAGTGGGTACCGTGCAGAAAAAAATTTTCGGAAATACCCGCGGTCATTACGCGAGTGATATAAGGGAGTTACAAGATGGCAGTTCCCACTTATCGTTTGTGGCATCCATAAACACCACTACTTGCCAGAAAATTTTTCCTGAGTTGCCCAAGATAAATATAGAGAGTGAGAAACTCGTGGTGAAAGTTTACGATCCTGACTTTCTCAAAGACTTCTCAAGAAGTCGAGAAATTAGAAAACTTGGGATTTCGTATGATGAACTTTTAAGTATTGCTCAGCAGCAATACACCAATGAGGTTTGTTCATACAAGCAGATTGAAGCCTACAATAACAATTGCAACTCACAAGCTAATACTATTTTCTGCCCAAAAATAGTCTTTAATGGTTCCAAAGTTACGTTATTTGACAGATCAACGATTAAATTTGGAGGATTAGCAATATTCATGACAGAGATCCCGGGAGGTGGTAGAATCACCAAGAAACTGATGGAGTTTGGAATCAATCAATTGAAGTTATTGTCGGGTTTAGGTATCAATCATGGTGATATCAAAAGAGAAAATTTCATTGTTACTCCAGACGAAAGAATTGCTTGGATAGACTATGGTATAGTGAATGGATCTTCAACTTTGGAAGAAAATATTCAAAAATTTCTCGCGATATGCAATGAGTACATTTGAGTATTGAACGGTTTGGTGTTGAGTTTACTCTCACTTTTGGTGTTGTCTTTTGACTTTTTTGATTTTTTACTTTTGATTTTTTGCATCAGGTTGTTATTGTTAGGGGGCCACTTGCATGCTATCAATCACTAGCTTATATTTTGTGTGTTTTTCTTATATTATATTTTGTTATCTGTTTTTTTCACAGTTGATCCACGTATGCTATTTTTCTTTTTTTTTGTTGATTTTGCTGCTTCAACTTTTTTAAATTGCTGCTCTAGAATTATTTGCTAATGTGTTTGTTTGGATTTTTTGTTAATCTCCTATTGTATCTATTCCTATCTTATCTGCTATCTTATATCTAGTTTTGTGTCTTGTCTTGGCTGCGTTTGTTATTATTAATCTTGCCATAAAAGGAGGACTAAACTATCTATTTGCTTATTTCCTTTAGATCTGAATATCATGCCATGTTAACTATATGATTATAAGACCTAAGGCGTCGTCTCGTTAATCCGTAAATTGAATTTACAGTATATATAAGATAACCAGAAAATTTGAACTTTTCACAAATTCCGATTTGAAAGTCATCAATTTCTGCAATCCCAATTGAGAAGAGACTTGGGCGTCTTAACTTCTTCAAAGTAACAAGAGGCTTTACATGGACTGCAGGAATTCTACCCACTTCCTGCTTTAAATAAACTTTGAATGATGATTTATACATATCTTTTACGTGCGTTTCATACATAGGCGATAAATCTGTTGGTTACTAACGTCGAATTTCAGGATTTTCTGTATATTAGTGCTTTGATGTAACAATATATGGCATACAAGCTATCACTGACACCCTCCGAAGAACGAATGGTTCTTGACAGTCTGTCAGTTTTGAATATTTTCCTCTCGTACCATAGTTACCTGAGAGAACATATGATGAGCATAATTTCTACTTTTAATTGTACTACCACTCTTACTTTCTGTTCTTCTGTTCCTTCATTCGAGCGATTTTCATATGTTATATTTTTCTCAAGTTCTCCTCTCTTCTATGGTTTTCGCTCAATCGAGAAGAAGGAAAAAATCATCAACACCGCATACGGTAATAAATCTCTTATAAGGGGTGCTAAACACCTTACATACAACCCAAGTATATCCTTCTGGACCAATACACTACCAAGGTACCTCTTTTTTGAGCCCTAATACATGCTATATCATTGTCATACATCGATCAGGAAATAGTGGTCGCAACATTGTTACAATATCCCCAATAGGTTTGGAATTCTGGTATAAATTCAGCACATGCCAATGAAAATAAAAATTGATTTTGATCAAAAAATTCAATGTTCCAAGGATCAATAATTCCAGTTATTCTAATGATACGCTTTACTGTTGTCAGTGAAGCTCAGAAGATACAATGATTCCAATTTAGGAAACTCAGAGGAATCTAGCGTGATATCATGAATGCTATTGTTGCTTAAATCTAGAAAGTAGTTTCGGTAAACCATTCAAATTATTGGCTTTGGTGATTTCAGATTCCCTAATAACAAGGTGTAATAAGCTATTGATTTGAATTGGTTTGGAAAAGCAACGACCTATTTCCAATTTCTCTAAATTCGGAAACCAGCCCTACATCCAGGAACCAAACCTCTAATTCTTCCAAATTCAAGTATATCTCAGAGGTGAATACCAATATTTCAAATGGATATTTCAAATAGATATTCGTATCTCAGATTAAAACACCATCACTGTAAAAAAAAAAGCTGTCAGAAAATTATAGTAACTAAAAATCAAGCGTAACTTTATAGGATATCTAATAATGAATATGCTACGTAATTATTAATAATCAGCGTGAAAATATATAGCAATATTGATATCAGTCAAGACCTAAAAATAAGAAGGAGTTTTTTTTTTGAATAAGTAATTGATATATTATTAAGAAATAACAAATTTATTGGACTTTTCGTAGTATCAATACAGTGAATAATCGCAATTAGGGCTAATAAACGGCAATGAACAATAAAAATAAAATCCAGCAATATTGGTAAAACCAATAGGCCTATATAAATAATATATCAATACCATATATCGGAGAAACCGACCATAATGGTATAATAATGACTAAATAATAATGACTACAAATGTTCTGAGGAATGAATGAATGAATTGTACATTAACGAGTCGCAGAGGTTCTAGTAACATGCAAGCGGGCCGCTTTAGACCGGTCTTTCTAATCTAAAATAAAATACTATAACTTTCTCAAAAATCACACTTCTTGCTTTAAGGATTAATCACATCACCGGTAAAAAACTCAATAATCAAGATTATCAAGGGAAAAAGGTGCAATGTGGAGATATGACATGAGCTTTGCTAGTGAATTAGCCACCACTAGAAAATTCAGGGGAAGAGAATTTGGTCTGTGTAAATGTGAGTTGGTACCATATTTCAAATATGTTCCGGGGGGGTTTTTTTTCAATCAAAGTTCGATATATTAATAAATATATAAATATCTATGTAAAATCTTATAAGCCGGGTAACTTAGTAAAAAGGAAATCTTTGCCTGTATTGTTTTCAAAGAGATTCTAACAAGGTCCCTTGGCCCAGTTGGTTAAGGCGTGGTGCTAATAACAGCTTTTCAAGCATTGTTACGCCAAGATCGGCGGTTCGATCCCGCCAGGGACCATTTTTTGTATTATTATCACACATGATACCTTTTTTTTCTTTACTCTTTTCAGGGGCAAATATTGAATACATGATAATCCGGTAGATATATTATATTGATTATTTTCAATGTATATATTTTACCAGAACCTCTTTAGCTGGTTAATATATATTCTATTCTACTGTATTCCTCACCAACAATTCTCGTTCAAGAAACTTCAAAGTCACTAGATAGATTCATTATTTTTGGGACCATCACTGGTAGAGTGTCCGACTTTCTTAATATTCTAATTTTGCGAATAAAAATCCATAGAATTTGAAAATACAAGGATTTTACAACTCAGAACAAGAAAAATTTGATGCTAAAATTTTCAAATTTATGCAGCATATTCTATAAACTAATGTTCTTTTGAATATCAATGTACCTGTTGATTCTTTTTGGGTCGGCAATTTTCAATAACTCAATTGATTTAAGAATATCTTCCTTCAAAGCAACTTCTTTATCTTCATTGTTTACCAATGCCTCTATATTGAACTTGTTGACCAACACTAATTCAATCGAGGATTTCACTTTCAAGCACCATTTGTTGTCAATTCCATTATTATCTTCTTTTTCAAGTTCGTTAAGCTCATCGATCTCGTTTATTTGTGAAACAAGAAGATCTACAAATTCTTTAGTGTCAATGCCCAGAGTGAAAAAATCCGACGTAAGTAGCCAATTCAAATAAAGCCACACTGATTGATCATCAGGATCAGTATAAATGGCGTTTTTGAAATAATTAATTTCCTCTTCCAAGAAATGTCTCTTTGACTGGAACAAATCCAAATTTTTTTGGTCTTCGTCGCTATCAGATTCAATAGTAGTTTTTTCCAGGAAGATTTTTTCAATAAGCTTGGTTCTGTTGTGTAATGCTGAATAATTCGAGAAATTCTTGTTGATTAGCTTTGTGGTATATTGAAACTCCTTTAATGATTGTGATTTACCGGTCTGTTTTTCTAGTAGCCCAATCACGTACCGTCTATAATGCCAACCGTGGAAATTACGAGAATCAAGCTCAAGAAGCTTGCTCACGATAAGGAGCTCCTTGACGAAATTGGAAGAAGGATTGGTTTCTAAACACCACTGACGATGTGTCCAGACCCAATAACATTTGGGGACTTTTTTAAGTTGTGCCATTGTGAAATTCAATTCAGTGTCAAAGAGACCATTCACAGATTGGCTATTTGGAATGAGAGTCTCCAAAAGTATCTCACGACGATAGTTCCATACTGTATAAAATTCAGGATTGATATTGAGTATGGTGGAAGTGAGTTTAAAAGTCTCAGGGCTATGATCGTTGGAATCACGCTAGCAATAGTATTAGTAAATTGGTTATTTGAGAATTTTGCTATTAAATATAAATATTGGAGTGAGAAGTGTATCAGAAGCAATAAATACTTACCTTTATGAAAAATTGATTTGTCAAGCCTCTATAATTTTCAATTTTTGCTGCATCTTTGGCCAACTTTCGTTTTCTCAACTCAGCATCATACTTTTGTCGTTTAACACCGTGCTAGCCCGAGTTTGTTAGTATCTCAATGGGGGAGGATAGAAATTTCAGTTTGTAATGCTATAAATATATATTATATTGCGCATACCATTGTAAGAAATCTTTTAGCATATGAAGATATGGTTTATCCATGAGATCTATTTGATTTGTATATCGTTTCGGATCTTTGACTATTTTTATGACGATGAGTGCACAAAAAGTACTAAACGAACCGCAAAAAGATTACTTCTCTCTAACAACATGATTATATGATAAACATGAAGACTACAGGCCATCGAAACTAGGCACTGTTGTTTACTATATTTCTTTTATTGATTTTTTGTATAAAATAGAAGTCTAAGATCTGTAATCACCGTTGATAGTGACGTAGTCATGAGACAAATCACAAGTCCAATATTGACAGCTTTCGTTACCCAATCCAATGTCCACCAGAATTTCCAAGTCCTCAGCTTCCAAGATTTCTGAAGCTCTTTCTTCATTGACTTGTTGAGGTTCACCATTGACGAGCAACTTCAAGGTTTCTGAACCATCAGTTGGAACAAATGAAAGAGAAATCTTGGTAAGATCGAGCTTGGTTGGCACACCAAAGTCAGTGTAGCCAATGGCAGCCAAGATTCTACCCCAGTTAGCGTCTTTACCAAACAAAGCGGTTTTCACCAAAGGAGAGTTGGAGATGGTTGCAGCAATCTTGTGCGCCATTTCATAAGATGTACAGTTGTTAACATTCAAGGTGACAAACTTTGTTGCCCCTTCACCGTCTCTCACCAAAAGTTTTGCAAGGTCTTTGGCCACCTCAGAAAATTCTTGTTTGACAGCTTCGAATTCCGGAGACTCTTCGGTGATTGGAGTACCTTCACCATTGGCAAGCGCACAAATGGTATCGTTAGTTGACATATCACCATCAACAGAAACACAATTATATGATCTGTTGACAGAATATTGAATAATTGATTTGAGAGCACTAGATGAAACTGGAGCATCAGTGACAATTGCCCCCAATAAGGTGGCCATATTTGGAGAAATCATCCCAGCACCTTTGGAAACACCAGCGACAGAATAAGACTTGCCACCAACAGTGAATTTTCTAGATACAAGTTTAGGGAAAGTATCAGTGGTCATGATACCTTTAGCATATCGTAACCAGGAGTCATGAGAAGCATCTAGCTCACCAAAGATCTTTTTGATACCCGCAGTGATCTTGTCAATTGGGAGCAATTGACCAATCACCCCAGTTGACATTACAAGAGTGCTAGCTTTATTGTTACCGAGGATAGAATCGACCTCGTCTGTCATTGTTTGGGCGTCTTTAAGACCCTGTTCTCCAGTGATCGCATTAGCACAACCGGAATTGATGATCACTGCTTGGATCTTTCCCTCGCTAACTTGCAAATTCTTTCTGGAGATATGAACAGGAGCAGCTTGAAACTGATTAGTAGTGAAGACGGCAACAGCATTTGCTGGTTTTTCAGAAACAAGCAATGCCAAATCTTGGCTATTATTCTTCTTTATCCCACAATGGATCGAGGCAACCTTGAAGCCTTCAGGATAGGTACCACTGGTAGGCACAAATCTGGTCCACTTTGAAGAGGTGGAATTGCAACGGACGAAGTGCTTTATATAGGATTTCATGGCTACTAGTCTACTGGGGCTCTTCTTCTCAATGGTGGTGTTGATTGAGGTGAAATATTTCGCAGAGAATTTATAAAAGCAAAAGAGTCATAGGGGTGCCACACCGCAGGGTAATTGGGGACCAGTGCCATGGGTCATTGCTAGAGGGAGGAAGCACCAGTACGGGACTGTTCTGAGATTATCAAGGTTATGATAATAATATAAAGAAGCAGGACATGGAATTGTGCGATAACTGTCTGAGATAATCCCTGAACATTCCACCGAGAGATCGCCAGAAATGCCCATCCTGGCCGTATGTTACTTAAGCTATCCGCAGGGTAACGTCGCTACCGACAAAAAATTGGGATCTATTTTTGGGTGAATGAAGAACAGCGGTGCAGAAACTGTTGTCTTTTGCAACTTCTTTCCATAATTCCTCGAGGACGTTGTTTCGTGTTAGCACTTTTGGGTCTCCATTACTTTTCCACTCGCAGCTCCTAATTGCATTATCTTCACCTTCAATTCTTCTATCAAACCGTTTTTTTTCTTGGCCTTCATCGATAGATAATGAGCTTCCAGACAAAGTCTCTTAGAAATAACCCTGGAAGAAAAAACTTGCCTACCCTCAACCTTTCAACTGACAGTTCTACCATAAATAATCACAATAATGTGTCGCCAACAGGGCCACTACCGGTAAAGACCCTTAAAAGAAAGAATCTCAGAGGATTGAGTTTAGGGGGTAATGATAATAGCGGCCCTTCGAAAGATGGTCTATCTCTAGGAATTCCCATTTCCAATCATAAGAGGAAGTCTATCCAACTAGTCACCACTTCTAGTACCCCAATAGATACAGTTGCATCAATTACTTTAGAGGCGGCTATGAATAATCTCGATTTGAAGCAGGACTCCGAATACACAGGCGCGACCAAACCACAAATAATAACCACCAAGATCACCACTTCTTCAATAACTCCCGACGGCAGCCTTGCTGGTAACGACGGCTTCTGTTTGAACGATTTCAAAGAAAGTGATTTGCTTAGGCTCGAGGATTTGGGTGCAGGTAACTCAGGTTCCGTTCTTAAAGTTATTCACACACCGTCAAAAAAGACAATGGCCAAGAAGACCATTCACATTGAAAATAACCAAGATGTCAAGCGACAGATTGCCCGAGAACTCAAAATCATGAACGAGTGTAAATCAAAATATATCATCGAATTTTATGGCTCGTTTCTTCAGGAAGGAAATGTCATCATATGCATGGAATATATGGATATTGGGTCTCTCGATAAGGTATTAAAAATCAGTGGACCATTTCCAGAATTCTTCATTAATCATGTGGCCTATTCTGTTCTCAATGGTCTCAAGTATCTTTATACACAACACAAGATTATTCACAGAGATATCAAACCTTCAAATGTCCTACTCAATTCTAAGGGCACTTTGAAACTTTGTGATTTCGGAGTGTCTCGTGAACTAATTGGTTCTGTCGCTGACACTTTTGTTGGGACATCCACTTACATGTCACCAGAGAGAATTCTCGGAGCTAAATACACAATAAAGGGGGATATTTGGTCTTTAGGATTGATGTTGGTCGAGTTGGCCACTGGTTTTTTCCCTTTTGGTGATAATGAAAACATTGCCCCAGCTGGTATCCTTGATTTATTACAGCGTATTGTTAATGAACCACCTCCAAGCTTGCGTGACTTCAATGAAAAATATTTCGCAGCTAATAGCATCGATTCAAAATCTAGTCCTCAACGTCGGTTGTACCCATCTCAGCAAGATATGAATTCATATTCAGATGCCTTAGCTCCTAATAAAGAATCCAATGAAATATCCCAAATGAGAAGAAGAAAGCCGTATTATCCATTCTCCGAAAGGTTTTCCAACTTTGTGGACAAGTGCCTTATTAAAGAAGAATCGCAGCGTCCTTCTCCTACTGAATTGTTGAAAGATGTTTTCATTTTGGTGTACAAGAAAGATATTAACCCTGAGGGAAGTAAGGACTTGAAGTCTGATATTAAGGAATGGTGTAAAAATGTTAAGAAGATGAAGAAAAACTGAAATCTGGGATGACTCTATTGGGAATTGTGGTTCTTTTGTGCAAATGCCCTTCATCTTTTGCTTGCTGTTTATTTTTTCTTTTCTTTATCATTATTCATGATCGTGATAGGACATGTACAATCTTATAGATATGGGTTATCAACGCAAAATAGAAACAAATAATAGATGGTGAACATTACATCCTTGTCATTCTTATAAGCTCCAAGAAAAAAAAACCAAACAGTGCATCTAAAAATTAATTAAGAAAATTAGCGGTTTCTTGAAATTCACATAACCGTTTCTTACGAAACCCCTTTCATTTTCAATATCTTTGCGTTTTTCTTCTGATTTCTCATTTGTTGTTTCTCTCCCTCCATCTTTTACAAGTAGATTTTTTTTTCTTTTTTTTTTATGAATTGAATAGCATTTCATTTATCTGATATTTATTAGAACTTATACTATTACAAGCCGTTTCACAGGTGTAGTGAATTGGGTAAAGTGTCAATTAACCGGTATTTAGTTTCGGCATATATATTCCAAAATTCAAAGCATATCATTGTACATTCATAAATTCCTTTATCGTTTAATTTTTTGCACCCAAGAGATCGACAAGATCATCAACATTTCTCCCCTTCAATTTCTTATTAGATCTGTCCACCGATTTGAAGTTAAATCTAGGGCCGACAATCAAGACCTCGAGCAAATTATGATCCTTAGAAATTTTCAACTCACTATCGCCTTCATTGCTCGACACGCTTTCATTTTTGGACACCACTTTATCCTTAACTGGAACAATGACCTTAAAAATACATGTCTTTTTCTCAACCATCTTGATCCCACCCACTAGCTCCTTATTTGTAAATAGGGAGGTTTTTCCATTATCTGAAAGAAACTCACCGGTTTCATATTTCGCCAACAATTCGTTTTGTTGGCAAATAGAAACATTATCCCCCACTTTCAAGCCATTGGGCACCAAAATCACAAAGAAATTTTTGTATTCGTACAACACAATCCCAATGAGATTCTTCAATCCAACTTCTTTGGAATCCACCACTCTAACTATCGCCCCAATGAATTCCGCCGAGGAAAGTTTTGGAAGTATTTGCTGTGCCGCTAAAGGTGCTTTTGGGTTCGGAAAAAGTAAGTCTTGAATGTAACTGATCCAAAGTTCGTTAAGCGATGCGTAGTCGTGGTATTGGGGGATACCAAATACCTTGATCCATTTATCCAAAGCTTCCCTGATTTCTTGGTTATCATTGAGCTGCTCATGACAGTTGCTTAGTTTGGAAATAGCTTTTCGCTGGTTTGAAATAGTGTCTTTAACATATTTGCGAAACACAAATCTTGTAGTCTTTTTATTCTTTTTATCATTTATAGAGTCAAAACGTCTTATTACGTCTTTGGGTATACTTTTTGAATCAATATTTTTACTCTGCTTTTTCCCAGTCATTGCAGTCCTTTTTAGTTTTTTGGCCATTGTCTTGTTATATTTATTCACCCTTTTTTCCCAGTTAACGTTAGGATCAAGTTTCCCAACCTTATTGCTGGGGATATCTTTAAGTCTCTTTGATTTGTCACCGTCATTATCAATATTTTCTTGTGATTCTAGACCATGTAGTAGCGACTTTTCAGATTCTTCAGACCCCGATCCTGTTGGCTTAAGCACCATGTAACTTTTCTGAGACCCAGATCTCGAGTACCGGGCTTGTAATAGTTCATCTAGATCCACAGAACTATTGAAGAATCTTGACCTTGCTAATAATTGTCTTTCCATGATCCACTAATGCAACTTCGAGAAAATTGATAGATTCAAAAATTCCCCTGGAATACTAGACAAAAACAAAACCTTAATAGATATAAAACCCTTGGAACGTTCAAAATCTTAATTTTTAACAAAACTAGGGGCCAAAAAAGTGCAGGTACCAAAACAAGTGCCTTACTTCAGTGATATTTGTTGAATGAATCCATCCATCAGTACCAAAATTTTTTTCTTTGTCGCCGTCGTTTTTTCAAGGGTACCGGCAGTTACGCGCACGCGTACTAATTTCTGGAGTTTGACATGCATGGATCCCAATATAAATACTTTAAGGTATCACTTACAAGGAGGAGGAGGATTAATTTTTTTTTTCCTTAAGCTCAATAGACAAAATCTCTTTACATATTTCGGTATGAGTGGTCTGAAGAAGCCGGCTTCACCAAAGCTTTGTTCTGGAGGTTTATCAGTGCCTCGACCAGCGTCATCCATTTACACCACCAGAACTGATGCTGCCGACCCAAGGAGCACAAAAGGCCTGACTTCTGAAATGACAAGCTATAAAAGCAAGAGAAACCGCAATACCATGTCTTTTGTCAGTCAAGTACAAAATAATCAAAGGGCTTCGCTTTATAACCAGGCCAGCTCGAGGCAGCACCAACAACAAACACTTTTCCAACCGTCGCCAGATGCCCCACCATTACCAAAATTCCCACACATCTCACAAAAATCTACGGATATTTCTCAAAAAATTGAGACATTCAAAACCATTTCACGAACAATAAGTGATAAAATTTATAATGGAGATAGAATAATAGCCCACGATGTGGAGGATACCATGAGCGAAAGGAATTTGGAGAAAATACAGGAGTTTACCGACAGTAGTATTGAATTAGGCGGAACAACCCCCATGTCATCATTTTCAGATTTATCCGTATCAGATATTATGACTATCCAAGAAAAATATTGGCTCCAAAGTTTGCTGGTCAGCAATTTTTTCCAAAATATCCGCAGCACCCCGATATTTATCATATATTTATGCAAATCCATTATTTTTAATGTACTTGCCTTTGTTTTAGTCATATACCTCAATAGTTACAATTTAAAATATGGATTGAGTTTCATCAAAATTTTCACCAAAGAGGAATTGATATTCACCATGACCAGCATGTGTAATGAACATATTATCTTGATTATGGCTTCACTTATCCCAATAACTACCAATAATCATTTTCTTGGTTTATGTGTGTTGATAATTAATACAATTTTAAACTTTATGGAATTATTATATTTTGGAAACCAAACAAACCTTATGTTTGGGGAACGAAAGATTCAAAATATGGTTGATGAGTTAAGTCTGTTAACAGATGATGTCCTATCAGCATCGGTTCAAAAATTGAGAGAAGAAACTCTTGAATCAATGCTATATTCCAAACCGGCTTCAGTATATTATGGGATTTTTTGCATTTTAGGTGTATCGCTCTTATCTGAATGGCTACTATATTACTTCTGGTTAAACAGCACCAAGTTATCAAAACTAAATGGGAAGAATATGTTTAAACATTCAGCAACTCTTGCAGTTTTCAAAAACACTCAAAAAATCCATTTGGAAAAGGCCGCAGAGTTTTTCAATACTGCTTGTGCTCCTCCAATACTATTAGTCAACCTAGTATTCAACAAACACAATGAAGCTTTTTTTTATTTGTCCATTTTGGGGTTGGTGTTTGTTGTGGCTCAGCAAAGTTTTTCCTTTCTTCCAAATGGCATGCTAAGAGAGAAGCTTCAATTTTTACCACTCGCTAGAATTTTTATGTTGATATTCAATTGTTTTCTCATCATTCAGTCGTTGTCAAGAATGATGATATCCAACAACCAAACTGTTTGTGCCATTGGCTCCTTTGTAATATCTCCTATATATTTTGTGTCAACAATTTATATTTTTCATTGCATTGTGAGTATGGAGAGTTCTATTGAACTATATGACCAAATTGATCTCAAGCAATTAGCCAGTCATATCAAATGGTACAAAAATATATTGATCTGCTTTGCCATGGGGTTTATATTTGTTTTCAATGTGATCCATATTGGCATATATTCCAAATTCCAACTAAACTATCAATGGTTTATAGTTCTTTGCTGTCTAAATATGTTCTTGCTACCAATCTTAATCGTGAGCCTTGATATTGATGCCAGTAACTTCAACAACTATGTTGCAATTGTGATTTTGATGTTCACGCAGTTTGTATTCTTGATATTCAATTATGTTTCAATTTTCTTTAACCTAAATTCTTTCAACACTGCCGTCTTGTCAGAAATCGGTCAAACTATGGCATTGATAGTTTATACCTTCAGTTTCGTTGTGCTTTGTTACCTTCTTCTCAAGTTGAAAAAATGCCATACTGTCTACCATGAATTCTTGAGCAGGTACCCAGGCAGCACTAATGGAGGAAATCTCGGTGACGATATTTCGATAGATATTACTTGCTGTGAACTGTCAAATCATAGCAAATGGCCGTACAACATTAGGCAATTATCAAAAGTGTTTGTTCCGTGGGTTTATGTCAGGGGGTACATGACAATAACATTCATGTGCTTAATGATCAATTACAATATCAACAACATTGAATTTTATGCTGACAATTGCACCCACATGCAAGAGCTTCCATTGATTGTCATGGTCACTTGCTTCGTTTTGATTTTGACTAGTAGATTAATCACCAAGACCTATTTGAATCCGAAGTCCAATAACAAGTTTATCGGAGTTACTGTTGCTGCAGTGGTTCTATTTATCTCTATCAGCGTCTTAGCGACGGTGATGTATTTGATGATCCTCAAGATATTATTGTTAAAAACCTTTCCTTATGGGAGCGAGAATGCTGAGCTTAGATTTCAAATTGGCATTGCAATGTTGGCCAATCTTGCAGCATTTGGGGAAGTCGCACTCGAAGCACTGATCTTGTACACTGTACTGACAAAAAATATTACACCAATGACTGATTGTGTGGATGTTCTTTATAGCCAGTAAGCAGATCAAAAGAAATTTTTGCACTTTGTATAATATTAATAGAGTTATAGACAATTCGTTAGAATTAGAGAGAAACTAAAGAGCTTTTGTGTAATAACTTTATCGCCATTTTCACGTGATGAAATTCGACGGGGACTTTTTTTTCTCTCTTTCAGATATCAAAATAAAGAATATTGGTGGAGATAGATCCTTCTTACTTAATTAATCAGGAAAAAATGACGTTTCCAAAAGAGCTCCAGGAGACTTTCACGTCTGCAGAAATAGTATATATTGCGGAAAATGAACTTATAGAGGTAATCTCCAATGTTTCCATGAATGACAAGCTTTCATTGATCAGCACAGAACTTCCAAAATTCCGAGTGATGAGCACTTATAAAATCCCAATATGGTTGGCAATAATCCTTCGAAAACAGAATAAAATCACTGTACCGCCTCCTGAGTGGCTAAACGAAAATTACTTGGCCAATAAATATCAAGAAGAAGTGACAAACAAGACTTCGTTTACACAATTGCCTAACAATTGGCTCGAGGTTTCCAAAATCTTTCTTAAGAATTTTGTACAGGATTTGATCGATAATGAAGACGTGTTATTGAAGCTTATACAGGACCTCAAAGAAATCAGATTGGTGAAACTACGGAAGGGGTTGAACAATTTGAATGAAATCAATTTGGGTTTCAATGATTTGAGCTTGATGGAGATCAACGAGTTTAGACCATTCATTAGCCGAGTGATGGGTAATTTAGCCAAATTTCAGAAGTCCTTGGATAATGAAGAAGGTGCAGCGAATTATGATGATGTTGAAGACCCTGGTGATGAGAATGCATATGATGATGACGACGATTTGGATAATAGTAATACAAGTACAGGGGGAAGAAAAGATTCTACCATGGCAGAAGCCAATGATGATATCGATGATGTTGACATGGAAATGGAAGATATAGTGAATGAGTTTGAACTTTGAACTTTCATAGGGTCGTAGAGCTTCCCAATGACTCGGTTTCCGTTCTTTCAAAACCAGCCTCTCTATAATTCCTCATTTGATCGATATTGGAACTAATTATAACGTCGTGAGGGTCTTCAAGAGGTATCTGCACCAATCTTACAAGTCGAGTAATGGATCATTTTATTCGACACTGCAATTTTATGTTATTTAAAAGCAAGTATCGGCCTATTGGATGCTAAAGTTGGGAGCTTTTTCAGCAAGAATAGCAGACCTGTGTCTTAAAAATCCATTACGTGCTATATTTCAGCATTCGCGTTTAGTATTTATAAGAGGGGAAAAAATGAAATAAGAACAGAGGAGTTTATAAAAGTTTCTAGCCTTCACGTTTTTTCCAGCTTGGTAGCCCCATAGAAATAGAACAAATGTTGGCAAAAAAATCAATAGGCGTCGAAAATTCTTAGTTTGTATGAAGCATTATAATGATAGAATACTCATGACTCCAATTTCTAATCAAAGACACGCTCCCACTTTACAAATGGATGATACGTTGAAAGATTACAGATACTATAAAGGGTAGTAATTCTGCAATGTTGGAATTTTTGCTCCTCTAGGGTACTTCTACTGATAGCTGATTATTTAATAGGAACCCTTAATACAGATTCAAAAGCTAATATACTTTAATATCTAAAGAAACCTAATCAGAGTTACGTCTTCAATGTAAGTAACCAAGATTGAAAAAATAATGAGAAAGCGAAATCAGTAGGTCAACTTTCAAAAGTCAAAAAAATATTGAAGGATGCGAGATTCGAACTCGCGCATCTTACGATAATCGATTACTCAACTGCAAAGCAGAAGAAGAACAAAGCCATTCTTGAGTCGATCGCCTTAGACCGCTCGGCCAACCCTCCAATGTTAAACAGGTATGGAATATTGTAGTGGTACTATTTTTAATCATTAGTACCGTCGTGTTGGTATATGAATGAATGAATGAATGAATTATATATTAACGAGTCGCAGAGGTTCTAGTAACATGCAAGCCGGGCTCTTTAGGC